>CM037791.1:26334374-26349335 GCA_021229015.1 Solen grandis | reverse complement strand
ATGAAAAAAATTATATATCTAGGCTTGCTAATGTTACAAACATTTGATCATATTCATATATAAACTGGTTTTACTACCTTGGTTAATTTGTAATTGTCAATCTATTATGCCTGTTAAATGTATTATTTGCATTGTATATGCCATTTAGAGAGAAAAATACATATATTACGAATACAGGACAATTTATTTTCAAATAATTTATGTAGAAGTTTAAGTAGGTATTAACACAATAATGACAAGCATCTATAGCAATACATAGGCACTAATATTTGATCATATTCATAAACTTGTTTTACTACTTTGGTTTATTTGCGCGTTTTTTTTTGGTGAATCCCATGGTCTAGCATAGAGACTAATGTAAGTCATTGACGTCACAGACTATTTATAGATTGGAGTCAGAGAGGGAAAGTTACCATACAGTTGAGGAAGCGTGCCGTTCTAAGTAGTAGAAGTTCATGTATAACAGTTTTGTAGACATGCAGTCCCCGTGACTAAGTGGTTAGAACGTCCGCTGAATAACCGTTAGGTCGAAGGTTTGAACACTGTTATACACAATCACAAAAAATGTAATAATTTATATCCATTTGTTTGTGCGATGCCTAAAATTATTGTTTTAGGATTTGCAGGCACAGTGTCAACATATTGTGACCGGGAATGGTATCATGTTACGTGTCAACGGCTTAAAGTAGCATTGTGTCAGCTCTAAAAATATCTCATGTAGACAAAGCGTACCTTATTGACTTATATAGTGTTGGTGATGTTTAACGCAAACAAACATTGATACATTTATAAAAGTTACTTTTCTTTAATACATAATTTTTGTTTCCTTAAAATGTGATAACCAACATATGACACCATACTGTTGCTTTCTAAGGAACATGATGTCTAAACATGAGAAAATCTTAAACTTGACATCACATGACATTTAAAACTCCATTTCTTATATGTAATTTGTTTTACTCAGAATAAGAAATTATGTATGTAACTTTGTTTGCCACATCTGTATCCGGTTCAGTTCTACGCTTTTATAACAAATTACAACTCATGCAAGGCTTCTTGGCTTCCGGTGTTCAAAGAAATGTCTACTTATCTCAAGTGACAGATGACCAACTTGGCATATTTATCAACTGTGAGTACGAAACGAGAATAAAGTCATTCATTTTATCTTGAGAATTTAAATTTGAAGAGCATGCACAGAAACATCTTGTTCTCATTTAAAAGGTCATTTATCGCAGGAAACTAATGAAGCAAAACATGTTAATATCTTTTTGATAGCTTTCTTTGTTTCAAATAAACTTGATTTTATTTCAGTGGGCAAAGCGTGAAATCAAATTGTCTACATCAGTCAAGTCTTACGAACTTTGCTGTCTACATAGACAAACAGAAACGGCATAATAATTATTAAAGTATTGAGGTAATTTGTTAGATGCTTAAAGTAATATCCCATTTCCTATGTTCCCCTTTTTCTGTTGACTCGTTCTGTAGAAAATAGCATGGTAATTAGAAAGAGAACAGAAACATAACAAGCATAGGAAAACTGTGTATCTGCTTGTTTACGCAATGTTTCAAAACCGTATCAGCGTATTAAATCATGTAAGATTTAAACTGCCATGGCATGACATAGTTTTGATAGTAGCAATGGGAAGATTAGATGAAAGTCCTGTAATTGAATGAATCATCTGTAATTTACACAGACTCAAGTACATTTTACTCATTCTTGTCAGTGTATGAATTCAATTACAATTAAACTATGTAACGGAATAAGATAAATGTAATGAGACAAATTCATTTCGTCTGGTGAGCGGTTTTCATTGGGAACGGGGGATCGCTGGTTCAAAATATATGAATGTTTCAAATTTGTTTTCGTAGCATACCGATATGTTCCTCAGCAAAAGACGATGACTGTTCCGAGACTGGTTAGTTTGGTGTCAAAATAAACCGACTGTATGTGGTATCATTCCAATTGCCTATGGTGCTTTATCGCAGTTTTGCAAAAGGTATACCTGTCACCTTTGGCCTTGGCTGAGAATTCATTTCATTGTCCAAATTGTCAATCAGAGTAAAACACATATCAATTATTAGCGGAAAAATGCAACAATAGATCCGGGATATAGGAACACCGTCTCTGAACAAATATACAATTTTTTTTTTCTCTCTCTATCTTAAAATAGATTTTATGAGAATTATTGAATTATAAAATATGCTTAGTTAATAATTTATCCAATATCATACCAGTGAGGTCGGATTTTTATTTTATTTTTATAGAAATACGCTTTGGATTATTGCATTTCTCTGGTAATATAATTCCGTTTTTATATTTATAATTAATTATGAATTGCTTCTCTCTCTCCCTCTGTCTCTCTCTCTCTCTCTCTCTCTCTGTTAATAAGAATTTGCTACTAATTACATGCGTTAATTTATTATAGTGATTGAAAAATTGCGTATTTGTCCATATCTAATCAATTAGATTGTATTCGAGGCAATGTATTTGATTACGCTTCTGTTATACAGGAGAACATTAATTGGATACACTGATAACTTCATAAGTCATAGATCAGTTGATAACAAAGCAAAACAATTTAATTTAAAATCATTGCCTAATATCATCCCAACAAATTCCGTTTTATATAAATGTTAAAAAGCTCCATTATATGTACCAATTGAAAATGAAATCGGAAATTGTGAACTTTTCTTCCTTCAATACCTGTAATTGTTCTGGAATAATCTGGAAGCATTTTGAGCGAAGGGAATGTCACACCAATGGCGGGGTGTGCGGTGATAAGTGATCTTAAGAGAAATATCTAATCCATTGTTATTCTCTAAAATGGAGATGGCTATGTGATATATGCTTCACACAAACCGCAAACGTAATATAGGAAATATGTTTCTTCTGTGACAAAAGTAATATTTTGATCAGCATAAAAATACCGATGAAGTCTCCATTGTATGTACCTGTTGTGAAAAAAAGAAAATCGTGAACATTTCTTCATTCAATTCCTGTCATTGTTCTGGAATATTCAATGAGCATATTGAACGACCCACAAGTGAATACGAAACTAATATTTAGGTGTGCGGTGATCTTAGGAGATAATATAATATCTGATTCATTGCTATGTCTCTAAAACGGGGATGGCTATGTGATACATACACACCGCAAAAATAATAAAAAAATGTGTTTTTATAGTAACAAAAGTGATATTTTTTTCTAGACAACCAGTATTTTTTATCAACCCTCACAATAACCCAATGGAAATAAGACTACAAAAACTTGGTGTCAGCCATAAGGAGGTGAAATATGATTTACATACCCCCTAGGCGTAATTTATTCGTATGAACCCATTTACAGAGCTTACATGTTAAACAACCCACATCCGACCCTACCAGAACATGGCATCCTAGACAATGCTACAATTTAGACCTTAATCTTTCTAGGAAATGCCCGATCAGCATAAAGACACCGATAAGCTTGGTGTTTCAGCGTGGAAAAAGATAGAGTTCGTAGGAGAGAACTCATTATTTCATTATGTAGCTATGTCTTTGTGTACTTGTGTAGCTGTGTAGTAATGTAGTTGTGAAGCTGTGTGATTATTTGGAATACTGAAATACATTATACCTCTTCTTTTTTACACCTTTCTTTAAAAATACGGTTTTATAACGCCGTAAATGAAAGCTGCAATTAAAACAAAATCAGATTTTTATTAATATTTCTGCATTTATTTTTATTTATTCATGATAATTATTTATTGATGTATTAGTAAAATGAATTTCACTTTGAGTAGAATTAAATATGTCTTTGATTTTTTGTCGATAAAATGAAAATAGTTGACAATAGTAAAGATAGAAGTAATAAAATAATAATATTTATAGAAATACTAATAATGATTACAATAAGAACATAATGATTACATTAGTAAAAGTAATAATGAAAAGCTCCGCATGTACAATAAGAACAATCAAACCAGACATAATACGTTACAGCAACTACAAGCATGGGTAAGCTTCAGTAAGTTTGTTCGCTTTGATTTATCGTCCCAGTTTATACGAAGTATACTACCCAAAGATAGCATTCTTACAAAATTCCTTAAGATATTTTAGATAAAGCCATAGCGAATCATATATTGAAAAGGGGTATTTTTATTTAAATTATTCATATTAACAGAATATCCTTTAATCATTGCTGATATGGACCTATTCATCAGTATTGAATTTTAATATTTTCCGAAATAAACGATCAGTTTCATCTCTATTCTATGGCATTTTAAACATGTTTGATTTTGGTAAAAGCCAAACAAATAAGCGAATTAATAAGATTATTATTATTAATTATTATTATTAAAAATATAGCTCATTGAAACATAATAATTTCTAAGATATAATAGCAGCAAATACATTAAATTATATTACTCAAAATTTTCTAAGCACCAATAATATACTTAGCCAAAAGAAACTATTTAATCTTTATTTGGAAGTACTCTTTTTGTACTAAAATGGATATTTCTTTGTTATATAAAGGTAAAATATAATAAGCATAACAGCAGTTTTTTTTTCTTTGTATTTTTTTTTCTTTTTAATTGGATCTTGTTTTTAATCGATAAGAATGAAAATTGTCAAAATTGGAAGTTACAGAACAGAAAACGTTTTACTTTCGTTTTTGTTGTTTAGAAATTTTGAAATTAAGATCTCATACTTTAAAATGTTTGCAATTAATCAAACGTATGTGCTTGTAAAGGGTAGTTGTGAACTTCATAAGTATGGACAAATATAACAGAAGATGTAGCTATTTAAATAAGTGACAGGATATGTTGTGCTTAGCAAATTTTTAGTTGTATATATAATCAAGGAAATAAGATATTTTTAATACATAGATTTAAACTATCCAGAAATACAAAAGCATAAAAAGCAAAATCATATCCAATGATATATATCCTTAGCAAATATTAGATCTGAACTATCGAATACTTTTGAATAATCTCTCCTGTAATAGCAATTTAAGTAGCAATCTAAATAATGTCATTCTAGTTAAACATTTAATCACATTTTTTCCAGAAGTCATATGATTCATGAAAAGAATTAACTAACCTAATAGTAACCGGATTTTTACCCCCGGGTATGCACACAGTATGTAATTATATCAAATAAATATTTATAATGTCTTAAAAACAACCATTTTGAAACAACGTTAACTTTAACGTTACTGAATGTTGTACATGTGTAATTTTGCTGCTTTATTTCTCTATTTGTTGTATTAATTTGAGGCCTCATCAATCTTGTGTATCAATGTTCCAGTGAAGAAGAGTCCTCGATATTCAGCCTTATAGAGCCTCTCAACATCGCTGTACGTGTCAAACCTTCGGACATGGGCCGTGTCACCGGGCTGCATGAAAGTTATAGCTTGGCACGATGTACAGGGATATGTGCCCTCATCATATAAATACAACCTGCCATATTCTTTTCCCCCAACTAAGACACTGGCAGCAAACGAATGTGATTGCTTGGCACACAGTTGTACGGTGAACAAGTATAGGCCGGATACAGGGGCCGTGAAAATCCCTGTTCTATTGTCATAAGCGTTCCCTTCGTTCAGTAGGTTTGTGGTAAAGATGACAGTCTCGCCGGTAGCCGGGTTAAGGTGTTTCACATCACGAGCATTGAATGCCACCATCGAGGTTCTTTCGAAATCTATAGGATATATATAACAAAACATAAGTAATCAAATCGCAAACAAAGAAGAAATGAACACGAATAAATATTCACTTGGTATTTAAGATATTTACATCAAACTCATGTACCATTGTGAAAAATATCTTGTCAATATGCTTCGCTTAGTTCATTTATACATTTACTAAGTTTAACGCCCATTTACATCCTTTCACTACGTCTAAAGTCAGTATATATGCTGCTGATATATAAATATTACTGCATAAATGCTTTCTTACTTCGAACGCTTGTGGTATTACACCCATTCTCAGTTTCTTGATGCAAGTTACAAGTAATGGAACTGACTTTAATTTGTCACGAGAATTGTTTGGCTAATGAAAACATAGTGTCACCATTGGCACTGACGTTCAAACCATTGCTGTCATTAACATTAGTTTTGGTTGACAACATTATTACTATTATTATTATCAATTATTATATATCTCCATCATTTTTCTTCAACAAGATCTAAAGAAAAGTAGTAGTAAAGACATACTATATTCACGGTTAATTCCATTCACGGGATCAGCAAAATGACTATTTTCGTCAAAATTTTAACATATTGCGATTAAATACATTAAATCATTTTCAAATAGATACGAGACCATGTCAATCCTAGCAAACGTTAATTCATGCAATTGCACTGTAAAACATATTTATATACCTCTTGAGAAAGAACATATGTAAAACTGTTATCATTTAAGGAGTACACAACCGTTAATATTGGAAGAAATTTGAAAGCAAAGCGCATGCGGGAAACTATTGTTCTATATCCATTAATGTCTAGAACTGGAATAAAATATAAACTGAAAGTTGGGACTTTAAGTAAGATATAAGGAAGCTATATAAATAGTTACATAACTATATAATTGTATTGTATGAATTGTAGAGTACTAGTAAATAAAAATATAATTTGTTATTTTTTTATTCAGGAGGAATTACTTATTATTATAAATGTTGTTGTTTTTTTAGATTTTTCAAGCAGCTCGTTCACAGATGATCATTGATTAAGTTTGTTGTTAATTATATATGTACATTACGTATATTAATACCCATCTACAGATGCATGGTCACCCAATGCAACGTTTCGTGACAGTAAATTCTAGGGATTTCATCAGTACTGGCAATAGCGTTACGAACGGTATTGAGCCTATATTTAGAATTATAAACCTATTTTTAGAAATTCTTTTTGTGTGACTGATCACATTCGTTCTGTGCGCATGCGCTCTCTTCAGAGGCTTAATAATTTGTAACATTTACGAAGCCACCTCCCGGAACTGGTGAAGATTATCGAGCCACTTGGTACCGTAAGCACCTGCTTCGGGGGTGGGGGAGGGGCGTTGTATACCGCATTCTATATTTAACCGATTTCCCTGAATTGGGTGTTTACGGAAATGACGTTTACCCGTGCAGAATTACATACACTTGCGGAGTGTATTTTTCAGGAAACAAAGACTTCACCAACATTGGCCAGGGAAAGAAGATGTATTTTTTTCTAATATTTACTGATTGCTGTTTTAAATTGAATAAGTATACAGTAACAAAGTTGTATGGTGTTGTCCTTTGAAGACAGTTAAGCTTTCACATCACGCTCACACTACCTCAGTATCTGATTGATAATGAATTGATAAACTTTTATGGTTCGAAAAATGGTTAGTACATATACACGAAAAGACCTATATATAAGTTTTTTCTACTTGAAATATTCTTATATATAAATGTTAATTTAAAATACCTTTCTTTAAGAAAATATTTCAGTGAATTTGGTAAACAATATTGAAATATTTACCTGACACATTCCGGTTGCCCTGTTGAATGAAATCAAGGAGATTATGACGCAGTTCACTTGTTTGTTCTTCTAGAACACGGAACTTGTCCAAAGTGTCCTTCTTTTGTAGTGCTACTATGTTCATAATTTTATTCTGTTCAGCCTCTGTATTTTCTACCCTGTTCCTTATGTTTTCCACTTTGCTGAAAAGTTTCTCTTCGTAATCATACTTCGAACACTCGGGTTCCATAAACACAAGACCGAAAAGTAAACATACAGCAAATGAGAACACACAGAGAAAAGTCATGACTGTAATTTGAAAAGCGGTTCTGCTTGGATTTCCTTCTTATTTGAAATATATGTGCAACTATTTGAACATGTTTATCTTTGGGTAAACAGTATGGTGATATATAAGTGCCACCAATCATATTTTATGAAAACGTATTTGCGTAGATTATATAGCATTCCATGACAAATTTAAGAACATATATCTTGTAACTTACCGTGAAGAACACCTTAACAATTCTTGAATTAATACATTCACCACTCCATACATAGGTAAACAAACTAATAATCATTATAATAGTGTTAAGATATGCGCACAAAAAGACGGATGATGAATAATAACACAGTGAAGTCTGATTTTCTTTATGTATCAATTTCGGGCTTTCTTATATGCAAATTTTCATATAATTATATTTTTTCTCAGAATCACGTATATCTCATACGATCTGGAAAGATTGGTCTTAGCAAGACAGACTTGCAGATGTATAGGTCATGTTATTTCCTCCTAAAACAAATTGACATAGACTACGAAAACGGCGCCCTTTCAATCTTACTGATAATGATGATTATTTGTAATAGATGTTGAGGAATAAAAATGTGCATTGATGAATAATGGTTGCAAACAATAGCTTTTTCTACAGAAACATTAATTTGTATAGGGAATATTTAAACAGTCAAGTCAGAAGGAAAATGATGGCCTTTTTAATATAGATGAATAGGCCCTGGGTGCGATCCCTAGTCGTACTAAAGTCGTGCAAATGATATTGGTATATTACCCATGTGATTTCTACTGACCACAGTGTATTTGTAGTGTATCAGAATAATGTGGCCGGATATGGTGTTATTCCTCATGTTTAAGGCGTAATATCACAGTTAGAACCTTCTTTTTTTCTTCATTTCTTTTATACAACGTAAACAATTAAAAAAATAATGTTTCTGCTTTCTTTTCTTTCTTTTTTAAATACATATAATTTTGTGATGGCCGAAACATGTCACCATACACGTGCCCACTGAAGTTAGTGATGTTTGAACATGAGAAAATCTTTGTCTAAAATTTAACATGAACTAACAAGACACATAATGCAACTTTTCATATAAATATATTATCTTCTCAGAATCATACTTATGTCTATACTTTTATTTTTGCCATACACTGTAAATTATGTTTTATGTTCCAAGTTTATGTCGCAAATAACAACGCATTAACTTTATATCTAAGACTTCGTGGTTTCCAGAGCACGGGGAAAAAACTACTTATCTCAAGTAGCAGATGGTCAACTTGGCATATTTATGTTCTGTAATTAAGATACAAAAATAAATAAAAGGGGTTCAAGTCAAATTATTTTACGTGTTTAAATTTGCCGAACCAAAACCGACATCATGTTCTCTTGTACAATATAATTTATCCTTTTTTCATTGTTTCAAATATAATTATTTATTTACCAAGAGTCAGGCGGTGAAATTGATTTACTTGCATTAATCATACAAATTCTACGGTTTTTTTTCTGGCTGTATAGGCTCAGGGACATAGGATAATGATGACCAAAGTATCGAGATATTTTGCTAGATGCTAAAAGTAATATCCGTTTAATGAGATATATATTCATTCGAGTCACCAATGTTCTGTTAATAAACAAGTTCCTGTGTCTCTTTCTATTGATTATTGCACGATAATAAGAAGATGAAAACATTGCACTGTGGATAGGTATGTTATGTATATAAATCGCGCCGACACGATCATGATCAGTTTCATAATAAGCCCAAAATGACTGCATATCTGCTTGTATGCCCATTTAATGTTTCAAAACAGTATCAGCACATTGTACCATATAAGCCACAAACAGACATGGCCTAATATATATATATTTTAAAAGTAGCACCAAGATGACAAGTTTACAGTCCTGCAAAATAGTACGGTGTCTAAATCTACGTAATATAGGCTGGTCGTTGGTTGGATCCACGACTGATATATATCAATGTTGTAAAATTGTTTTCGTAGCGTCCAATTTCAATTTCGTCTGAAAAATAGAGGGTAGTTACGAGAATAATTTGATCGGTGTCAAAATAAGGCGACCGTATATTGTGTTTTGTCATTTAAACCTGTTACGGTGTGCTATCGCAGTTAGGTAAAACTGGCCTGTCTCAAGTACACGCAGTCTCCCAACGACTGAAATATTGTCATTGAGAGGACACAACTACGAACAAATTATCAATCAATTTCATAAAGAGCATATAATGTTATTCTGATTTTCACCATCTATCCCTTGCCCTTGGCTGGGAACTCCTTTTATTGTCCCCATTGTCCATAAATGTCCGAAATATAAATCGCACCGACACGAGCATTATCAGTTTCATAACAAGCCCAAAATGACTGCATATCTGCTTGTATGCCCATTTAATGTTTCAAAACCGTATCAGCACATTGTACCATATAAGCCACATAGACTGGTCATTGGTTGGATGCACGACTGAAATATATCAATGTTGTAAATTTGTTTTCGTAGTGTCCGATTTCAATTTCGTCTGAAAAATAGAGGGAAGTTCCGAGAATAATTTGATCGGTGTCAAAATAAGGCGACCGTATATTGTGCTTTGTCATTTAAACCTCTTATATTGTGCTATTGCAGTTAGGCAAAACTGGCCTGTCTCAAGTTCACGCAGTCTCCCAACGACTGAAATATTGTCATTGAGAGGAAATAAGTACGAACAAATTATACAGGTCAATTTCATTAAAAGCATATAATGTTATTCTGATTTTCACCATATATCCCTTGCCCTTGGCTGGGAAATCATTTTATTGTCCCCATTGTCCAATAATTTCCGAAATATGTAAGCTTATCAAGGGACAAAAATCAACAACAGATTGGGGATTTAGGAACGCCGTCTCTGAGTAAATCTATACTATTTGGAAAACAAGAACAGATATAGGATAAACAGAAAAACAATGATACATATCTTCAAACGTGTGATGGATTAGACACTAGTAGTATTTATATTTTCATTAAATCTAATACGGCGCGATTAGGTAAAGATATTGTTTTGTTGGTGACATTTGAATGAAAATTAATAGTAGTTGATTTACATGTTTTCACCCTACATTTTTCGTTTTGTGTATTGATTTTAGCTTGGAATTAATGGTGATTGTAAATTGTTTAATGCAATACATACAATTTTGGAAGAATCACATTTTTAAGACATTGGTACATAACAAAGATGGACTTCCCTCCCGATTCCCTGGGTCAAGAAATATATACATTGACATTGAAAACGGTTACAGACGCACGAATGAAAATCTGAAATCAAAAGGAATTTTTTTTATGATGCACATTTATATAAAATAGTTTATCCGATTGCACTTTTAGTTAATTCAACAATATCCAATAGTGTGGGTTTAGGTTGTTCCCGTTGTTCGCTTTCAAAAAATCGTCTATGCATTATGACGATATAAATTATGAGATTGTTTATTGTTCATAATGTAGCATGTATTTGATTCCAACATTCAAATTGTTCTTATGATGAGTATTTTCATTCCAAATAATTCTCTAGGAAATATTTCATATTTCCAATAATAACGTACCTGTATTAAAGCAGAACGAGTGGTTTGCAAATTCATAATTCATATTATATTTCGAAATCTCAGTTTACCCGCATTACTAATTATAAAATTCACAACATTTAGCCGAATTATTTAGAGATTTTGACAATATTACAATTGTGTTCTAAGTTAAATCCATTATGTAAATTAATAGCACACCATTTTCAAATAACATGGAATTTTACGGGTTAAATTATTTTCAGACTGCAGTGCAAGCACAAACAGCTGGCACCCGAATTAAATGTGAGAAGCGGCTCGATATCTCTCTGATTTTTCTGCCGGTGTTTAAACAGCTCATGATGAAATAGCAAGATCTTCTCTGAACACACACTTACCACGCACTTGTTTTGCTAAATATAAACAGTGACATGGGAAAATAATTAAATCGTATGGTACTTTAACATTTAATCTACTTCAAAATAAGTCGAGCGGTAAAGAAAACATAAAATGGCATATAGTTTTTACATTTAATAGTACTTGTTTATTTACAAACAAATACACATGAAAGACAAGGCAAAGCGTGGGATAAACTCACAATATATAACGAATATCAAAGTTTAACTAGTGTACGCCAGTAATAATTTCCTCTTTTCCATACTATTCTTAGATATATTATCTAAACTGATTTTTTATTCGTTTCTTGGTTAACGTCTGACTGACTGTATTGCAATCATTTGTAGACTTAAATAAAAAGATATATATAATGCATCACGTAGTAGACAAACAGGATGATACCAAACCCAGACACATACTCTTGACACTGGACCAAACAGACCTGAAACTACCGTTTGCGCTGAGCGCCAGTCAGAATTGAGATATTGAAGTATCTGTTTAAAAAAATTAAGTAGGTTGCGGTCGGATAGTGTACCAAAGACCTCCATGATGGAAGACGGAAGCTCTACTTAATCTGCTACCAAATGTTTAAAAAAATGTGTAATAAAAAGATATGATTTTAAAACATGACAAGTTTAATATACGACCCAGTTATGTTACTTGTACTAATCAGCTAATGTGGTACCAATTGCAATTGTTAGGTAAATATTCGATCTTTTTTTCCGATATCAAAAACAAATTCTCATTCCATTCGATTATTAAATACTATAAAGGTTTGCCTAATTGTGTCCTTATTCTTTGATAGATACCATAACATCTCAAATGAAATCCGCGCCAATTATAAAATCACCTCATTATTCATGCCGATAAAACTATTTCCCTTCAAAACACATTAGCCTCCGTGCGAATACAAAATCAAGTTGTTTAAATTAATTTCATAGGCCAATTTAATTAGCAAGACGGAAGCTCTACTTAATCTGCTACCAAATGTTTAAAAATGTGTAATAAAAAGATATGATTTTAAAACATATACAACCCAGTTATGTTACTTGTACTAATCAGCTAATGTGGTACAAATAGCAATTGTTAGGTAAATATTCGATCTTTTTTCCGATATCAAAAACAAATTCTCATTCGATTATTAAAATACTATAAAGGTTTGCATAATTGTGTCCTTTCTCTTTGATAGATACCATAACATCTCAAATGAAATCCACGCCAATTATAAAATCACCTCATTATCCATACCGATAAAACTATTTTCGTTCAAAACACATTAGTCTCCGTATAAATACCAAATCAAGTTCTTTAAATTCATTTCATAGGCCAATTTAATAACCGATCTTTCTTTTTATATGATTTGAATAGAATCAACAAGTGTTAAGAACATCATACAACCAACAGATTTAGCGAAAGCCCATTATACTTAAAATGGGTATTTACTTCAAAGCTAGCTTTAAATCATTCCATTGCGACAGAGGTGTTATATTTCAAACGAAGTAATAGAGGTAATAGGACATCCAGAATGTTTCCTGAAGCGTTAAACCTCTTCGCCGGATAAAACAAAACAAAAACATTGGCACGTGCATTAAATGATGACCTGATAATTGAACATTAAAGAATACTAACTATAGGTTGGTTGTCATAAAAATGTTTCGTAACCCACTATCTTTAATCTATTTTGATACTATATTAATGAATGTATTTAAAAAAAAATTAACATTTACACAGTGAAATGAATTTGTTTGCCGAATTTCTATTATCATGTAAAATCGAATGGAAGACAACACTTCGCTGTTATTTATCAATTTCCGTACGCAGCGATCTCCCCTTATATTTGGTACTTTTACCATTCAAAAGTGTAAACGTTTGTATCAATGCAGTTCTCTTCATTAGTATCTGAATGATATAAACACATATTTAAATTATACACATATGATACTGTGTGTGTGCATCCTTTTAATTCTCTCTCTCTCTCTCTCTCTCTCTCTCTCTCTCTCTCTCTCTCCAACTTTCTCTGCTAATAATAGTACTCGTACTACGCATTATTCAATTACACAGAATAAAAATAATATATAGAAGAATATATATCGGACAGGTCAATCCCAGAAATTTGAAATTTATGTTTACACATTTCAAAGTATAGTAATAATTATACTAACCACATATGTTGATGATGACAGGACGCACATTTATAAAGTACAAAAAAAAATGAATGTAGAAATTAAATAGGAAAATATGTACATTATATAAATCAAGTTTATCTATAGAAATATATTTAACCTGAATAATGAATGCTGAAAACGATAATGAGATAAAGACAATAATGATATCAGGAATATTATTTATAATAATAATATTAATAATACCAAAAAAAATTGGAATAAAATACAATGGTATCATATTAAGAATAGAACCGATGTTGATAAAAATAATCAAATATTAATTATAGAATTAATAATACTTACAATATAGATATTCATCAGTGCAATACTCACACCTAAGACTAGACATATTGCATGTATGTAAAAGCAACCACAAATATGTGTTATTTTAGTTTGTTTGATTGGATTAAACGTCCTACAGACAACGCAATAGGGGAGTTTGATTTTAGAAAATATTTACAAATAGTGCTGCCTCATCACGACATAAACAAATTGCATGATACTAAACCAAGGATTTATTATCCTGACATTAGTCTAACCATTCTTCGAACTGCCAGTATATGCTGAACGCCCAGCACGTGAGATATCAATGTTCAATCGACAAACGGGACCGGCACAATACTGCACATGAAAGCCAATCATAGGTTATGGCAAAATCTAACCTCTAAATAAAGGAGACGATGAGACTAAAAATAAAATCATCGTTAACAAAATCAGTGCATCGCCAATACTCCCGCATCTTATTAAAAGTTAAAACAACAACAACAACAAAAAAAGATATACATTTCTATAGTGCGAATATTAGAATTAGTAAAAAATAAATTTCCTTACAGGACGAGGTAATCTCGATAGGGTTATTGGACGTATAATGACCAGTTGTACATTTGATTTGCGTGCTTTATATGGTTGTGGTTCATTCAGCGTTGAGATAGCGATGAGTGCTGGCAGTCAAATTTTATGATTGGTGTTATTAGTTATTGACCTCTGAAACACCAAAGATAAGTCAATTTTGTTTCATAGCTAAAGCAGATGTTTTATTATTTTATACACTCATAATCGTCTCTTAATATTGAAATACCACTTAGCTCGTTAAGACTGTGTGAGATAGAGAGGTTATG
>CM037791.1:26284274-26334274 GCA_021229015.1 Solen grandis | reverse complement strand
CCTCTGTGTACCTATTTCCAAATTCGAAAAGGCAATGGTTCTATGGAGAATCAAAGATTCGAACCATTGGGGTCTAATTTCAAATGCTTATAATTCGCTTCCATATGAGCTAGACAGTTGATATTTGGACAAAATATATGTCTCTCGGTCTTCTTTACATTTTGAGTAAATGAACGTCATATGACGTCATAAGGGTAAGAAGAAATTTTAAATTTGTAAGTGTTAATTTCTTTACGTTGCAAACGTCCGGCATGCACAACTAGATCGTAATATACATATTCTGTGAAATTTTGATGAAAATCGGTCCAGAAATAATGGCTGAAGACGGCGTACAATCATTTTTAGACGACGTCAAGTTTGACGTCAAAACACGACATAGGCAAATGAAAAACATTGAAGTGCAAAAAAATCTATCTGAGGCATATGCTTTTAAATTTTCAAGGTGCTCCTACTTTTTGTTGTTTACTGATTTTTGTTTGATGCATTCATATCCTTATTTATTTATTTACTTATTTATTTATTTATTTATTTATTTATTTATTTATTTATTTATTTACATGTGTATTTATTTTTCATCTTGTTTGCACAAATGTTTAAAATTTATAAAACAAATATGTAGTGAATTTGGCTACTGATGATTAAATTTTCATAAATTAAATTTATCCAAACATTTAAAGAAAATGAAAAAAAAATGGACAAACTATAATTTTAAACACTAAGTAATTTTAAAATTGGCTTAACAACTGCATAAATAGTAAATAAAATTTAGTTATTTATTAGTTAGGACTAAAGTCGAGGCTTACGCAGTAGATGTATTGAGACTTGTACAAAAATTAATTTATAACAAAGTGGTAGGGGAGACCGAAAGTGCCCATTATATAGTCTCTTTACAGGCAACTAACGCAGACTGGAAGGATAATTTAATTGTGGCCGCCGCCCGTATTCCTTTTTCTGGAGGCAGTTTCAACTTTTTGCTATAGCTTTTTCAGTTGTGTGACATGTTGCTGTAATTACATTTGCTTACGTCTTTTGTTGAATGAAAACGAAGTTCACTCGAACATTTTACGTTTTCATTATCGTTATGCTCGGGAGCGGAATCGAGTGTTTTCGTGTGTTGGCGATCGGCGATCTGGTGGATCCGATAGCACCCGAAATTGATATCGTAAAACAGTATCGTAAAGCGTCAATATTGAACTGCGACAGATATCTCCCTTGCTGCTTTTGTTTACATTTTCGTTAAACGACGTTGGGGAAATTATCAGAATTCGGTGGGGGAAAATGTAGGCTTCGTGGCTGGGGGACGTAGCCGATATTCGGCTACTGCTGTATAGTAAAACAAAAACCCTGCAAATTGTAACTTTCCACTTAACAACATTTATCCTTGACATATATGACTCTTTTCTTGTATTACTTCACAAATGAAATCATTCATGACCCTGACATAGAGGCGAGATATACGTGCATTTTTTCTATGAAACGTGCGATTACGCGTAACTGATTCGCAGCGAGATTACAGTACATTGTCAATGTATTATAGTGTAAGATTTGTTGTAATCTCCAGCGGGGGGCTCTGTAATCTGAACAAATACATTCCGAATTAAAGATTAAAATGAACATAATTGCGGTAAACAAGGACCAACAATCAAAAAGACAGAACGGGTTAGTATCCAAGAATATCCACTGATATATAATCATTGTTTCAATGAATTGCGACAATAATCAAAATTTCTGATTGTGTTTGTACCAGCTAATGTCAGTATGACATGTACTGATATATGATCCTTATTCGAATGAATTGCGGCAAGCAAGGACACATACCAACGAATGTCAGTATGACATGCACTGATAAACATGTATAACTATTGTTAAATTAAATGACTAAAATTTGTAAGTGTCATGTATTCTAAAGTGAACTGATGGGACAACTAGGATTTAATTTTACCATATTTTTTTAAATATTTGGGTAAGTTTGGTTGCTTAATGTGAAGCAACATCACTGTAGCCATTAACCACCACAGAGAAGTTTTTACAGATGAACTATTACGAAAGACTTGTTTTATTTTAAGATTGGGTCATTACTATCATGCGTGTAATATTCATTTATCCATAAACCATTAAGACGTTACCCTAAGATATATAATTTGAACTGCACTGGACGTGTACATGAGCATGAAATCAAATTGTGTGGGTTACATTAACTTTACAATTCCTGAATATTTCAACATCTTTTGGGCGGGTATTGAAGCAGTGAGACAAATTGAAAAGTACCCTTACACGTTTAAGTATTTCTCATTCTGTAATATGAGATTTCTATTTTGCAAGCGTTTGCCTAAGTTAACGCCATGTCAAGGTTATGTCTATAGATAACAATGCATGGACTTAAAACCTTGACGAAACCCTTACAAGTATTAATCATTCGGGTTAATGTGATGATTTTGTTTTGCAAACGTGCGCAATGACTGACGATAACTAGAACTATCACTTTAGATAGATAATACCCCCGCATCTCACCTTGTCTTTAATATATCTGACCACGATACAAGACAGCCGTGGTGACCCTAGAACGCTCACAATAGTACCATCAACCTAATTAAAACAAGTCAGGTCACTTTATTTTACCTTGTTACCTTCAGCAACAGCCAGATTCAAATTCTAGCACGATGGTAGGACGCATTTATGACCAAAGAATTCTGACTTTCTTGTTTGATGGAAGAAGAATTTGAAATTTTGATATTGAGAGTATATAGGTGTCTCATTTATCAAGGGATCATTTTTTAATTTACCAAGTATGGTAGAACATAATTGTTTCCCGCTACCGGGGTTCAGTTCAGTACATATTAAAAAGTCAACTTGAGTCGTTTGATGTATTTAATATTACATAATTAAGTTCATTTCGTGTTATTCTGATTACTGTATAACACATATTTCAGGATACCACAAGAATGACGGTTTCCAACCGAAATAAACAAAATACAATATCTGAGATTTATGTGATTTCTTTGCTGAACTTACATAATTCATATCATAGCAGGTTCTCTAGATCCAATTGGTGATTTATATCATATGAATACAAAGAACAATGACATGGTCAAAATACATGTACAAGATAATAAAAAGCAATACAACATTACAATACACACATGTACACATTTACACATCTCACCAGTATATGGTACTAACTGGACGTTATCCCTCCGGTCATATCATGCTGTTTATTTTGTAAATCAGGCGTAAAAATTGCCTTGTTTCTGGTAACAGACTGTGAAAAAATGGGTCGGTCGGTCGGTCGGCTTTTTTTTTTTTTTGTTATTTTATTATATTTATTTATTTATTATTATTATTTTTATTTTTTTTTGCTTTTTTTTGAAAGCTCAGATCTAATGTGGAAAATGTAACATGCTACATGCCAATATATCTTTTACCGTATTTTGCAATATCAGACAGCAAAAAAAAATAAATAAATAAATAAATAAATCTTTCAAGTTTGTACTAAACATCAGTCCATTCAGCTGATATGAGAATTTGGTTGCCGGTACATGTGCACAGTATAGTACTTAAAAAGCACATGCTGGGTGCAGATGAAAATTCATTACAAATGGCGGAGACAGTCACCTGTGCCATTCAACACACGTTCTTATGTTTCCTAATTATGAATAAATGCGAAATACTCGAATGGTATCGTTTACGATATCTGTTTACATTTTACACACTATCTACCGACTTGCGTTTTATCTGCGGTGAGAAACTGTTGTTTTCGGGTGCAAAAAGAGGAGAAGATTGCGCAAGAAATGTGTGATGGACTGATTAATGTCTTTTATGAAATCATCTGGCAGCTTGTAAGTATATTTAAAGTATACTGAGGATCCCCAAAATTAACTATTGTTACGGCCCACTTTAAAAAAAAATGTTCGTAACGTTTCAGACGTAGTTTATCTTTGATTATTTACGAAAGATAGTTCGAAACTAATCAGTAACTTCAAAATGGCTGACTCAAAAGTTATCGTTAGTAATCTGTATAAACGAAAACATGCTAATGCTGTTCTTCTGTTGATTTTTAGGACTTTCTGCCAGGACTTTCTGCCAACTGGCAGAAAGTCCTATTGAGTATGATCTGTTTTTATTATTATCATTATTATTTCTCCTTTTGAGGTTCAAATTAAAACAGGCCAATAAGCCAGCCGTATGAAATTTTAACAATCATCAGAATGACTTTGGCCCTCTTGAATGCAACAATTTTCATCTTCACATGACGTTATGTGACGTCACAGTTAAAATTAGCTACCAAATTTGGTTCGCGATCTACAGCCTTCAGTTTTGGTCCTATTGACTTGATATTTTCACAGCTGTGATGTAGATGTGCATACATCCTTGAATTTTCAAAATTCCAAAATTTCGAGATTTTATGTCAAGATCGAGAATTGAACTTTGGTCATAAAAATATAATTTCGTGTTACAAAAGCTCCTGGTGAGTAAGGACCGTGATAATTGTATAGCCTATGTGTCCTGATGTCTCCTTTGTATTGTTTGAAAACTTACGTTGTATGACGTCATTTGACGTCACACTGTAATAAGCAATTTTGCTTTCGAAATAAGCAGATTTTAGGACCTGCAAGCTTTATTGTTTGATTGGCATGTTACTTTCAATGAATGTGCAACCCAGTTACTTTCAATGAATGTGCAACCCAGTTTCCCATCGTGCATGGTGAAATCCGTTTCCGGAAAATCGCAAAGGTCAAGGTCATTAGTCAGTTATCGGGGTTAAATCGGTTGAGTTATGGCAGAAAAACGAAAAGTGTAATTTTAACAAAATTGAAACGATGTAGCTTCAGAATCAATTATTATGATTTTTTTTCAGGATTAACACACTAAAAAATGAAGTGATGTATACTGCCAGGAATATTTGTTTGGTCACGTGATTATGACGTCATGGATATTAAAGCAAGAGTTATCTAAACATTAATATAAAATCGGCAAGTCAATGTATGAAGACAAAGATGTGCAAAAAGTCCTGAAAGTTTCAAGTAATTTCGTCAACAAACGTGGCAGATATACATTTTTTTCGGATAAGGGCTTGTATACGAAAATCTAGCCGGTCGTTCCTACGCAGGAAAGAGTGTCCGTGTTGCAAGGGGAATTGTGATGCGTATTTGAGAGAATGAGGTGCATTTTAGGATGCAATGGTGTACACCGGGACCGATAAGCATATTGCCTTTGTTATTACGACTTTCTTCAAACTTTTATTAGGGCTTTCAGCCTCCAGCAGAAAGTCCTATTAGGTTTGATATGTTTTTTTCTTATTTATAAGGGATTTCTTCCTCAAGCAGAAAGACCCATTAGGTTTGTTATGTTCTTTCTCATTGGGTTTGTTGTTTTTTTTTCTTATTAAAAGAGCCTTCTTATTTTAAGGCTTTCTGCCTTTTTGAAGAAAGACCTTTTGGGTTTGTTATGTTTTTCTTAGTAACTTAGGGCTTTCTGCCTCAAGCAGAATTACCTATTGTTTTTGTACTGTTTTTTATTTTTTTATTTTATTACAACTATTATTATTATTATTATCCTTTTATTCCAAAAGAGATTGTTATTTCAATAGGTTTCTGACGGTCTAGAACTACGAACATTTATTATCCCATATCTGACGCGATGAATGTTTAGAATCTATGATTTTCATATTCCCATGACGTAAGATGACGTCAAATTTGACATTTGCCACTAAAGTTTGTTATCGCTCTACAGCCTTCATTTTTCGGTGGATTTTCTAGATATTTTCACAAAATGTGTATGCGTTCTAGATGTGCATTATTATATATGTTCTCGCAGATTCGAAAAACAAAGCAACAAATATTTTATCGTTAATCAAAGTTTCGAACTTCGAAAATGTATTTAAGTATTTTGTAGATCCTATGCATGCTAGACAGCTTAAATTGTAACAAGATGTGCCCCTTTATGTCTCTGTTACATTCTGAGACAGGTGACATCATATAACGTCATTTGACGTCATGATGATAAAAACAATTCGGAGAATTCGGAGACAAAAATATTGTTTTCAGCCCTGTACTCTGTAATGTTTGACCGATTTCTATCAAATTTTCGTTGAAAGTACAACATAGCATCTGCATGCATCTCGAAAAATATTGATATTTGTAAATATCATTATGAACATGATTTTTATAGCCCAATCAATTTCCTTTCGAACGATATGCAGCTTTTAAAGAGCCAAAGAATAGTTATAAAAATATCGTTCATAAAGTAAATGAACATATTTGGCATACTTTAGTCATTTTCTCGAGGTTTAAGCGTCCATAGTTCAAAAACTGTCATGAATAGGTCCATACATAAAGCGTGTGAAACGTTGGGAATTTAATGACCTTTCTAACGGTATCCTGCTTTTCTTATTTGGACATCATATATGAAGGTTAAATGAGAAATGAGAACTTATGATACTAAGCATTTAAGTGTAAATGCGCAATTCAAACGCAACCAATAATTTTTAATATTCAGCCAAATTAAACAGGTTTTAAAATGTGTGTTAGTTAATTCAGATACTATGTCAAATAGTTATATATATATATATATATATATATATATATATATATATATATGAACATATTTGGTATACTTTAGTCATTTTATATATATATCGTAGAATGTTAAGTCCTATTGAAAAATCTACTGGGCGTCACTGTAAGCAAGCAGAAGAGGTACAACGTTTACATGTGCTCATGTGATGCCGCTTTATCTGTTCGGTTTATCTCTCTATATATGTTTTCTTTTTAAAAGAAATGTCAAGTGTATAAAATCCACACTTTATTTTATTGTCTTTTGTTCATTATTGTTAAATTGAAATAAAGACAAGGAAAATAGTAAATGAAATGGGTTTTTAAAAAATCACGTTGTTCACCATATACTTTTATTTTACGTTCTTTTAAATGTAAACCAAGGAAAAAATGTTTCCTATTAAAGAAAGGATATATGTGAAGAGAGCTAAGTTAGGTAGAACACATATTTTCTCAATATGGAAATTCAGGTATTATACCACAAATAAACGTAAATTTGGGATGTCGACATTGTTAATGAACAAATTCTTTTCAGCTGATTAGGCTTAAACTGGTTTTCAGCGCAGAAAGCCCTTATCGTTTGTGGGACAAACGAAGTCTAGTGTTGTAATTGTGTTAATTTGTTAAACGGCAAGAAAAAAAAAGTGCAAAAAAAAAAAGAAAAAAAAAAAAGAAAAGAAAAATGGAAGCGCGATATGTTTATTAAATCGAGGCTGACGGTCTGTGGCAAGTAATAATCGTTCATGGGAGAAAAAAAATCCATCATTAAAAAGTAAATTCATGAAGGATTGGGATATCTCACCCTCGGATAAGATATCCCTATCCTACATGAATACTCATGGTGGATTCTTATAATCCTTGCCTCTCCAACATGCGAGATATCACGATAATTATCGCATGTCCAAAATGCATATGCGAGCTTTAACAATCCTAGCGAGATTTCTTTGGCGCAAAAATATTCTCTTGATCATCGCATGTCTTTCCTAGATTTCGCCTAAATATAACTGACATTTCAATGAAGGGTGGATCTTTTCAATATTCTGATGCTTGTTTAAGAAAGGCATGCTAGGATTTAGACAACAATTAGAGCCCTAAAAAACTCGCAAGGACTTTGTTGTTGTTGTTGATGTATTGGGGTTTACCGTCGCTGCGACAGTATTTCAATCATATAGCGACGTCCAGCTAATTACAGGTGGAGGAAGACCCCGAGTACACAGAGGTACCCGGGTAGAACCACCGACATACCGCAAGCCAGCTAGAAGGCTTCCTCACATGAAAAATCCGAAGTCCCTACCGGGATTCGAACCCACAGCGGTGAGGGGCTGAGAGATTTGTAGCCCACGACTGTAACCACTCGGCCACGACGGCCCCCGCAAGGACTTTGAACCTTACATGTATATACGTATGTCCAGGGCACTTTAATCCTCAACTCTCCAACACGCGACAACACGAGACGTTAATACGAGACGTTAATATTTGTCATCTTTATCCTCGCATGTCTTTCTTTAATCTCATCGGAAAACTGAATCACCCTATCAACAAGCGACAACGCGATAAAGCGAGATTTCGCTTCGTCGCGTTGTCGCGTAGGACTTTTATGACGAGGAAAGTATCCAGTGACTATAATATGTACTTAAGTACCTCCAATACATTTTAATCCAGGTTCGACTTCCATAATACATTCGTATTGAAATAAACATGAAAAGTATAACCACTTAGTGATATGACAGAAACACAAAATCTTGAACTTCATTTTCGCATAGTATTTGTCACAAATATTTACCATTAAAAATGAAAAGCTCATCAGACTAACTCCCCTTCAGCAAATAACAGAGATGTTAACTGTTTTAACAACTCTTAGATTATATGATTGTTTAAGGTTTAACATATTTAGATATTTGCATAGCATGGTTAAACCACCATTAGTGATATATATATATATATATGTGAAAAAATGTATATTGCACAAGATATGTATGTAAACATAATGAGTATATGTATGTGAATGTCAGTATTGTCAACCCAGATAATAAGCCTGAAAATATGCTTGTGTTTTTGTGTTTTTTTTTGTTGTTTTTTTTGTGTGTTTTTTTGTGCTACATAATTTCTTTTTTGTTTTGTCTCTCAAACATGTTATTTATTACATTAATTATCGCACCACGAATTATGCTGTAAATCATTGTATGAATATTAAAATAATGTGTATATTCATGTTATGTTAACTTGTTCATTTTCTTTAATTTGTATGTTTCACTATAATACGCGTATTTGAAGGAATAAAAGATTGAACTGATTGAATCCTTCCACTCAGCCACAGGAATTAGGGGCAAAATGACGGTATGAAATCTTAGCCCTAATTTTAAAGAAAAGAAGTTTCAGGTATGTGTTAGAAGGTATTATATGTTAAATTTTCATAATAGGAAGTTTCTTCATTCAACAATTGTGGCACTAAGATTTCATCGGAGGGAAGATATGACAAGGTGTATCAGGGAATATCAATCTTTAAAATGAATTTTGAAACTGAATAATATACTTTTTCTTTTTTGACTTGGCTATTAGAATGCAGGCATTTGGCATATGCAATATTGTAGTCCTAGCTATGATAATTTAGGTCCGGTTCTACAGTTGTGGTCTTGGCTTTAGTTACGTAAACTCCGCTTCCTCCGTTACAAGTACAGGTTGGGTTAGGGGTGAGGCTTAGAGTTTTTGGTAATGGTTAGGGTCTGATTAGTGCTACTATCTACGCATGCGCATAAGGCGAAAAATAAAGTGCGTACCTGCAAAGTGCAATTGCCCGAATGTCTTCAACTGAACGCTTTTGATGTGAAACTAGTCAGTCTTCCCGTCTCTGAACACTGCATAAAAACCCGAACATGCCTCAAACTTCCCTATATTGATCAAGAGGCTCTTAGTCATTATTAAACAGTTTGGTTTCAAGTGGCTTGATTTTTCCAAGGTCTTCATATAAAACAATGCATTTGTCTGAATGGGGTTATTAGGCCAAACTTTTGGGTCAGGATAACTCAAATGTGTGCATGGACTGTCTCTTACTTAACCTTTTATCCCATGAATATTAATAAACTTTATGCCTTGATGTATATTTTTTTTTTATTTCATTTTTTTTTTCAAATACATGAAAAAAAGAATTCTGCTTTACTGCGCCGACTGTACCGTATCTAAGCTACAATAATATATCAACAAACAGAGGAGATCCTTCTTAGTCAGCCCCTGGAAGGACCTGATCTGGGTCTGTTCTGTTTACCAATGTGTCAGAACGAGATATATAATATAAAGGGTAAACGATTAATTGCTTTCTAATGACATGAAACTTTATCATATGACTTAGTACATCTAATTACTTAACAACAGCTTCATTATTGCAGATGGGATAAATAAAAAACAAAACTTGAACTCAGTTAAATTATAATTATTAATACTATATTTTTAGTGGCATAATTTTAGCCATGGCTTCAATTTACACAACAAAGAACAAAATAAAGGCATAAGAAAAAACCAGTGAACTCTGGGAACATAAGTTCACTAGCCAAGTAATAGATCAAGTTGTCACATATGTATGGCTCAAAATGTCAACACTGCTGTGCGCGCAAGATTCTGCATTAAAATGGCTTAAAAATATGACTAGAATTATGAAACAATACAATTGGTGTGCGCAAGAACTGTTGAACCATTCCGCAAAACACTGAGAAGCCATGACGATGGGTTTAGTGTGATGAAGTCCCTCCCAAGACGGCGTCAGCCAGACAGAAAACCTGAAGATAGAAACCAAAGAGAAGAGGCAAAAACCCAATCAGACAAGTATAATCTAAAGCAATGCAAATGTTACTTATGCATAAAAGAGCCATAACTAACCTTACAAACATAAACTTAATACAGTACAATGATATGCTCCTAAAGAAAATAAACATATTTCAGGTCCCCGATTTACCAGTAAGGCACAAATGGATGACCTTGAGAGCCGCAAAGGCAGAAAACGGTGCAGCGTT
Organism: Solen grandis; assembly: GCA_021229015.1. Classification (NCBI taxonomy): domain Eukaryota; kingdom Metazoa; phylum Mollusca; class Bivalvia; order Adapedonta; family Solenidae; genus Solen; species Solen grandis. The sequence continues at coordinate 26,323,719 of CM037791.1, read as the reverse complement.
AGATTAACACGACTAAAATAATAACTTTCACCTGCAGGGGGAACAGGGGTGCCGAAAACGATATATCTCCACTTAAATAAAAGGATTTATGTCGATAAACGACAAATCCCATTATCGGGGATGTCCAACGTCAAAAAAATAGATAAGCTAGAATAAGCAATTGTAGTGCATCTGAACTTACTCACCGGTTCTACAGCTGTGGTAATAGAAATACTTATGTGCAGTCCGGTTCCTAGGTTGTCTGAAGTTCGGTTCTGCAGCTGTGATCAAAGAAATACTTGAGTGAAGTCCGGTTCTGCAGCTGTGGTCATAGAAAATACTTAAGTGACGTCCGGTTCTGCAGCTTTGGTCGTAGCGATACTTACGTGAAAGTCCGGATCTACAGCTTTGGTCCTTAAGTGATGTTATACGGGACGTGGTCATAGAAAAATTGAAGGTTCTGTGACAAAAATTAGTGATGTCCGGTTATTCAGCTGTGGTCATAAAAATACATAAATGAAGTCCGGTTCTGCACCTGTGGTCATAGGTCATAGAAACACTTATGTGAAGCCCGGTTCTACGGCGGTGGTCCGAAAAAAACTTATGTGAAGTTCGGCCCTACAGCTGATATCATATCAAAAACGAGGCTTCTGCTGATTTGACAGATCGCGGGAAAAATTGACTACACTACCGCATACACGTTTACGTTGTATACCATTTGGCAACTTAAGAATAACGAAGAAATCAAAAGTAAAACGGATATACAGGCTTAACCAATGAAAACATTTATTACTTCTCGGACGTCAGCCTCGTTTTGGGTTTGACAAGATAGAAAGAGAGTGTTATAAAATTAAAACAGATATGATCGAATATGAAAAGCACGCAGTGTAGGCATGTTTGGTAAGAAAACACTTCATATATATATCTTTATTTCCTCCAATATTGAAGATTATAAACATTGATATAAACATGAAGCACAAACATGTGATACAAACATCAAGCACAAACAAATCGAAAAACTACCTATATATTGATATGTACATGTATATACAGCTAACTGACATACAACTAGTTACTACAATACTATTCCACCAATATAACGATAAGAATGAATAAAGATTAGAGAATAATACCTATCATTTATATACGTTTATAACGTTAATTGTGACACAATTAAAGGGATAATTGAAAAATACTCAGACTAAAATTGATAAAAATAAGGGACGAAGATGGAGAAACTATTCAAAATATTATATGAATGGCTTAAGTTTTGAAGAGGGGGAAGGCAGATGTATTTAGGCAATTGGGCATAAATCCATTTAATCCCCGGGCCATGAAACGTGAATTTACTAAGATGTAAATGTAAGTGTAAATGTATATTGCTAAACACCACATTTGAGATAAACCTTGTCGAAACGAAATACAAGGCTTATGTTATGGAGTTAGAAACAAAACATAGACAGCATATAGACAAACACAAATATACAAAACACATGTAATCACAAAACTATGAATATATCGCAAACTTAATTATGAATAATCAAACTCAGCATGCACAACAAACGGATACAAAACAGCATAGCCAATAAAAGAAGAAGCAGCAGCAACCTACTCTTATTCTTTTTGTGTTGAAGCAAGTAATGGCATAGAAATCATATTAACTAAGCAAATACATATAAACAAATCACATGTAATCGCAGCACTATAAATAAATCACAAAATTACATGCATTTAAGCAAATTCAACATGCACACAGCACAAGAGTAGAAAATTGCATAGTTTAAGGAAAAAAAACAAAAACATTTTAATTAGTTTTGTGTTGTTTAAGCAAGACATGACAGAATTTGTACATTGTGCCCAGAAACTTGCTATAATTTTCTTGCAAAATATCAAGTAAGACTGGACAAGTCACACCAAGAACAGTGTTGATTAGGGTGTTCCGACTCATTTTCACCACAATATTTTTAACCAGCACACCATACACCTGCTCTATAATTTGTAAAAAGTTCGCCCTTTCATCTAACAATGCCGGACAGTCTAACAGTATATGATCAGTCATACTATTGTCAAACAGCTGTATGTTGCATTTCGGACAACATTCGTCAAAACGAGTAGAGTATGCAACAAGTTTTACCGCTGATCTACAGTGATCAAGTTGCCACGGGCTACTTAGAGCATACGACCAAATATCACTGTAATGGTACTGCGAGTGTAATGAACGGAAACGGCCATACATTTCAGAGCTGGTACCTTTTTCCCAAGCCGAAACATAAAAGTGCCATATTGTTTTATTTATTATTTGTTTCCATTGATATTTGTTTGGAAATACACCTTCACTTAAGAAGTTATCCAAATAAAAACTCAGATTAAACTTCTGTAGAATGCTGTATATATCAGAAAAGAAACCTTTGTCTCTAAGATGAAGCTTATATGAACTCAGTCTAAGTAAGAAAATATATTTGACCGCACAATTCCTGTTCAAACGGCACAGTTGACCAAGAAATATGAGTTTTTTTTTCTATTTCAGCCATTACAGGTAATGCCTTTAATAGACTCAATGCAATATTGGTACTCGTTCGTATTCCCAAATGTTGCATATTCTTTACGCACAACCTGTGTGCCCGCTCAATTATAAGTAGTTCGCTTTGCGTTAACTCGAATAAACATTCTACTCCAAATAACGCTTTGGGGAGAATGACATGGTCATAAATGCGTTTACAAGTGATTGGATTGAGCCCATTTTTATGGAAAACACACGCGGCTATACCAAAGAAAGTACGTCTCAGTTTAGAACTCAATTCAATTGCACGTTTAGACTGTGCATGACGAGTGTTGCACTGAACACCGAGATGTGTATAACTTGACACTTCAGAAATAATGTCCTCCCCAATTTTCCAGCATCGGACGGACCGAGCTGCCGGACGTCAGCCTCGTTTTGGGTTTGACAAGATAGAAAGAGAGTGTTATAAAATTAAAACAGATATGATCGAATATGAAAAGCACGCAGTGTAGGCATGTTTGGTAAGAAAACACTTCATAAAATAGCTTGATTTAAAAATGCTTATCTTTATGTATTACTCTCTTCATTATAATTAGCGGCGTAATAGCCGTTTAGTCTGGGCAGATCGGCAGCCACGCTAGCTTACTACTATCGGATTTTGGGATAATTTCCGCGTTAAAAAAAAGAGATCTCGAAAACAAAGATTGCAATCGAAATAATTTTACAGTAATTGTAAGATAAATGTATTGGGCAATTTAAAAATATACATATTAGACTTAAAAGATGGTAGAGCAGAATGTTCACTGGGTCAGAAAATACGCGACTGGCGAGTTACATACCTTGTATATGTATAATATAGGAAATGGGTTTTGGACATTTGAGCCGAATACCTATTGATTACAAGGGTATCGTTTACCTTCCCATGCACGTAAAGCACATGCCTCATCTATTACTTGTCAATATGTATTGATACAATCCCAAATATAGTACTGTGATTTTGTTTCCGTTTTTAGAGACCGCTCAGATTCGAAACAGAAACTGATCTGGTTTTAAACCTATCATATACGAGTATGTCAAACATTATGACGTGTATGACGTGTATGTAGGTAACACTTAATTTATAGTCTCAAAACAACACTGTATGTTAAACTGATTCATTTCACAACCTTTTAACATAGAGACATTTTATTATAGATAATTTAAAACAATACACACTTTCCATTGATAGAGAAGAAATATTCTATTAGTAAGATCTACAGCCCCAGCTATTCTTATGATAAGGTCGGTTCTTAAGATGTGGTAAATATCGGTTTTATTTTTGGTTATAGTTTATTGAGTGACGTCCAGTTCTTAAGTTGTTGTCCTAGCTATACTTATGTTAAGCCCGGTTCCTAAGGTGCTTTAATATTTCCATTTGAGTTAAGATCGGGTTTAAAGCTGGTGTCTTAGTTATGCTCATGCTTTTAGGCTGTAATTCTAGTTATGCTTATGTGAGGTCAAGTTTTAATGTTGTTGTCCTAGTTATACTTATGTAAAGTGCGAATCTTAAGTGTAGTTATAGCTATAGTTAAGTCCGGTTCTACAGCTGTGGTTATGGCAATATGATATGAAGGTCGGTTCTACAGCTGTGGTTATAGCTATACTCATGTGAAGTCCGGTTCTAATGCTGTGGTCATAGCTATATTTTCATGAAAGCCGGTTCTAGCTATACTTACACGAAGTGCGGTCTATAGGCTGAGGTTCTAGTCAAACTAATGTAAAGTCCTGTTTCGCACATGTTGTCACAGATGTTGTACCAGCTATAATTATGTGAGATCCGGTCATTGGTTTTGGTCCTTTTCATATTCATGTGAAGTCTGGTTCTACATCTGTTGTCCAAGCTTTACTTTACGTAAAGTTCGGTAATGCAGGTATGGTCCTACTTATACCCATGTGATGTCCGATTATACACCTGTGGTCCTTGTTTTACTAATGTGAAGTGCGGTCTACAGCTGAGGTTTTAGCTATATAGAGTAAAGTCCGGTTCACCTGTTGTGTCTCTAGCCAAATTATTGTTATGTCCGGTTTACAGTTATAGACCTAGCTTTACTTATGTATGACCCAGTTCTACAGATATTATCCCAGCTATATTATAAGTGAGGTTCTACTGCAGTGGTCTTAGCTTTCGTTACGTGAAAATCAGTTCTACAGCTAGTGTTCTAGCTATACTTACGTGAAGTCCGGTTCTACAGACGTGATCCTTGTTTTACTTATATATAGATCGCTTCTACAGCTTTGGATCCAGCTATACTTAAGTGACGCCCGGATCCTCAGCTGCCGCCCAATTTAAGCTATATTTATGTCCGGTTCTACAGCCGTGGTTCTAGCTATGCTAATGTGAAGTGCAGTTCTTAAGCTATTGTCCTTTTTAAGCTATGATAAATAGTACATATTCAGGGAGTGTGTGGAAACAGGCTTGGTTAGAGGTCAGGGTTAGAGTTTTGGGTTGGGGTTCTGTTGATCAGTGCTACATTCGGCACATACGCATAAAGAGACTAGACTTGACTATTTGAGTTTACCGTCGCTTCGACAGTATTTCAGTCATATAGCAACTAATTACAGGTGGAGGAAGAGGCACGGATGCATCCGGTTAGAACCACCGACCTACCGCAAGCCAGCTGGAAGGCTTCCTCACATGAAAATCCGAATGACCCTGCCGGGATTCTAACCCACGCGTATCATAAAGAGAAAAAAATGCGTACTTGTAAAGACAGTATCGGATACACGCGGCTTCTTATTCCTTCTGTTAGCCGTGGGATACTTGGCTAGTACTTTAACACTATATGGATATTCATAAGAGGTAAATCGACTAATCAAAAAAGGCTGCTTACACAAATGAGTACACTTCTTAAGTCTGTAAGTCGGTAAATGTTTGTGTAAGTGCCGTAAGTACGAGATTTTCTATTGGTCCAAAAATCCCCTGGAAATAGTGGCGCTGCTTTTCAAATATTCGATAACGCGTAAATGCTAACTAATAATCCCACGGGCGATGTATGGAGAAACGGAATGAGCAACATCCGAAGGTATTCCGACGCTGATGTAAAGCGGCAATTACACTGAAACGTTTTTGATATGAAACAAGTCAGTCCTCCTTGAACAAATCCGAGCATACTTCAAACTTTCCTGTACTGTTCAAGAGGCTTTAGTCATTTAACCAACATGATAATGACAATGGACAAATCACAAGGGCTTCAAGTGGCCTGATTCTTCTGAGGTCTTCAGATAAAACAATACATATAACAGGTCACATAAATGGTGTTATTAAGCCACAGCTGTGGGTCAGGATAACTCAGATGCGTCCATGAACTGTCCCTTAATTAACCCCTTGCCTCATGAATATTAATAAACCAATTTATGTATAATAATTGATGAATATTTTTTAACTGAAAATGGTACATGGATCAGTGAATTCTCATTTACTGTGAATTCTCGCATACTGTGCAGAATGTACCGAATCTAAGCTAAAAAGTCTATGAAAAAATAGAGGAGATCCTTCTTAGTCAGCCCCTGGAGGGATCTGATCTGGTACCATTCTGTTTACCAATGTGTCAGAACGAGACATTTTAGATAAATTGCTATGGTTTATTTGCTTTCCCATGGCATGAAACTTTATCATGTGACTTAGGATATCTGTTTACTTAACAACAGATTCATTAGTGGTGATGCCTAACGTCAATAACATAGTTAAGTTAGAATAATTAATTATTTATCTCATCTGACCTTACCCACCTCTAATATATTTTCAAGTTATTAACAAATGTACATGTTTTATGATTTATCCGAATTCAATAGTCAAAATAGCATGTTCATGCAAGTAAGACCCTTTTCAGGCTTGTGAATTTATTTTGTCAGACTTATTGAAAATTGGTATGAACATCTTGACAGGTAAATGTAAATGAAACTTTCCATGTGTGATAATTGTAAATGACGTATTGTGGAGCTTTCACGTGAGTGCGTTGCAAAGTCACGTCCCTTTGAGTCTTAAATCACATTTCGCCCGTGCATATTGATGAAGAATTAAAAAAAAAGTATTCGAAGCCTCACACAAAATAATAATTATCGGCGTAATTTAAAAAAAACAAAAAACAAAAAAAAAAAAAACGCGAACGCAAGACATAACATGCATAAAATGACATAATCTTAAACGGGCATAACAAACAAACATATTTATTGTCGCGTCTATAATATACATAATGGGGGGGGGGGGGGGGGTGATTTCATTTGAAATGTGTTTTGATTGTAATCAATGCCCATCTATTCAAAAAAATGATTTAGTGAATACCAGCAGTTTCAGGGACAATAGCAATTTTCGGTATTCGTTTATGATTTGTCTAGCCCGACTTTTAAATTGAATACTGTCAGTATTACTTGTTGATGTATGCATTGCTTGTATTATAATACAAGGAAAGACGTTCCCACAAATATCATAACTTTTATAATCATTTATTTCATGTACTGAATTAAAATATTGATGGGGTTGCGCACCTGTCAACATTCGTCTTAATTCTTTTTATTCAAATACTTCGGTTCCCATAATTTTGAATAATCGAGATTTAGTGTGGAGTGCATAAGGAAAGGCTAAAATCAGTTAAAGTTTAAGTACCCTGGATATTTTCAAGCGCTTCTTTAACTTAACACGTGGACACTTAAAATTGCATCGGGGGATGATTATGAGCAGGATTCATCCTTAAAAGAAAGTCGTTAACAGTTGGTCGGTAAAATTATAAGGAATTTGTTTTTTCTTCTTCTGTTCCGCCTAAATGTTTGTGAAGTCTTTGTTTTCTGGCAAATACTCTCCAAAAGTAATGGTCACATTGCACGGGAAAACATCATTTTTTCTTTTCGTAAAAGCACTTCAGGAATTCAAGTTTGAAATAAAATACGGCATCCCCGAAGCAGAATATTGCTCTACCACGTTACACATTCAACAACAAGGCTTCTCCACAAGTCCCGGGTAGCGATTTCGTAATTGCCATTGCCATTTCCGGTCAGTGAAGTAAGCGCATGCGCGATGAGTGTATGCAGTCAGCCATGTTACGGCACATGGAAATATAAATTCTAAGTACAGGTTTTTATAATTATTCTAACGATTCGTAACGCTTTAGCATGTGATGGAAGAACCATAGCATAGCATGACCGTACGCCCACAGAAGGATTTTGATAGACGTAATACAGTTAAAATCAAATTCATAGTCAATGACAATCTGTGGATAAGCTGCTTTAGAATAAATATATTGATAACTGCTATTTGTTTGTATTTATCTTATTTAGCAAAAAACTCATATTGCAAATAATATGCAATATTATCATGCTTTAAATCATAGACATATTTCAACATTTCTTGTATTTTTTCAGTCTGAGATAAGTTTTCATCAAAACATAAAAGTATTACCTAGTTAAGTATTTTCTGTGCTATAATCATTCATAATCAAGAACGAAGACGATATCAATCAATTCTCTTTAACTGTAAGTGTGTAACATCATATAATTTACGTTATCATACAGTTTCGGCAGGTCTATCACAGATACTTTATAAGTAAAGTCGCTGAATTGAATCGAATTTAACTTCCCACCGTATTAGGCTTATTACTTAAAATACAAGTCTATTTGTAATAATGTCTTTTTAAACCCGCGACAAGGATCCGAGAGATGAAATTCTGCGAATGTTCTAAAGTTTTGTCGACATGCATCACTTAATTGTCAAAATATACATTCTGTCTAACATTCGTGATCAAGATGTACACAACATGGCTGTTGTTAAAACTCTGCAATTTTCGGACAAAACAACAAATAAAATCTCTTTATGTGTCTTTTTTTTTTTGCATATTGGTAAATATTCTTGTAAAGGTTTGTGACTCTTGTTCCAAAGTTTTGTAAATATACACAGCAGAGCGTGTTTGTATAGTTATTTAAGTGACACAACACATCTTAAGCGAACGAAAATCAAATCCCCAGGTATCCTACAATGCATGCTGGTAAACTGTTTTCGAAAAATGACTTATTCATGCCTCTAGTTAAGTAGCTGTTATAATGCGTGCTTATTCATCGAATTCAGATGAAAAGGGAGATATATTAATCTATACCTTATATGTAGCTACAGTCTGCATATGCACAAAAGAATTAACTCGATTGCAAAGGAAATTGTGTAATCCGGTTTTTGCAAATTCAAATTTTATCATGGTCACCTCCACCTCCACCATCATCATTACCATCACCATTGTAATTATCATCATAATCGCTACCACAGCTATCATTATCATCATCATCATCATCATCATCATCATCATCATCTCCAACGTTACCATCACCATGGTAATAATCATCATAATCGCTACCACAACTACCATCATCATCATCATCATCATCATCGCCAATGTTACCATTACCATGGCAATTATCATCATAATCGCTACTACAGCTATCATCATCATCATCATCACATCATCATCGTCGCCAACGTTACCATCACCATGGTAATAGTCATCATAATCGCTACCACAACTACCATCATCATCATCATCGTCGTCGTCAACGTTACTATCAGTATGGTTATTATGATCATAATCGCTACCACAGCTACAATCATATCATATTATCATCATCCCCACCTTTAGTTTCATCTCATCATCTTTATCAATGATTATAATGATGATAATATCACAGAGGAAGTTAAAGTATTAAATAAGTCTTAATTAGTGTATTCCATTTATAAGGAATACTGTAACTCATGAACGCATTGTATTTCCAAGTAAGTAATATTTTCCTCTCCCTCAACTTTCACTTCCTTGACATTCATTTTGCTTTCACTTTCTTGTCACTTTTCATTTTCATTTCTCAACAATTAGCCCATTGTTTTATTTCCAAAAGACGCGCGAGAGATGCGCTTTCGATAGCTATTGCGTTCGCACGTAATACATGTTGCGCGCTCAAGTGACTGCTTCCGCGATCGTTTGCAGTATTTGTCAAGCTCGTATACTCGTAGCTTTAGTGATATAAAAACATAATCTTCTCTGTCCCTTTTATGCCATATGCATTTATATATAAAAAAAAACCCATTCCGAAAGAAATAATTATATGCATTTTGCGGCAAGGATACCAGACATTAAAATTGTATAAAATCACAAAAACTCAAACATCAATGCATCGTGGTTATACTATTTGTTAGTACTCATGTTACAAACAATATGCAATATTATTATGCATTCATAGACATATTTTAATATAACCTTTTTTCAGGTAATTTTTCATAATAAAGTACCTTGTTTTGTAGCATTATGTATTATTATCATTTATTATAGAACGAAAACGGCATTGCTAAATTATGTTAAATTATACGTTTGCGTAAAATTAATGCAATTTCATAATTATAATTCAAGTATTCATACAGCTATACAAAGATAAATAACAAGCAAATTCAATGAATTAATACAGCCAGCCGCATTAAGCAAAATGCTTGAAATACAAATCAACTAGTTATAATAAATGCCTATGTTATTGAATTCTGTGAATGTTATGAAATTTGTCGACATGCATAGTTGAACTGTCCATAAATATATACTCGAACATTCTAACTGTCTGACTTTGCCTTATAGGGATGAATCCTGATCGGATCACAGAGTATTTATATATATGCACGAAACAATCATCTTCAAGGGCTATAACTGCATATATTCGGTAAAACAACAAGTAAAAAATCAGTTGTGTTATAGTGTATACTGGTGAACATTTCAGTAAAGTTTTGCTCGCTCGGGATAATAATTTCTAGACTGCGCGTGGGTGTGTTTTCCGGCGTATCGGGTGCCAATTCAAAAATAATCACATGTTTTAAGTGCATATTTTGAATACCATTTTCTTGATATGATGTGCAGACAGATGACCAAAGTGCCTAAATGAAGCTATGTGTAAAGTTTTGCTGATACTGGCTACCACAGTTTTGTAAATATACACAAAACAAATAAAGCACAAGAGTTTTCGGAACGACACATATGCCGCCCCCTTCCCCGCAATGTCACTGTGACCTTGACATTTGACCAAAATCAATAGGGATCATCTGCCAGTGACTGTTGTTAAAGACATGATAACGAGTGTGGTACATATCGAATACCACGTTAGGCCAAATAAATGAGTGATTTTAACTGTGTCACTTAATAAACCTATATTGCATTCGTTGTCATCTGATATAAGCAATAACTGAACTATTTATGTCACACATCGAAAAGGAGGAGGCATATTGCTTTGCACGTGCACGTGATAAATAATTATAATCCCCACTAGGACTCGAATTCTAGAAAAATACTGAAGGAAAATCTCAGACATAGTCTCAAATTTCATACTAAAACTCCTATAGATCATACTGACACTATTTTGGACACGAACATCATACTTACGCACAGTATTTACGAGTTCAAGGAACCAGGCTCGAGTTTCACCAACAGTACTTAGCGCTAAGTAATACTTAAATACTTAGGGGCGATTTTCATCATTCTTATCTCTCTAATAAAAATACTCAAATATCTAGCGCGAAATGTTAATGTATATGGCGTAGATGACATACATTATGGACTTGATAATTGGGTGTTTTTTATTAGAGAAGCAAAATTGATGAAATTCGCCACTAAGTATTTACGAATTAATTAGCGCTTAGTATATTTTTGATTGAATAAGAGCCAACCTCAAATTTGAACTCTAAATGTCACAAGGTAATATACTGAACTACATGTATATACAAGAGCTGTCCGTAAAGCAGCATTCTCGACTATTCGAATGCGTGTCAATAAAAATAACTATTGCAAGTAAAGGCAACAATGAGAATTTCTTTTTTTTCAAAATATACCCGAGAACAATATATATATGCAACAAGTTTTGAAGCAATAAATCAAAGAGTTCAGTGAAAAGGTGAGTTAGTACAAAAAGATCAATCAAGACAGAAAAGGGGAATAATTATGTCAAAATCCAAGACAGAGTTGTGTACTCTTGCCATGTACAAGTAGAGGTGGGCCGCCGTGGCCGAGCGGTTACAGTCGTGGACTACAAATCTCTCAGCCCCTCACCGCTGTGGGTTCGAATCCCGGTAGGGACTTCGGTTTTTTCATGTGAGGAAGCCTTCCAGCTGGCTTGCGATAGGTCGGTGGTTCTACCCGGGTACTTCTGTGTACTCGGGGTCTTCCTCCACCTGTATAATTGCTTGGATAATTAGCTGGACGCGCTTTATGATTGAAATACTATCGCAGCGACGGTAAACCCCAATACAACAACAACAACAACAAAAGTAGAGGTGATGACCATAAATAGGTAATCAGAGTTTCAAAGCAATACCTCAAACTGTTCAGTGAAAAAAAGAGGTGGTGTGAAAATCTTTACCGAGATTTTAAATAAAAAAGGGCATAACTATTTTGAAATTCATGATAGAGCCTGACCCCCATTTCATGTGTGCATTAAAAGAGACATCCATGGAAAGAACGTGTAGATAATAGCAATGTTAAACAAACCCTTAACATTTCTTGGGACGCGGACGCCAAGACCACTCCAATAGCTCACTCTATTCTTCGAATAGTCGAGCTAATAATGTCAACCTTTTTCTGAGTGATAATTTAAAATATAAGTTATCCTTAATCGATAAGTTTGTTTTTCGGCGTAGCTGTAAAGCCTCACTTTTGATTCATGTACGGATAATGACATAAGACCAAATGATTTTTTTAAATATTTTCAATGGTAGAAAATGCATATACTTAGGGAAAAAAAGTTACGCTCAATTCTTTGTTTAGATGACAACTATCTGAAATATACCCTGACACCAGAGCTGCGTTCAGTTAACCATGACGCTTTGTTATATCTGTTAAGGATTCACTCTATACGCTTTGATATAAAAGGGATACAAACGCTAATGTTATGAACTTTAAAGGGCAACTGAACGCAGGGCAGTTTTAGGGAGCCGAATGTTATAAACATCTGCAGTATATTATAGTCTGTTTCACTGTCTCAATCTGATTGAAAGTCGGTTAAAGGGCGCTTCATAACAATATCGTCTGCTCCGACCATTTCACCAGAGGATCGGCAATACCCGGTATAATCCGCTGGTTCAAATCAACCAATCAGCAACTGGAGAAAATTTGAAGTGTATGATAATTTCTCATTGTACAATGTGTAAAATTTACACCAGTCTGTAGATTATGTGTTCGGGAAGTGTTTGTTTATTTACGCAGGTTTACGGAGTGAAATGATCTATTCACAGTAGAATGGACGCTTTACAGTCTTCGAAGGTCATTAGAGTACTCATTATTTACACATGTAGGCTGAATGTATTACAGTCTTTTTGCATTTTTATAATCCCAATCCACTAGGGTATGGGACCGCAAAGATTTAAATAATAATTTTACTACCACGGACTTTAAAAGTTCCTAGGTAGAACCAGTACTGATGTTGCATTTTTTTCCTTGACCCTTATAAAATAGTAATTTTACTTTGAAATTGGTTGTTATGATTATTTAAACAACAAAAATCATTAGTAATGAGTTTACCACACTTCTGTATTACCTCCCTTTAATAGCAGTGTAAAGATGTTCTATTTTTGTAATTTCCTTTATTTCTGCTAAACAAAAATGATTCACAGAAAATATTTTGAAATAATCATATTAAAGATAAAAGATTGCTTTAGTATATCTAATATTATTTTTATTAAAACAATCTATAAAAGCTGTTAGAAACAAAGATAGATTGATAGAAATGTCTCATTCGGTGGTGAAAAAGTGTATTACCATGCAGGAACTTGGTTTGCATCGTTTAATTTGCCTTTTTGTATAATGGTCAACAAGTTTTCGTGGTACAAGTAGAGATCGATTGATAGTACATATCAAATACAATTAAAAGTCAGATGATTGAAATTATAAATGATTTAAACAATCAATTTGCATTTGCTTGGTACAAATACGCAGCTTTAAAATCATCTCGAGGCACTTAAGAGCAGCGTTCATTCCAACATAGGTCAACGGTGATAACACCAATAGTTACTCATGAATACGTTTTTCGGGGTCTTAATGTGTCTACCATAGTCATAGTTTCAAACATTTATAGAGTCTAAATATAGCCTGAGATCACGTGTTGCTGTATTTTTTTGGCGGCAACTGTATGCTTTTGCCCCAGATTTTCCACCGGATTTCGACCATTTAGAAATCATCAATAACATTTTTTACTTTTTACATATTTTTAAAACAATACTTTTGTTGTTTTGACTCGTATCCATGTTCTAAAATAAGTTACTTTACTTTAACTCTATTCGGGGAATTTGCTGACCTTACAAAAGCCCATTCAGTGACCAGTCTGACTCCACTTATGACTTAGGACAATGTTAATTAAATACAGTGGTCACGCGATTCCTCAATGTGGCAATTCATTGAATACCGCCGATGACTCGAGCTACAAGCCCGGTCCCTTGTTTTAGCCCTTCTTATTAAATTCTTCAAACAAAATATTCTATATACATTGTAATATCTATGCAAATCCTCGAAGTCATTAACAAAACCTATCTGTATCTCCTTAACAAGCAAACCGCCCTTGACCATCATCCCTGTAATTCAGACCTTTTCACACATCCTCAAACCTCCGAGAGTACATAGGTGAATCGTTATATCAACACGGACATGTAAAACGTATTTTCTCATCTATTGATCATGTAACAAACTGTGACGGGTCTGCATAATTAATCATTTGTCATTAAATAAATCTATTTTTTTTTGTTTGTTTGTGTGTTTTTTTCATCTCTGTAATCATTAATTTGGAGAACCACGGAAAAATGTAGATCCTGTATAACTGATTTAAAATTATACATGATTAACAATACTATAAGTTTTTTTTTATCAGAGTGTTAACTACATCATCTACAGTTTGTAGTTGTGCTGTGATATGCTATATTATATCTGTATATACTTCATGTTCTATTTTTGTTGAAATTTGTACTCTTCATATTTATGGAGGATTGAAATAAAGTTTGGTAATAAAGAACTTATATCTGACTTAACGTTTGCAATGAAAGCTATAATCGAGTTATTTTTGTAATTAAAATTAATTAAGGAACAAAAATATAAATATATTGAATTTTGACCTATAAATGATTCCTCAAATATGGCGATTCTTCGAGTTTTTTTTCAGATCCCGTCCGACCTCGAGGAATCGAGTGACCACTGTATTTATGATTGATTGGTAGATATTCCAATACTTTACGCAATACTGGTCTTTTGTAAATGCGTTATACATCCATATCTGTCAGCATGTCTGTATGTTTTTATGTTGTTTATTTAATTTACTTTCGATTAACAGGCTGATTTTGTTTTCGTAATTTGTTATTGCATTGTGTTTACCCGAAAATAGCTTTAAGCTAATGTAAAGCTTTGTACATTGAAAATAGATTCAGTATCGGTAACTGAATCTGACAACATCGTATAGAGGATAGTCTCAGATTGACCTTTGTATAGGCCAATCAAATCATCGTAAGGTATAACCAGACGAAGTAACTGCATCAATCTCACAATAGGGTAGAAAGATGTGTAAGCGTTGGTAGAGCATTCGCCCTGTAAGTAAAAGCCCCCGGGTTCGAGTCCCGGTCACGCTGCACATTTTTCTAACCCTTTGACAAATGTTTTACTGAAGTTAGTTAAAACCGCACTTTTTAATTGGTTTAAAATCGAGCACTTGTTTATGCATAAATTACCACTCTCTTAAACATCGGCTAACATTACATTCACCTCTGTGGTTGGCTCAGAAAGTAGTTTTAAATATATGACGTCATCCAAACCTTTGTTCAGATATTTAATTTGAAGGACGACTAGATAGCTGTGAAATATATAAACAGCATCACTGAAACTGCACCCTTTCTCTGACAACTGCTGGAATGCAGGTAACACAAGTGTTCCGAGGAACATCCATCCAGTTGTATTACCTGAAGGGACGTATTACGTTGTCAACTGGTCGTTCATCTATCCGATCGTAAGCAATTTCATATCCGCTCTATATATTTTGAACGCTTGAAAGTCATTCATAATACTTGTTTCTAATGTCCTCCCAACAAGATGCAGAATGAAGACTAAATATAACTAATACACCACGGCCGTGTATCCTTTTTAAAGATACTTCTTGTTGCCCCATTACCCTAATCCCCAGAAACACTGCAAAGCTTTTTAAAAAGATATTTCTTTTTTGTAGGGTTGATGCGTATGATTATATTTAGCTTGCCTCAGACAAGATATGGTCAATTTGTCACATGTCAGAATTTTCGGGTCAAATTTCTATACGTATGTGTGCGTGTTTGTAGGAATAAACGTCACACTAACGGTATTTCAGCCTAAAATTACAAGTAGAGACAGATATAGTGATACCACACTGCAGTATCACGCCATAGACATGTTGCGTGATGTCGCATCTAGTCATATTATCTTGAAACAGGGCTTACTAGTCGTGGACCACCCCATAAACATGTATATGATAAGTGCCAAGCATGTAGATACCAGCACCATCTTTAAAGACTTTGGTATGACGCAGTCGGGGATCGAACCAACGACCCCCCGCTCCCGAAGCGGACATTCTAACAACTCGGCGAGCGAGGACGGCCATTTGAATGTGAAGTGGGGCATGTTTAGATATTAAATGACTCAAGTTTGATTATGAATACAGGGAAGTATATAGATATAACAATATAGTGTCTTATTTACATGTAAGATGTCTTGATTTCCGCCCATTCTTTCAAACAGAATTCCCACATCTTTATAAAAAAAAAAGAACACAACTCGTATGCGTATATCGATCGAGCGCAGGGGGGTGTGCTGGAGGCCATGATGTCGCTAATCCGTCAAACAATTTATTTTTTCTTTATCATAAGTTGTTTTATATCAGCCAGCGCAGGTAAGTTGTTGCTTTGTATTATTCAGTAGAACACATATTGCACGTGTTCCTGCCCTGCCTTCAGTTAACCGTAACGCTCGCAACTGTTATGGATTTGGTTCCCAGCTTGCACTTTATATGCTATGGTTGAACAGGGAAGCAAACGCTAACGTTATGGACTTTTAAGGGTGACTGAACGCAGGGTTGGGCTGCATTTCTAACTTTTCTTTCAAATTTGGTCAAAGCTTTACTTAATTTCACTATTTTTCTAATCGAACACCTTTTTGTACATCGATATACTCAAATATTTTGTTCGAAACATTCCAGGCTTTAAGAAAAATACCATGTTAAATGCATGAACGGTTTTTTCAGCTGACGTTTTTTTTTTCTGCAGAGCCATTTGAAATTTTCTCGATGCCTTTCTCATGCGCTGTATGCTTAAATTTTGTCTCCCTTAGCAATTGTTATCAGTTTTTATTTCTGTAGTTTCCATAAATTGTTAGTGTGACTGAATGTGTGTTTCTTATTATATATGTGTAGATATGATGACAAAAACGATGGTTCGGGAAATTTCATTTATGACACGGATACTAGTAAAACATTGATAAATTACCCATTAGTTACAGCTGGTTGAAGAACACGACAATCGCAGTCGGTGTATAGCAAAGTGACAATCTTGTGATCGTCTCGTAATTTGTAAAATGTTGATGACCCGACTGTGTCCTTGGTTCTGTATGACTTCTAATGATGAGGAACTGCAGACGAGCTCTTATCAATTCGATGTAACAGATTATGTAGCAGAAATCCTCTCCATCGTTATTTAGTAATATAAGTAATAGAGTACGATTAATAATTTGATAAGTAGACTGCTTAATCATATGTCAGCTTATGCTACTTTTAGTCTTTTGTTTGTTTGTTTTAAATATAAGGACTTACATCAATTTGCATCATCACGCATATCTATTTGGTTTAGGGTGTCAGCCCGGGTATTGGGGGCCGCGGTGTAAACAAACATGTCCAGGAGGATGTAAAGGAGATATTTGTGACTTTGAGACTGGCGTTTGTGATTCCTGTGAGGATGGAAAATGTTTCATTTTGCAAAATAATAATACATTCACCTGTAGTCCCTGCTCGGTCACCTGTAAAAAGGGAAGCTGGGGACGATCATGCAAAAATTGCTCAGAAGGGTGTTCATCCAAAATATGTGACGCAAGAAATGGCCGATGTATTTGTAAAGAAAACTACTTCATTAAATCATCTCCTGGTGAATTTACGTGCAGTCTGTGCAATGCGTGGTGTAAAGGATGCAACTCGAGTAGGTTCTGCGACTCATGCGTAGATGGGCGATGGGGCAGGACATGCGAATACGCATGTTCCAGTGGATGTATCGACGGCACGTGTGACAAAATGAATGGACTTTGTACACATGGGTGCAGAAAAGCATATATCATGACAAAGAGCGGACGATGTCTGAATTGTCAATACGCATGTCAACCGTGTAATACCAGTGTACCTTGCAACGTCTGCAGAAATACCAGTGAATCTTGTCATGGGTGCAGCAATACCAATGAACGTTGTATTGGATGTACCTTTATCAATGGATGTGAGGACTACTGCCAAAGGACGCATTGTGGTACACATGTAACTGGTAATATTATTTATCTGTTTTCAGCGTTCTTTTTAGAGCTGATCGCCTTATTTTATAACAGTATTTATATTTTTCCAAAGATGATAATAAATCCACACAAAAATAAAATCTTGAGAGGAAAGGAGAGATAGAAATAACCTTTAGCAAAGATGGTGTGGGCATTATTTAATAATATACGGACTAAACAATATATAGTCTATAAACTTTTCCCATGGTTTACCTTTTTTCCACTAAGCCAGATAGAGCATTAAGAGCGGAAAACCTATTGGGTCTTTTATGCTTACTATGATTCAGTTTGTTTTTTGCAAATCATAATATTATAACAGATTAATATAACAATCATATTTTTATTTTCAAGAAGTGCCAGCCCAGAAGTCAAAATCGTGCGTGACATTCTGGATAATAGCCGCGTGTTTGGTTGGAGCAAGTCTCGTGTTCTGTCTAGGCAGCTGTGCTGTCTTCTGGAAAAGGTATGAACGTACACAAGAAAACTATTGACACACGCGTCAAGGAAGTCTAGCCGAAGGACTACTTTGTTGGTGTGATTCTGATGTAATATCCGTTTCGCTGCTCTACTGGAACTTGCATCCTAATGCAATAATATTTATATGTTGGGAACTTCCATGTAAAATGATGGCATTTTGATATGGTCCCTATAAATGACGCACGCTCCGCTCCTATTGGTTTGTAATATAATTACAATAGAACTAAATCGAACATCTAGATTTGTTGTAGGTAACTGGTAATTACAAAATAAAAATGATGATAATAATAATAATGTGGTGAAATCTGTTTTACAACTTGTGTTCCCATAGTAAATGTTGGTACTATAGTTAGCAGACAAAGTGTAAGTACGAAAACGACAAGTACGTGTGTACTTGATTTTGTGTAAGTACTAATATAACAATCGGCAAATAAAATCTAATTTTGAAATCGGAAATCATATTGCCATATGTCATTAACATTATCATAGACACTTTCAAGAAAAGACGAGAGACATATATATATTTATTTTTATATATTTCATTGTTCCTTTACAAAATTACTTAATTATGAAGGCAGACACAGAGAACCGTGAACAACGTTGTTTAGCAATTACAAACCGTATCAGGAACTGAGCCGGAAAAAAATCTAGCTTTTTGGAGCGTGAGAAGATTGACGAATATCATTTACTCCTTTTGGTTCTAGAACATCGAGTACTTCAAGAAGCATTTACATAAATATGTGCATCTAAATTGCGATAAACTACCGTATTTCTCAACAAGATTAGCCCCGGTTTGTTTGGTCTTAATGTCCTACTGAATACATTACAATACTTTGGTGTCTTCCTCTACGCTAGACAATCTCAAAGGCAGGATATCCCTGATTCAGTAGCTGAATAATTATATACATATCACCTTTGACTTTGGTACATCAGATACCTCTAATGGAGTTGTGCCCCTTACTGTCTGATACTTTAATCTGCTTCCCTTAACATTTTAAATTGCTGATGTTATAGACCAGTTATTGTTTATTAATGTATTGCTTGGGAAGTGCATTGAGCTTGTGGCTAAAACCTTTTGCAAATTGCAGATTTACAGTATGTTTACATTTTATCAACAAATATGATAATTATATAATAATACATGTATATAGTTTTTTTAACTGGGGTTTACAGAATATGCCAGAATGAATTAAAGCACAAAACTGAAAGCTGAAACTATATAATAATAAAAATTTATGTATGTATGTGAGTAAGTGAAAACGTAAATGAAATACAAATTGTCGATGAAATGTTTAATTGTTTTCATTCATCATCCAAACATAAGTAAATGTGAATACGAAGATTAACTGCATTAAATTCGCTTTTCTGTTTCTTATAGTTATAACATCATTTCCAACCTCTTTGGTAGAGTCAATCGTTTTTCGTACGGTATACAAATTTGTCCGCTGATATAACATTTATTTTAGAAAGATAAGTTTAAAACATGACATTCCGTGAAGTCCCATATGAGAATACCGAAGAATTTGTTTAATTGCATTAATTGGCCACATACGACAATAATATACATATAAAACATACATATAAAACAAAATGGGATGAAATCGAATTGAGATGCAAAGACACATTTTCAATACTACACATGTACAAGAAAACCAATGATACAAAGTATCAAAGGCGATATAAAAATCATTTCTGAAAGAGGTAACTGAAAATATGGATAAACGAAAGAAGTAAACATAAAAAAAGTTTTATTATCATAACAATCAGCAGCAGCAGTAGTAACACCATCATCGTTAATGACAACAACAACATCATCATAGTCATCACCACCACTGTCATCATCTTAACCCCTTAACTTTATCTGTTCCGTCAAAATTAACATCAACTTTTCGCAGCTTAATATTATTCAGTTATCAATATATATATATATATATATATATATATATATATATATATATATATATATATATATATATATATTATTGGACTTCATAGCAAACATGGACAGGATATGTTAATCGTATCGATGTGCATGCCTTTTACCTATTACGCATTTTCCATATTTGGACCTGTATTTTCATATTCAGTGTCCGCTAAATAAACTCCTATCATTGTTGCATAATTGATTACCACAATGGACGGATCCATGACAGAAACAAAATGAGCATTTTATGGCATCGTAAATAAACCTATAGCTAACATGTTTAAACTTGTTTCTTTTGATGTTTCTTTTGATGTTGATTTGGAAGTAAGGTTCTTGCAACTCCTACAAACTCTAGACGGTTCGTGGATTGGACCGATACTTTGGGTCCTCTCCGATTCACAGTGGCCACGGCTGTATGGTAATGCATGTGCATGCATATGAGCACGTGTGTGTATACTGACTTTGGCAGACACAGATCGGACAGAAGTTTGCGTCAAACGTGGCGCATTTAGTGGTGGTGGGACATTCAAGCATTCTATTGTAAAGCTACTGCGATTCAAGGACAAACGAACAGACGGAAAGCCGGATACCCTACTACTAAAACAGTAGCTTCACCAACAACAGCATTAACACAATCACAATCATTCACAATATTATTTTTATGATGATGCTATTGCTGCTGCTGCTGACGACTACGACGACAATGATAAGGATGAACATAATCATCTTTCAGATATAAACTGTGATATGCAGCATCTTCACGTATGCAGCTTAAGGTCTAAAAGTGCTTTCACACAATAGTATCACGCCGTAGTCATGTGGTATTATATCACACCCATACATATTATCATGATACCGGGCTAACCAGCCATGAAACAGCCTTGTAAATATGATGAACGTGAAGCAGGGAGTTACCGGAACCATTTTGACGATTTTGGTATGTTGCGGTCAGGGATCGAACCAACGACCTCCCGTTCCCGGGGCAGATGCTCTAACCAGTCTGCGCCGGGCACGGTCGGGTATGTGTGTAGTTGGGATATTTTCATTTAAAATGACCCATATTGATCATGGTACTTAGTACAGGGAAGTTTATAGCTACACAGTAAAATGTGTCATTTCCGTCCATTCTTTCAATAAGAAGTCAAAAGTACTAAATAAAAAAGAAATAAAAAAGTGTTCTTATACCGAACGAGTGCAAAGAGATAAGATGAAGACCATGAGATCGCCAATCCTTCAAACTTTTCATCTTTTCTGTATCACCATCGGTTGTTATATATCCATCAACGCAGGTAAGTTGGTGCTTATATTGTACATTCTATCCTGATGTAAATTAAGGGGAAGCTATCCTGGCACCATGCTTGTGGCTTATTTTCGAATGTTCAAGTTCAGTGAAAATTAGTCAAGAAAATGTGTATCAAATACATTGATAAATACAGTGGTAAAAGAAAAAGAAAAAATAATAATTTAGAGTTTTCATTTATGCTTATGTGCAACTTTCTCCTTGTCCATTTCTCTTGACATAATGTATTATATTTTTATCTGTCAAGTTGCTAACCGAAATTATAATAACCATATGGTCTAAAACATTGTCAGGATCTCTCCACAGCGACCTTTAAATCTTTTATTTTTTCCCTCGTAATTGGTTGTGTATGTTAAAGTATTGATAATAGGCTCTCTCTCTCTCTCTCTCTCTCTCTCTCTCTCTCTCTTGTATTAAGATAACTTGATGATGTTTCTTTGATCTTCAATTTTCTATGGCAAATGTTCTCGTTAAGCAAACATTTCCGCAGATCCGACTATTGTCTATCTGTCTAATTGATCGGGCAAAGACAGCAGGCCGACCAACCGTCCGCCGGCCCTACAAACTCTTTCTTATAGACCATTTTACTCCGAAATGAGACGTGAACCTACGTGAATCATGGAACGCTCCCCCAGCACTTTATCAACACGATAGTGTAAATTTCCACACCTTTTTCAATAGGAAACAAGAACAAAAGTGCTGCCTGAGGCAGCACATTGAAATAAGCACGGCGACAAAGAAAAATTGTCTGAAAATAAAATTTATGTGGGTTAACAGGAAAACATTTTTTTTTACATAACTTTTATTGACATGTGAACTTGTTTACATACACAGTTCTGAAGCACCTAAGAAAGAAACATGGTCTTTTTTAGTTTAACGTAAACAAATAAAATATTTTCCATTGAATAGCAAAACTAATTAAACAAATAAAATCATTGGTTTTACTTTGTTTTCAAGTGGTAAAAATCGTTTGTTTTTTTAATGAAAAATCACAATTATGTATGTCAGTATAATTCAGTGAGCTGATTGAGAGTACATTGAAACGACGCATCTGACTGGTTTTTATATTTAATAATTGTAGCATGTAAATAAAAATGGAATTTTCGTGTCAGAAATAATGTACGAGGGAATGTCAATTGCACAGCTTTTTTATTTCATTGATTCACTAAAAAATATGTCAGATGAGAAAAAGTACTTATTGAAAAAGCGGGTATTGCAGGTGTGTTGTTTAAAGTACATCAAATAATAGCCCTGCATCAATAACTCGCCACATTTTGGCTTTCTAATACTAAAAGGGATGTTGACAAACAAAACTTGTAAGAATGATGTCATACGGAATCCATTTAATAAAAGAACGAGGTCAAAACAAAAAAGGCGTCGGAATAGTGATGCGTCGGAATAGGGTACCGTACGATATATTTGATTGCATAAACAACAAGAGGGCCATGATGGCCCTGAATCGCTCACCTGAATATAAATGAGCAACATAAGTTGGATTTTTCATATTGACCAACTTTTTGACCCCACATGACCCACTTTTGAACTTGTCAGAGATTTTATGGAAACAGACATTCTGACCAATTTTCATGAAGATATGGCCAAAATGTGGCCTATGGAGTGTAAACAATGTTTTTCTAAGATTTGACCTCATGACCTACTTTTTGACCCCAGATGGCCCAAATTCGAACTTGTCCAAGATTTTATGGAAACAAACATTCTGACCAAGTTTCATAAAGATTGGGCCAAAAATGTGGCCTCTAGATGTTAACAAGTTTTTCTAAGATTTCCTCAGACCTACTTTTTGACCCCAATGCCCAATTCAATGTCCAAGATTTTATGAAACAACATTCTACCAAGTTTCATGAAGATTGGGCCAAAAATATGGCCTCTAGAGTGTTAACAAGGTGTTCTAAGATTTGACCTCATGACCTACTTTTTGACCCCACATGACCCAATCTCCAACGTGTCCAAGATTTTATAGAGAGAAACATTCTGACCAAGTTTTATAAAGATTAGGTCAAAAATGTGGCCTCTAGATTGTTAACAAAGTTTTTCTAAGATTTGACCTCATGACCTACTTTTTGACCCCACATGACCCAATTTTGAACTTGTCCAAGAATTTATGGAAACAAACATTCTGACCAAGTTTCATAAAGATTGGGCCAAAAATGTAGCCTCTAGAGTGAAATTGGGCCAAAAACGTGGCCTACCTACTTTTTGACCCCTCATGACCCAATTTCGAACTTGTCCAAGATTTTATGGAGACAAACATTCTGACCAAGTTTCATGAAGATTGGCCTAAAAATATGGCCTCTAGAGTGTTAACAAGCCAAATTGTTTACGACGCACGACGGACGACGGACGCCGGACGAAGGGCCATCACAAAAGCTCACTCTTGAGCACGTTGTGCTCAGGTGAGCTAAAAAAACAAGTTCCAAGACTTGAAGTGAATCTTTAAATGAAGAAAGACACACAATATGTTTAAATATGAAAACACAAAAAAATTCAATGCAAGAAGGTGAGAAAAATTTGCAGCCAGACCAGGACTGTAACCTGTAAGACCAATTACAAAAGTCTCCCACCGATGACGGTTACATATTCCCTGCAAATTTGGAATTTGTTGCAGAATAACAGAGATTTAATTGATAGTGATCCTGATAAACAATAAGGTAGTATATACATTGGAGATGCTATAATGATCACTTGTTTGGTGCAAAATAACTAAGAGAGAAAAATGTGCAGCCGGACCAAGACTTCAGCCTGGGACCCCTAAAGGGTGGTTGTTCTACTGGTTAAGTTACTTGACTATTTAAAAGTCTCTGACTGATAAGTGTTACTTATTGGCACTACATAAGTTAGTTAAAAAAAATGGTTGGTGATTGGAAGGTTTTATAAAGTTTTACAGTGGTAACAGATTAAACATTGTAAAAGAAAATCTTATTTTTGTGTAATTTTTTCAAGAAGTATTTTAAATATACAGCATTAAAAAAATAGGAATGAAGAGAAAATTTGTTTTCAAGATGCTTCAGATATATAATATACTATTTTAGTATCATATTTATAAAATACATTTTTTTTAGAATAGTGGTGAATATTTGAAACGAAAATATTACAAATTAAAATTATGAGAAAATATATTATTTTACTGAACTATAACAGATTACTACCCTTTAACAAGAGATGTCTGAAAGACAACGCGCTCGACTATTTGAATGCTTGTCAATAAAAAATATTGCAGTTAAAGGCAAAATAAGAAACTCTTTATTATCAAAATATACACATGAACAATAAACATGTGCTTCAAGTTTTAAAGCAAAATCTCAAAGAATTCAGTGAAAAAGTGAGTTAGTATAAAAAGATTACTTAAGTCAGAAAAGGGGCATAATTATGTCAAAAGACAGAGTTATGTACTCTTGACATGTACAAAGAGAGGTCATGGTCATAAACAGGTATTTAAAGTTTCAAAGCAATACCTCAAAGGGTTCAGTGAAAAAATGAGGTGGTGTAAAAACTTTAACCAAGATTCTTTAAAAAAGAAAGAAAAAAAGGCATAACTGTTTTATAATTTATGGCAGTCTGACCTCCAACACAGGCCTGCAATTTCATGTGTGAGCTATGAGTGGCATCCATGGAAAGAAGTTGGAGAAAAAAGCAATGTTAAACAAATTTTAACATTTTAAGTACAAAAAGGACCAACAATATGTAAAATATTTAAGAGTTACTTTTCCTGTAACTACTTGGACATACATTCTAGTTTCTACTCGGTTGGTCTGATGTTGATAAACACATGTGTGAATTTTGAGAGACATCCATTAAGTGAAAGTGAAGATAATAGCAATGTAAAATCATATATGTGTAGATATAATGACAATTACGATGGGTGTTCGAAAGGGTTCGGGAAATTTCATTTATGACACGGATACTAGTAAAACATTGATAAATTACCCATTACTTACAGCTGGTTGAAGAACACGACAATTGCAGTCGTTGTATAGCAAAGTGACAATCTTGTGATCGTCTCGTAAATTGTAAAATGTTGACCCGACTGAGTTCTTGGTTCTGTATGACTTCTAATGATGAGGAACTCAGACGAGCTCTTATCAATTCGATGTAACAGATTATGTAGCAGAAATCCTCTACATCGTTATTTAGTAATATAAGTAATAGAGTACGATTAATAAGCTGATAAGTAGACTGCTTAATCATATGTAAGCTTATGCTACTTTCAGTCTTTTGTTTGTTTGTTTTAAATATATGGACTTACATCAATTTGCATAATCATGCATATCTATTTGTTTTAGAGTGTCAGCCCGGGTATTGGTTGGCCGCGGTGTAAACAAATATGTCCAGGAGGATGTAAAGGAGATATTTGTGACTTTGAGACAGGCGTTTGTGATTCCTGTGAGGATGGAAAATGTTTAATTTTGCAAAATAATAATACATTCACCTGTAGAACCTGCTCGGTCACCTGTGAAAAGGGAAGCTGGGGACCATCATGCAAAAATTGCTCGGAAGGGTGTTCATCCAAAATATGTGACGCAAGAAACGGCCGATGTATTTGTAAAGAAAACTACTTCATTAAATCATCTCCTGGTGAATTTACGTGCAGTCTGTGCCATGCGTGGTGTAAAGGATGCAACTCGAGTTGGTTCTGTGACGCATGCGTAGACGGACGATGGGGCAGGGCATGCAAATACGCATGTTCCAGTGGATGTATCGACGGCACGTGCGACAAAATGAATGGACTTTGTACACATGGGTGCAGAAAAGCATATATCATGATAAAGAGCGGACGATGTCTGAATTGTGAACACGCATGTCAACCGTGTAATACCAGTTTACCTTGCCATGGCTGCAGAAATACCAGTGTACCTTGCCATGGTTGCAGAAATACCAGTGTACCTTGCAATGGCTGCAGCTTTATCAGTGAATGTGAGGACTACTGCCAAAGGACGCATTGTGGTACACATGTAACTGGTAATACTCTCTCTCTTACTTCAGCGTTTTTTTTAGAGCTGATCGCCTTATTTTATAACAGTATTTATATTTTTCCAAAGATGATAATAAATCCACACAAAAATAAAATCTTGAGAGGAAAGGAGAGATAGAAATAACCTTTAGCAAAGATGGTGTGGACATTATTTAATAGTATACGGACTAAACAATATATAGTCTATAAACTTTTTCCATGGTTTACCTTTTTTCCGCTAAGCCAGATAGAGCATTAAGAGCGGAAAACCTATTGGGTCTTTTATGCTTACTATGATTCAGTTTGTTTTTTGCAAATCATAATATTATAACAGATTAATATAACAATCACATTTTTATTTTCAAGAAGTGCCAGCCCAGATGTCAAAATCGTGCGTGACGTTCTCTCTCTCTCTCTCTCTCTCTCTCTCCATCTTGTATTAAGATAACTTAATGATATGTTTCTTTGATCTTCAATTTCCCTGGCAAATGTTCTAGTGTTAGCAAACATTTCCGAAGATCCGACTGTTGTCTATCTGTCTAATTGAAAGACAGCAGGCCGACCAACCGTCCGCCGGCCCTACAAACTCACTATTATAGACCATTTTACTCCGAAATGAGACGTGAACTTACGTGAATCAAGGAACGCTCCATCAGCACTTTATCAACACGATAGTGTAAATGTCCACACCTTGTTCAATGGGAAATAAACATACACTTGAGATTTTTCCCCCAGCCACTGATTGGTCAGTTTAAATTAGCGAATTATACCGGATATTGCCGATATGATGGTGGAATTGTCTGTATGAAACCCTTCCCCCTAAAAGGCGCATAATTATATAAAATTCGATTGTGTAAATAGTATATATGTGAGTAGTTTTGCGGACAGGTTCTAAATAGTGATGAGCTGACTCATGAATGCGTTACAATGTTACGGCCCTTAGAACTTTAAATTTCATTTTTTCCCATGCCTTTATTGATTTCCAAGAGTTTCATACTTAGTATTCGAAAACGCAGACAAACTTTCACTTACCGGTGCAATTTTGAAAACGAGCAGTAGAAATGCGCGATCTTCAAACATAATATAATTAACATACTCTCTATCGGGCATAAAATACAAACATATTTATTGCCACATACATAATTTATATCAGACAGGGAACTGATTTCAATTGAAATGTGTTTTAATTGTAATTAGAGCGCTTCTACTCAAAACTAGATTTAATGAAAACGTAATAGGGAATAGCAATGTCCGAGACGACGGTGATATCCGATATTCGTTCGTGATTTATCTAGCCCGAACTCCAGATTGAATACTGTAATTATGCATTACTTGTATTATAAATACAGGGAAATACAAAGTAATTAATTGTTGCGGTTCCTTATCTTTATGATAAATTGTGTGTACTGAATAAATCTATGGACGGGGTTATTCTTCCGTCTCAACTATCATCTTGATTTGGGTTATTCAAACAAATGCCTTATTCAAAGTAAAACGCCGGTCCACATCATTTTGAATAACCGAGATTAAAATGTGGAGTGCAAGAGGAGAGGAAATACTAAAATAACACAAAGTTTAAGCATGCACCATAGGCATTTTCAAGCACTATTTGAAATAAACATTCGGACCCTTAAGATTGAATCGGAGGAAGTCCAAAGATTATATACACATTTGAAACAATATAAGATTCACCCTTTAAAGCCGGTCCTCAAAGTTGTTAAAGAAATTATTTCTATTCTCCCTCATTAGTGTTGGTGAAGTCTTTGTTTCCTGATAAATAAAATGTCCAGGAGTGAGTTACATTGCAACAGAAATTCCTATTTTTCTTAAACGCACTTCGAGGAATTCCTGTGAATTTAGAATACCGTATTACCGACGTAGTTGCTTGCTGTACCACATTCAGCAACATGGTGTATACGCCAGTCCGGGTTAGCGAATTTGTAAGTGTCATTAAAAATTTCAGTCCGAGAAATGAGCGCATGCGCGAAGAGTGAATGTGATCAGTCATACGACGGCATACGGAAATATATATTCTAGGTATATGTTTTATAATTCTACATAAAGATTTTATACCGTTCGTAACGCTATAGCCTGTGATGGAGGAACCATCTGCTTTTACAATCACGGAATGTTGCATATTGTGACTATGCGTCTGTAGATGGGTATTGATAGCGGTAATAAACACAGATTGTTTTAAGTCAAATTCATATTCAATGACCATCTGTGAACGAGCTTCTTTAAAAATAAATATATTAATATACCGTTATTTGTTAGTATTTATCTTATTTAGCAAAACAATCACGTTCCAAACAATATACAACTTTTATCGTGTATTGAATCATAAACTTATTTCAACATGATTTCTGAAGGTGAACAAAAAACAGGGGCCTCTGTGAACGAGAGGGTAAAGTCGCTGACTTTAACACTCACTCAGCCCCTCACCGCGTAAGTTCGAATCCAGACAGGGTCATTCGGATTTTCATGTGAGGAAGCCTTCCAGCTGACTTGCGGTAGGTCGGTGGTTCTACCCGGATGCCTCCGTGCATTCGGGGTCTTCCTCCACCTGTAATTAGCTGGACGTCGCTATATGACTGAAATACTGTCGAAGTGACGGTAAACTCAATTAGTCAAGTCAAGTCAAGTTTAAACAAAAAGCATAAAAATAGTACCATATGCAGATGTGCTGTACTCATCCATTAAGAACGTAGACGATATCGCTAAATTTTCTTCAGCTATACATTTTATATGTGCGTTATTTCATATAGTTTACGTAATCATTTAGTGTGGGCTGCTCTATCAACAATTAATTACACTATCCCCAGCCGAATTAGGCAAACTACTTTAAATACAAGTCAACTATTTGAATAACTGCCTATCCAAACCCACGATATGGATCCAGAGAGATTGAATATTGTGATTATTGTAAACATAGTGGACATTCAACATTCTCCTGTCAATGTATACATTCATAGGATCAAACTTTGCTTACAGTTTGTCTTACTTAATCGTCCAATGAATTGCTTGCATTTCGTTCAAAATTAAAAATAATATATATATATTGCATAACATGATCCATGAGGTTTTGCTATGTAGTAAATATGAGTGTGTATGGTGCCAACGTGATCTTAGGGCAGCGACTGATTACGTCATGTTTTGCATGTAGCCAAGTTATACCATTTCTGACTATCACGTGTTCTGTCAATCAGACGGGAGATGGTCCCATAATGCGAGGTCAAAGGCAAATCTGTATGTCGTGCGTGATAAACTTTGCATACGTTATCGTTTATATTATTAATTCTATGGATTTATCGCAGCGCTCAACTTCGCGATGCTTGCTATAAATTACATTCAATTTAGAATATAATCGATTACGTAATGAAGATTAATCTTGCAACGTTTATGTCTCAAAAAATATAAATAACAGATATACACGACACAGCTATTTTTTAAGTTATTCAAGGACCATAACATATTGAGCAAAACAACAAATAAACAACAACGGGTGTCTTTTAGTGCAAGCTGATGAACATTTCTGTAAAGTATTGTGACATAAGCTACTACAGTTCTGCTGTAGATATATACAATACATATATAGTAAAATATAAATCTTAGAAGTAAAACGTATATACTGATTATATTATATTACCGAGTGATAAATGATTATGATTCCCACTATAGAACCCGAGAACTCGACAATCCAATGCTCAATCTCAAATCCTATTAGCAATATTTTGAGCATAAAAATCATACTTACGCTAGGTGTTTACTTTCAAGAACTCGAGACCAGGTCTCAAATTAGAACTCTCAGAATAAGAAATAAGAGTATACTTAAAATATTTAAGAATTTAATTGTCCGAGTGATAGGATAAGGTGTAACTAACCCTTTGGTATCAATCTATGTATCTTATATGTTTACTTCTAGGTCGTTACACTTGAGTTCAATGTATTAAGGTAATTAAATGAGTTGCATGCTTTATAAGTTAAAATATAAGTGCTCATATCGTCATTATATTATGACACCGAAATGAATAATACCCCTATAAATTTTCTTTTGTAAAGCTACTGCGATTCAAGGACAAACGAACAGACGGAAAGCCGGACACACTTCTACCACAACTGTAGCTTCACCAGCAACAACAATAATACAATTACAATTATTCACAATATTATTTTTATGCTGCTGCTGACGATGACGACAATGATAATGATGGACATAATCATCTTTCAGATATAAGCTGTGATATGCATCATCTTCACGTATGCAGCTTAAGGTCTAAAAGTGCTTTCACACAGTAGTATCACGCCGTAGACATGTGGTATGATATCACACCGATACTTATTATCATGATACCGGGCTAACCAGCCATGAAACTACTTTGTAAATATCTCTTTTCTTGTACTATTTCACAAGTGAAATCTTTTGTGGCCAATATGACCGAGATGCATGCATTTTTTTCACATTCCTTGGAAACGTGCAGTCACGATTACGTGTAATTTGATAATACACAGCGAGGGTACGTTACAGTGTCAATGTATTCATATAGTGTAAACTTGATTGCACATAATCTCCAGGGAACAAATCCAAATACAAATAAATACATGTTACTTATATAGCGCAAAAATTATATAATATTCTATTGCGCTTTACAGTCTCTAATGCCCAGCAGTTATTGGTAAAATAGGCCAAACAAATGAGTTTTAAGTTTTGATCTAAAAGAGGCCTCATTGTTAATGATTTTTAAGTCACTTGGTAGATTGTTCCACCACTTAGGACCAACAACAGTTAAAGATCTGTCTGCCATCTTTGTTCGCCGAGTAGGAATAACAAAGTTATTGTCACTTTGTGACCTAAGTCTATAGCGGCCACTTGCTGGGACAAACATCTCTCGCAGGTAACCTGGTGCAGTGCCATTGATGACACGAAAAACCAATACTAGGACTTTGAACATGATCCTAGCTTGAACTGGAAGCCAATGGAGTTGTTTTAGAAGATCAGTACTTGGCTGATCCGATGGCGCCTTCAGGATCACCCTGGCTGCATGGTTTTGAATCCTCTGTAATTTCTGAAGTTGGTAGGCTGGTAGACCAGTGAATAGACCATTGCAAAAGTCAATGTGGGAGTGTACAAGACCATGTACTAACACTTCTGTTGACTTCTGTGTCAAATGCATGCGTATGGCTTTTAAATTTCGCAATTGCATATGGGCAATTTGACACTTTTTTGTGATGTGAAGGTCAAAGTTGAGTGTGCTGGTCATGGTTACACCAAGGTCTCTAACACGATTTACCAACTTAACCTCGTGTCCTCCAACATTCACACTTGATATGGTCAATTTTGATAGCTGTTGTCTTGTACCATAGAAGATGATTTCTGTTTTAGATTGGTTCATTTTTAGCCTGAAAGTTGTCATCCAGTTTATAATGTCATTGAGACATCTATCTAGTTGTTCAAAAATATAGGCCTCATTGTCATGATGCCCTGCCTGGATCTTGAATGCAACCTTGTGGTCATCTGCATAGCCATACAGATCAGCTGGATATTTCTGAACCACACGATTGAGAGCTGATATATACAGGGTGAAAAGTACTGGCCAAGCACAGGACCCCTGTGGGACGCCGAATTTCAAGGGCTCCATGTCAGATGAGGTTTGTTCAATGAGAACTTTCATAGTTCTGTTTGTAAGGTATGACTCAATCCATTGAAGTGGGATGCCTTGAATTCCAAAGTCACCCTGGAGGATTTTAAGAAGAATTGGAATGTCAATAGTATCAAACGCTGCACTCAAGTCTATCATTACCACAATAGATACTTGATTATTGTCAATGTTTTCAAGAAGGTCGCTATACATTTTAATCATAGCTGTCTCTACTCCATGATGTTTTCTGTAGGCACTTTGATATGAAGGCAATAGATTGTTTGCTTCAATATGCTTATTTATCTGATTCAATGCTGCCTTTTCTAAAATCTTTGACAGGAATGTTAAATTTGACACAGGACGATAGTTCTGCAGTTCTAGAGGAAGTCCTTTCTTCTTTAACAGTGGTTTAATGACTGCCCCCTTCCACTCATCAGGAAACACACCAGTTAGCAGTGAGCCGTTGATTATTTCAGTCACAACAGGTGCTAGTTTTGTAAAATACTCTTTGAGTTTTGGTGTTGGTATAACATCCAATTCACACGTTGTAAGTTTTGATGTTTTAACAAGTTTTACAATTTCACTTTCAGACAGACTCTTAAATTCATTGAAAATTTTCATATCTGATTTCCGACAAGTGTCAGCGGACAAACTGTCATATGATTGATCATAAGATATTCCATCCAGATCATCTCTTAATTTGATCACTTTGTCTGCGAAGAAACGCAAAAAGTCATTTGCAAGTGAGACTGCACTGGTGTGTAACGGAAGTGGATTGTCTTTTGACCTTCCCAGTAAATTTGATGTTACTGCATACAACTTCCTGATGTTTCCTGCTGCTTCCCCAATTCTATCCTGGTAGTATCCATTCTTTGCCCGTGTAACCTCAACAGTATAACAGTTCCTTACACCATTATAGATTCTTTTAGTAAGTTCTGACTTGTTTTGCAAATATATGTTCTCTATTGTTCGCCTGTACTGTTTCAATAGCTTCAGGTAACCAGAATACCATGGCACAGTTGGTCTACATAGTACAGTTGTTTCTTTTAATGGAGCATGTTTCTGAACAATACCTGACATTGTGTTTGTAAATTTGGATACAAGATCATTGACATCAGATGAGTCTTCAATAATATCATTCACATGATCCAACTCACTTTGGAAATTGTCAGTGGAAACCGATTTCCAGTTACGAGATATGACTTGTTTTCTTATCAAAGGAGGGCGAACTTGAGCAATGGTGCAGCTTACAAAGCAGTGATCTGATATGAAATAGTTTGTAACTGGTTCAGAAATTTTCACATGCTTATCATCCTGTTTTGTGACAATGAGATCAAGAGTATGACCACTAGTGTGTGTTGGGGTGTGGACATGTTGTACTAGTCCATATGACTTCAAACACCTATTAAATTGTTTAGTATAGCAGTCAAATTCATTTTCAATGTGGATGTTGAAGTCACCCATCAGCACTTGAGACTCAGTTTTAGGTGCTATTTGCTCGAGAAACTCTGTAAACTCTGTTATAAACACAGCCTGGGTCACGGGATGTTTTTCAGAATATGGAGGTCTATAAATCCCAAAAATGTGAAATATGAATGACTGGCTACAAACTTTCCACTCAGCACACTCAAACGATTGAAATGATTTCTCTAACTGGCACCTTGAAACTTTAAGATTATCTCTATAAATCAGGCCGAGTCCTCCCCCTTTACGGTCAGGTCTAGGGACATCATCAAAGCAATAACCACCATGGGACAGTTGCCCTCTTACAACAGCATCTCCATCAGCCTGTAACCATGTTTCAGTGATTAAACAAATATCAATGTCCTCGCCATGAATATGCTGAAGAAGTTCAGCTGATTTTCCTCGTAAAGATCTTGTATTAACTGTAGATACCTTTAACTGTTTTTGTCTGTGTGCATTTAACAAAAGAGTGTGATCAGGTTGGATTTGAATCAAATTCTTCAAATTTACTCCAGCACTAGATTTTGTCCTAAGGCAACCAGCTCGTTTTCCTCTATATTTCAGCAGATTATATTCTTTCAGCCTAAATAGTGTTTCACTTTGGGGTATTTTAGATTGACGGTGACCAAATCTATAATCCAATAATTGGTCTCCATACGGATAAAGATTCTGGTATTGGTGTTACAAAACAAAATCATGAAATAAATACACACGTCTGCAAGAACATATATTTCAAAATGGCAGAATGTATGTACATTGTATTTACACCCAAGGATGTCAGTAAGACATGCACTGATAGATCATCATCGTTCCGTTAAATGACTAAAAAGTAATATTGGAAATCATGTATTCTTTAGTGTTCTGATGCTCTGAAAAATTGTTTTTATTGTTACCAGAAATTTAAATATTTAGGTAAGCTTCGTTGTTTGATATAGAAGCAACAACAATATAACCATTAACCACCTAGAACAATACGATGCGTTTTTTTTTATTTATTTTTTTT
This sequence comes from Solen grandis, assembly GCA_021229015.1. NCBI lineage: Eukaryota > Metazoa > Mollusca > Bivalvia > Adapedonta > Solenidae > Solen > Solen grandis. The sequence goes on along the minus strand of CM037791.1, from coordinate 26,288,904 downwards.
TTTTTTTACATTTTACAGATAAACTAAATTTCAAGATTGTGTTGCTATCACGAGCCAGTAAAATGTTACCCTAAGATATATAACTTGAAATGAACAGGAAGTTTATATGAACATGCAATATGTGAGGTTTATATTGACATTACAATACCAGAGTATTTCAACCTCTTTTGGGCAGGGAAGCATTGAGACACATAAGAAAGTACCCTAATGCGTAAAACTATTTATGTAATATGAGAGTTTTGTTTAACAAGCGTCTGCATAAGTTTACGCCATGTCATGGTAATGTTTTTAAATAAAAACATGGATTTCTGAAATATCAGAACAAGTATAATCATTCCGGTAATATGAGACTTGTTTTGCAAATGTGCACCAAACGCTAGGTCAAAGTAATAGCTAGAGTTATCACTAAAGGTAACTAATATCAACGATTCCCACCTTGTCTTTGTTATATCTGACCATGAAAGAAGAGGGCCATGGTGGACTTAGAGTAGCATTAGCCCAATTAAAACAATTCAGGTCATTTGATTTTACCTTGTAAGCTTCAGCAGCTTTGATTCAAATTCCATATACATAATTCTAAAGCATACTAGTCAATCATCATTCTGCAGACTGCATTTTTCAAGGAATCAACTTTATTTTAGCAATGTTGGTAGAACAAATTTGTGCCCAATGAAATTAAATTCTGACTATTTGTTTGATAAAAGAATTTGAAATTTTCTATATAGAGAAGTCTCATTTTCCATGGGATAAACTTTATTTAAGCAATTATGATAGAGCACTTTGGGTTGACCATTTGTACCAAATGTCAAGAAGTTCTGACATTTTGCTTGATAGAAAAAAGTATTTTGAAATGTTCTGTATAAAGTATAAAAGGAAATGGGTCGAGCCCCTGCAGTCCTCATTTTTCAAGTTATTAATTATATTTCTTATATTTTGTTAGAGCACTAAGAGGTGACCTTTTCTGTCAAATGATATAAAGGTCCTTGAGGAGGAATTTTGAAATTTCTATATAGAGTATATGGGGAAATAAGCCGATCTCCTAGGGGTCTTTTTTTAAGGGATCAATTTTATTTTATGTTATGGTAGAGGACTATTATGTGACCATTTGTGCCAAATGACATTAAATTCTTACCATTCTTAGTTTTAGAGGAGAAATACTTAAAAGTTTATAAGATAAAATTATGTTGGTTGTCATGGCAACAAGAGTTCTGAATGGATCAAATTCATTTCAACATCTTTGGTGAAAGGCCTACCAAGGATCATTCTTGCTAAGTTTCATCAATTTCTACCCTGTGGTTTCAGAGAATGTGTCTTAAAGTAAATTGATGACGACGCATAACGACGGACGCAAGGTGACCACAAAAGCTCACCTTGAGCATGCTGTGCTCTGGTGAGCTAAGAAAGGTTATAGTGCTTCATATAACCTGATATACAATTTGAGTGATGATAACGTCATGCAACTAATACATTAAAAGCCAAATGATGCGGGTAAGTAATCAAGGAATTATGAATATTATTGATATTTGCAAAGAACAACAGGAGTTGTCCGTAAGACAGCGCACTAGACTATTCCAAAGCTTATTATTGACGCTTTACTTTAATCAAAATGTTTAACTTCAAAAGGAGTCATAATTTACTAAATTAAAATCACTGAATCTCATAACAAGCGGATTTTCTTCAATTTTTCAAAGAATATATATATCGGGATTTTGTTTTGCATTTTTCCTTTTATTGTCTGAAATTAGAAACTTTCAAGGGAATGTGGTCAAACTAATTTTCGAGCCCTACCCTCTGATGACATATATTTGAGTGAAGTAAAATTTCAGAGTATGTCAGACACATGACACCATGCATAATCGGACGATAACATAGCACATGTAAAAGAATATTCAGCTGATCTCGTGTAAACTGATTTACAAAGCAGAAAGTCCTATCGTTCGTTCAGGACTAACGAAATCTAGTTAATGATTATTTCCAATGACGAGGATCTGCAAAAGAACATTTTTCTTTTCGATAAAATTATTCTGTTGTTGTTGCTTGCGTTCACGATCAGGCGTATTGTGCATGGTGTTTTTTTCTGAACAGAGAACGCCTAGCACCTCTGACTTCGGTTGTCTGGAACTTTTTCTGCCAGGATTGCCCTCTTTTATCACGTCTAGACAAGTACACCTACACAGAGATACAGATGCGGATACAAGAAGTCCGGATGCGCTACCTAGCTCGTTCCGAATAGACCCGCTGGTTCCCTAACGTACCTGGTGTATAGCACCGATACATACGAAAACCCTTAACCACTGTCTGGATGAACCAACGCTTGGCTACTAGTAAAGCGGGGAATACTGATAAGTGTCCCAGAAGTTTTCCAAGTTTCTACCGGGATTTGTACCCCGGACCCTGAATCAGCAGTCCAGCGCGTTACCACTGAGCCACCGCTCCGCCATTTGATAAATTAAGCATATTTATTTTCTTGGAAAAAAAAGAATATAATGACAATTATAAGTTATAAGTCAGACTGTTTTAATGTCAAAGAACACAAATTACAATTGTTGTTTTTATATAAAATAAAAGTTATTTCAGGGTGTCAACTCGAGAAATGCGACCGCGGTGTGAACAACAATGTCCTGCCTTGTGTAGAGGAGATGACAGGCGTTTGTGATTCCTGTATATCCTGTAAAGGAGATAATTGTGACTTTTAGACAGGCGCGTGTGATTCCTGTATATCATCATGCATATCTATTTGTTTTAGGGTGTCAGCCCGGGTATTGGGGGTCGCAGTGTGAACAACAATGCCCAGGAGGATGTAAAGGAGATATTTGTGACTTTGAGACAGGCGTTTGTGATTCTTGTGAGAATGGAACATGTTTCTCTTTGCAAAATAATAATACATTCACCTGTGGTCCCTGCTCGATCACCTGTGAAAAGGGTAGCTGGGGATCATCATGCAAAAATTGCTCAGAAGGATGTTCATCCAAAATGTGTGACGCAAGAAACGGCCGATGTATTTGTAAAGAAAACTACTTCATTAAATCATCTCCTGGTGAATTTACGTGCAGTCTGTGCAATGCTTGGTGTAAAGGATGCAATTCGAGTAGGTTCTGCGACGCATGCGTAGATGGGCGATGGGGCAGGTCATGCCAATACGCATGCTCCAGTGGATGTATAGACGGCATATGTGACAAAGAGAGTGGAATTTGTAAGCTTGGGTGCAAAGAAACATATATCACTACAAATAGCAGACGTTGTCTGGATTGTCAAAACACATGTCAACCGTGTAATACCAGTGTACCTTGCCACGGTTGCAGAAATACCAGTGAATCTTGCCATGGCTGCACCTTTATCCATGGATGTGAGGACTTCTGCCAAAGGACGCATTGTGGTACACATGTTACTTGTAACAATCTTCATCTTTCATTTACATTCCTTTTATAGATAATTGCCTCATTCTATCATTTATATTCCAGAAATGGTACCAAATTCAAATTTAAACAAAAAATAAAAGAAGGAAAAAAAGAGACATAAAGAACTTAGGGCAATGGTGGTGAATAAACACGGAATAAACAGATTCTAGACTTAACCTTTTCTCAGGTTCACTTAATTTCATTAATTCACAATCAACCTTAATTACGAATTTCCTCTAAGTATCGGGCTTTCTATTTTTACCATGATCCAGTTTCTTATATGCAAGTCAAAGTTTTGAAATAGAATAGCATAACATTTTTTTTTTCAAGAGAATCCAGCCCAGGAGTCAAAATCTTGCAAGAAGTCATGGGTAATGAGACGTCATGAGACAGGCGTGTGTGATTCCTATATACCATCATGCATATCTATTTGTTTTAGAGTGTCAGTCCGGGTATTGGGGACCGCTGTGTCAACAACAATGTCCAGGAGGGTGTACAGGAGATGTTTGTGACTTTGAGACAGGCGTTTGTGCTTCCTGTGAGGATGGAAAATGTTTCATTTTGCAAAATAATAATACATTCACCTGTGGTCCCTGCTCGGTCACCTGTGATAAGGGTAGCTGGGGACCATCATGCAAAAACTGCTCGGAAGGATGTTCATCCAAAATGTGTGACGCAAGAAACGGCCGATGTATTTGTAAAGAAAACTACTTCATTAAATCATCTCCTGGTGAATTTACGTGCAGTCTGTGCCATGTGTGGTGTAACGGATGCAATTCGAGTAAGTTCTGTGACGCATGCGTAGATGGGCGATGGGGTAGGGCATGCGAATACGCATGTTCCAGTGGATGTATCGACGGCACGTGTTACAAAGTGAATGGACTTTGTAAGCCTGTTTGCAGAGAAGGATATATCATTACAAAGACCAGACGTTGTCTGAATTGTCACTACACCTGTCAACCGTGTAATACCAGTGTACCTTGCCATGGCTGCAGAAATACCAATGAACGTTGTAATGGATGTACCTTTATCTCTGGATGTGAGGACTACTGCCAAAAGGCGTATTGTGGTACACATGTAACTGGTAACAATCTTCGTCTGTTTTTACATTCCTTTTATAGCTAATTACCTTATTCTTTCATTTATATTCCAGAAATGGTACCTAATTCAAATTAAAACAAAAAATAAAAGAAGAAAAAAAGAGACATAAAGAACTTAGGGCAATGGTGGTG
>CM037791.1:26234174-26284174 GCA_021229015.1 Solen grandis | reverse complement strand
ATAATGTCTTCAAACCAGAAACTTCCTGTTTTGCTTTTTGTTGATTTTGTTTTCTTCTTTTTCTTCTTTTTCTCTAAGGTTTTGGGGTGCCTGATCAATTGTGGGAAATGTCAGGACACTATCTCATTTATTTTATGTGGTAAAATTCTTAGCGTTAGGGAAAACTAATTGATAATGCGTATCATTACCATAATGTGCGGTGTAGGGATGCTTTATCTTTTATTACAGTTACACGCTCCTCATCGATTTCATCCACATCAACGCCAAGTGACTTTTATAAAGACATTTATTAATTTTCGAGCCCCGGTGAATAGCAACGGAAGTATAGTTACACATATTGAATTTTTTCGAAATTGTTTTTCAGTTTGTATCATGAGTATATAGGATGTGTTAAACAAGTGCTGTTAAACATTGATTTTTGCGGTTGACTAATATTTTCATGGATAGCTGCTTCCGCAATGTTTAGTTCTTCAGTTGACCGTAATTTTCCTCAAACTAATAGCACATGATCAGACTGTTTTATCCTTATTCACACCACACGCGTTTTTAAACTTCCTGGTATATAATAGGGGCTTTAATGTTTCCAATCAGAATCAAACAAGTGTAAAATGTATATAAACGTTTATGACGACTACGATGATGATGATGATGATGATGATGATGATTGCGACGACTTCGACGACGACGATGATGATGATGATGATCACGAAGAAATTGATGGTAAATATGATTATGATGACTTCAACAGAAATGATGATAATGATAATGGTGTTGCTGTTGATGATGAAGATGATGTTTGAGAGGATAAAGATATGCATATTTATGTAGACATTGTATGAACAGTCAGTCCCCTAAAACATTCATTATTCATATGAAAGAAAAATGGAGAAATGTAAAAAAAATATCATTAAAACACACTTTGATTTTTTTTATATTTTTCACAATAAATTCAAAAACAAGCACTACATCCGGGAGTATAAGTGTACATTAAGACACTGGGTGATGGGTTTCTTCGACCAATTACCATTACTTCTACATAACATATATTATAAATGAGTATAAGTGTGCACAGCGGCTGACACTAGATGAGCCGTGAATCATACTTAAGTACTACAGTCAGGTTAACTGTTTTAAATACTTCAGGTTTCGTGTCAATTGAATTAAGTTGTATGCTGGCAACCAATGTCTTCAAAGTACATGGAGAGATACGTAAATCACGTGACTTGGTTGACGTTTTCCCCGATGTCCATGTTAAATTAGATTCTCAATTTTCCAAAGCGAAACTTCAAACTACATTCCTACACTAATCCAACTTTCCTATTCATGGTTAGGTAACAAACAGAATATGACAGAAAAAATAAGTTGAATACATCTGTAAAGATCGGATAGGTCCAGCATCTATGTCTTGAATAAATAATTAGTAAATTAATAAAATATAAATTAAAAATAAAATAAATCAACTATTTATTGAAAATATAAATACATGAATGTGTTATGTAAAAAATAGTTCAGTAAGCAACGAATGATTTGATGAAAAATATAATTGAGAAATCATCAAAGTACTGAAAGAAACTTTTTAAATATCAAATAAGACATATTCATGAATGATTTTGATGTTAAAATATAGTTTATTATATAGTGAATATGTTGATTATTATAGAAAATAGGAGATTAAGCAAATGAAGTGAAGAGGCTCTATCTGCAAGAAAACTATGCATAAAAGTACATAACCGGTTTCCAAAGAACTGGTATATTATACAGTGGATAATGACACCTCAGTCACAACAGAATATCTGTGTTATGTTCCACGTACACAATTTGCAGAGTAACCGAAATTACCTCCCACAGTTTTTTTTCAGTGTAAACGTGTTTAATTTCTTTATACCACGACTTACTTTATTCACCCAGTCCCATGCAAGTACACCCGTCTAAACAATAAAGATCTCGAGTAAACGTTGGGAGAATCGTTGTCTATGAAAATTCCGCTCGCTACGCTCACTCCTAAATTCAACGGTTACTTGTGATCTATCCTGAAGATATTTAATAAGGAAGTAAATGTCTGCATATTTTCTAACCAACTCGTGATATGTAAGGTCACAGTTGGTACGGTTGTGCACGGCATTTCCTTTAAATCACTGTATCCAGGAACCTCGACCTCCATTGTTTAGTACCTGTATAAGGCACCATTCCCCGAGCCAAAACAATATGTTTTTATCCCATTGTCAAGCAAAATGCCCCCTACAAACGAAAATGTAGGAATATAAATAACAAAAATGATCAAGAAGTAGATTGTTGTACTGTATAAGTTTTGATTTACATTTCAGTTTTACCAAATAATTGATAGATGTTACACTTTTTTTACATTTTAACATATATATTTATGCATTATGTGCAGCAATATTGCCAGAAATCACCCATCAGGAGAAAAACAACACAAAATCCCTCTCCTGAAGGTAGAGGTATTGTTCCCCCAAAGCAGAGAAGAAGCACTGGTATCACCTGCTCTTAAATTCTCACTATTGTATTACACCTCATTTCAAAATGAAAAAAAGGTGTCTTACAATGAAGTATACTTTGTCCATCTCTGTTTACACCCACAGATCACAGAGTTCTACGAGATTCTTATTCTCCATTGTTCATCAAAATAAAAGAAATTCAATTCAATGCGACCATGGCCAACTTGAACATGTTATGAAGGTACAGTAAAACTAAGAGAAATGGATGAAAATGTACTTGAAGGTACTTGAAAAAAAAGTTTTTATAAATGTGCCTTTTTATGTAACTTTCTTAGATGGTTTCATATTACAGTAATCTAGTTACCGTAAGAAAGGTTTTGGTGTATGCCATATTTTTCTGAATTTATGAATGGACTTATGTTTAGCAGCTTCTGAAAGGTAAATATCTAGCAAACATAAGTAAAACAGCAAAAACGACAACAAAAGAACAGGTCATTTAGTTTTCTCATTATGATCGTCCTTAAAGAAATCAATCCGTCATTAAATTGTGATTATGGTCAATCAAGTGATCTTGTGAATTTTATAGTAAATGCAAGCATTCATAGACTTAGAGCAAAATAGCCTATAACTCCAAGTGAATGGATACTTGCATCTGCTCTGAGTTCTTTTTAAAGCATTTGAAGGACCATTATTATAATTTAATATTATTTGAATTAACATAAAAAGATACATATCAGTGGAAATGCAAGAACAGTGGTTATATAAATTTCATAATATTATCTGAAACATTTATTGGTTATTTAACAAACAAAAAAACAATTAAATGCATTGGAACAACTGCAGAGGAGCATGTAAAATGCTTTTAATTGCTTTTTTTACATGTAATGTGCAACCTGCTTTACATAATAGGCAGAGTGTATATACATGATTATTATTTTTTTTTTCTTTACATCTCTTCCTTGTTATTGCTAAATTCAAGGAGAGCATGCGGCATTGGGGCAAATCATAAGAGCCCACTTATACTTTAATGTGACACTGAGAAAGTGACCATTTATGTGAGAACAAAGACAGGAGTGCATAGAAAAGCAGTTTCCATACATATGATCTTACATTTTAAAATCCTTTTAAAATAAATTTTCAGCTAGTTTTGTTTCAATCTTGACGTCATAATGACGTCTTCTAGAGACACGAATTCCATCAGCAACACTTAGTACTAGGTAATTACTTAAATTCTTAAAAAATATAGGGATACTATTCGGGAATTCTTTTACTGTAGGCATGAATAATGGACTGATATTTACAGTATACTTAGTAGCGCCAAGTTTGGATTTAAAGCGAATCATAGTACGGAAGATGCAATATTTCATTGACATTAACTTAAAATATACTTTTGTTACGTTATGTTGATCTACTTAACTAATTTTGGCTCTTTCTATAGATATGGTCTATGGTTTAAACTTATTAAAGCGTATAAATGGACGTCTAATTACAGTTCATCAATGATATAGAATCAGACATACAATAAATAATTCTTGTATAACCCTTTACAAGCTCTCAATATATATTTTCTTAATTGTAGATGACTCACGACCATTTTAAGATACAACAACAATAGAAATAGTTGCATATTTAATTTATCTTGGTATAGTTATCTCCAGTAGCAGATCTTTAGTAAATGCAACATGCACTTTGACGTATAAAGCTTTAAAACCTATTGTTTGACTTTTTTGATATTATTAGAGAACTAGAAATGCCTATCAAAATAATTTAAACCTCTTCGATACATGTGTTACTTCTATATTGACTCATGCCTGCCCAGATGAGGATATAAAAAGATGATAATTTAAAAAGAGTACAAATAAAAATTTTAAAACGTATTTTAGGAGTTAATACAATGACATTTAACTCAGATATTTATGGAAAATTAGGAAGATATCCATTATACATTATTAGATACACAAGATTTGTTCAGTATTGTGAACGTGTATTTTCAATCAGATATACAAATTCCTTATTAACAACTAAGATAAAGTCACAAAGAAATTACACAGAGAGGGGTGAAACATGAAATAACTGGACCAACCAGATCAAACATTTATGTATAAATATCGGGGTTTTTAAACGTATGGATTTATTCAGAATCAGTAAACGTTAATTCATAATATTCACAAGGTATTCAAAAATAGACTGATATATATGTATGTTGGAAGTTGATATTACGATATTGAATCAAAGAACTCATAATATATGTATAAGGAAATAAAAATCACCTTATCTATTCAACGTAAATTGTTACAAAATTAGAAATATTAAAGCAAGATTAAAACTCTCATCCCATGAGTTATATATTGAATCTGGTAGATATAAGAACATACTAAGAAATGAAAGAACTGCATTTTGTATTCCACCAATGATGTAGAAGATGTATGTCATTTAGTTATCCGTTGTTTATCTTGTAATAATTTAAGAATCACATATTTACCTAAGTATTATTATCAAGAAACATGTAGATCGACTTTAAAATTATTAAAATGATTCATAATATTAACTTAAAATTGTTGTACAAACTTTGGCGTGTTCTCTTTAGCATTGCTATTTTATGCATATCTATTTATTTCTGTTTATTAGATGAACACTATGTATGAAGAAGTATGTTCTGCTTTTAAATATAGTAGAAATGCATCCACCATTCACGTTTTACGACTAAACTGACATTGATTATTATCATATTACGCTATCTGTCAAGAAATGAAATATCTTGGTATTTTCATTAGGAACAGAAGAATGATTAAAATCAGCTCTACGTATTTGAGTATTACTTAGAGCTAATTAAGATTGATGGAATTCTACCAAAGACTGCTAAAGAACGAGGAGTCGAAATATTTTGAAACATCTTCAACAATGAATGAAAGTCTTAAAGGAAAAGCACAACTCATATAAATAAGAGATAAAATGAAACATTATCTAAGAAGAGTTGAACGAACGAAAGAATGAATGGAATACCAAAAACAGAATGAATGAATTAATTAATGAATGAATGAACAAATGAATGAATGAATGAATGAATTAATTAATTAATTAATTAATTAATTTTTTAATTAATTAATTAATACGCAAGTACTTACATCGATGTAGCAGGCGTTGATAAAATCAGATCCAGGGGGCGCTAATTTTACTCTGGTTTCGTCATCTTAAAATAAGATGAGAGAGAGATGTTCAAACATTTATTCTACTATACAATATAACGCTGGCATATTTTTTGTTATTGTTCAAAATGATTTTGGCGGTCGATCAGGTTATAAGTTCTTTTAAACTCTTAGGTTAAACTAGGACATTTGTATATTCTACTTTTTCCCCACATTAGTTTCTTTCCTTTGAAAATTATTTCTTTGAATGTCGATTTTGAAACACATTCTTGCACTGGGTTGGATTAGCACTTTGCATCTTGGAATGTCATGACAGATTCTATACCCCACTGGACTCGAAGGTAAAACCTTCCGACCCGGAGTCACATCCAATTTACAGTTAATCACATAATGCATACCTGTTTATTCAAAGTAAGTTCAACGATTTTCAAAGTATATTATTTTCACCTTTTACCTCATGAATATTCATGCACATACCTATGACATGATTAATTATGAATTTCTGAACTTTAAATGGTATATGAAACAAGGGACTTTATTTTTTATTGTAGTGCATTCTGTAGAATCTGAGCATCAAAATGGTATAAACAATGGAGACCGGGATCTGTTTTGTTTGCGAATGCGTCAAATCGAGTCTATATCGGGTACGGGGCATTGTAACACGTCCAGATTCATGATTGTATCAACTAGTTTTTGAACTCGTTTCGCGAAAAGTATTATGTGCAAATAGCAAACAGCAACATATATGCTGGTCAATATGCTAATAAACCTTAATAAACTTGCATGTTTCTGAATATAAAGTTCATATATAAATCTTACTTAAATACGTTCATTACTTCCGTAGAAACCATGTTAACAGTCAAACAAAAGACACGCTGTTTGAGTTGACTTAAATACAGGTCTTTCATGAAAGACCTTTCTTACTAAATAATTGATGTATATGTTGATTTACTTTTCGACTGATTATCGAAAGAAGAAAGAGATAGATAGAATTAAATTGTCAGAACTAGTATTTGAAATCGTTTTGCGAAAAAAAAATATTTTTTTTTTGCAAATTGCATACGCAATATTCTTCGATATGTAAATAAGTAAGTTGTCTATAAATCTTTGTTTAATACGTTCATTACTCTTTAGCAACCATGTTAACATTCAAACATGTCAGACAGACAGACACATTGTCCGAGGTGCAAATGACAAAAGTATAAGTATTTCATCAAAGACGAATCTTATTAAATGATTGGTTAATCGATTGAATTATTGACCAAATAATTTTAGAGAGAAAAACAGATATAGATATACTTACACGGGTATATCAAGTTATATCTGTTTTTCGACATATTTTCTGGCTTCCTGGCATCTGTATACGGCTTTACTAGACCCTCGGGGAGTTCCTGACAAGGGAAATAAACATAAATAATGATTGGTATGTTGTCACACTTGGTAGAGCTCAGAATCATATTGATAATTGACGTGCAGATGTCGAACCCTTGGTGGGGTGGGGGGTCATTCAAGCTGATATTGTGCATTTACATCCCTCTTGGTGTTGTCACATATTACCGATTCGAACAATTGATCTACATTTGTTGATGAAGAGTTAACAATAGCTGCTTTGATCATACCTATATAGCGATGGTCATCTATCTATCTATCTATCTTTCACAAAATATATGAGTAACAAGACCATACCAGGTCCCGTGTTCTCGAAAAACACTTAAGAAAGATTACAGGATTATTCTCAAATGTCTGATCAAATTTAAGTTTAAACATGAATATGATATTTTAACTGTGTTCTCGAACAAGAAAAAATACTGACTCAAAAATCAGGACTCAACTTAAAACTGAGTGCTACAGAGTGTTCTCAAACACTGCCTCAAGCATAACTGACGTGATTTGACATAGCTGAGAATGTGCTTAAATGAAGTTGTCAACACCCTTTGTTGATAGAACTATGTTGGATAATACCATTTTAAAGTCTGAGATTCAGTATGGGAACGATTCAATATCTTCGGGAACTTAGAGCCTGGCATGTTTTTAGCGCTAATTGAGAATCCGAAGTAACGCACCATTCCTTTTTTATACTTAAAGATGTTTCCTGTCGCAACAGTTTATTTTTAGATTAAAACAAAAGCATATAATTTTGCAAGATTATAGAGAATCACCTCCCAAAAAATATAAAAATGGGGGTCCCTGTTTTACGTTTTGAGTAATCTGCCCCTGAATGTGAGTGTTTTGCTCTTTATATCATTTATAACGTCAAATAACTCACTGTTTTGACTAGCATTACCTTATTTTATTTCAAATCGATGTTAAGTATTTTACTATTTTAGAATTTCTAAGCGACAGATTTTATGCTACATTTGCTTATGATGAAAGATGCTGTATGTTAAAGTGCTGAAACATAGTGATTGATCTGTTGGATACATTTTTTCAAAACTTCTCATAATGACTGGAAATGAAAGAAAAACATATATTTTAAATGACATAAGGTAACTATAGGTTTGGTTTTGAGTTATCTCACGTTAAACTCATTGTTATGGGCATATAACACAAAAAATTAACAGATAGTGTAAAATATTTCAATGGCGATTCTCTATATTCATGCAAACAGAAAATTCCCAGCACTGATTTTAACTTTAGAACAAAATATCAAAAGTATGGAAAAAAGAAAAATAAACGAATAGAAAGACATAAAAAGGTATGAGATAATAAAAAGAAAGAAAACAAGACGGAGGAAAAGAAAGAGAGAAAGGAAGAAGGAAGAAAGGTATCTAACCTGGAACTCATTCTCGAAGAAGTTGGCATCTTTTCTAGCTACATATTTCTCGAGGTCTCGAACCTTGATCTTCCGTCTCAAGACTGCTGCAGTATTATAATATGTATCCCCCACTTGTGTGGCATCATTTTCTATTATTACAGAGTCTCTCAGCTGTTCAGGGTTTATCTCTTCATCAACTTCCTCGATCTCAGCGGCTTTTGCCTCTGGCTTGGCTTTCGCTTTGTCTTTCTTTGAGGCCGTAATCGAGCCAGCTTTACAACAGAAATATTGTGTGTGTGTGTGAATCAGTTAAAAGTAGTGACAGCTGATAAGGCAGCAGCTAAAATATATATAAATAAATAAATGAGTAAAAGCAACGGAGCAAAATGTAAAAAAGTTTTACAACCTTTTATAAAAGAATCCGAACATCGATCTGAAAACAAAATCATAAAGTATTTACTTATTCTGGTTTTGACCAGTACTTTCAGCATGTGAGCGGCTTGAAATATTTCCACCACAGCAGGTTTTGAACTCAGAACCTGTTGATCCTTATATAAAGATATTAACAACTCACTTCAACATTACGCCAAAAACTTCTATATACTTTTTGTCAATTAAACTTTGATGAACCTTTATTTCTGGATTTTGCATAGTAGTAGTTATTACAAGAGAACAAATACAATCAATACAGATTCAGACATTTCAATATTTATATTGGGGAAGTGGGCATTTACACTGCTTTTACTTTTGTACTTTTACTTATAGGAAGTTTGCTAGTTACATGAAAAGCAGTTCCTGATTGTTTAGAGTTTTGACCAAATGTATGTGCTTACTTGTGTTTAACATCCCAATTACTAGTTTCTCGATCATTTTGGGATAAAAACATCGCTGTTTTATTACATCTCGTTCTTTTTTTTCTTTCTTTTTTTGTCATAAATCTTTCATACCTTTTCACTCGAAAATATTATAGGACCACTCATTAAAATGATGTTAACAATTCTTAAACTACAAAAAACTAAATAAAATAAATTCAATACTAAATACTGGTGAAAATTAATATTGAGAACGCGGAGAACTGTTCACGAGAAGTAAAGTTTACGGATTATTCATTGTTCTAATGTGTACGACTGTTACTTATAGCGCTTGTTTAATCATGCTTCCCTACTGTGAAAGTTCTATTAGCCGGCACTAAGATACTACTGTTAAACTTTTAGATATTTCTTATTTCATATTTTTTATTTTCAAAAAAGATTAATGCGTTTCCCTATCCTGGCGGACCGACACACTTTGAGGCACTTTTTAAAATATTAGGTTCACACCGATGTAAGCGTTGGGATATTTGTTTTCAGTTATCAATTTAAAATCATATTGCTCACCTCGTTTAGTAAACTAGAGAAATTCCTAGCAATTACTGATGCGCCAAGCGGCGGAACCAGTTTGGATTTTTTTAAATAGATAGATAATTTAAAAAGCGTGAAAAGTCGTGATTGGTTTCTCATATATTCCTATCACTACGTATACATATGTAGAGAAAGAGAGAGAGAGAGAGAGAGTCCGTCTCCTCTCACGATTTCAATTTGCCTCTTATCTCCACAACGGACACTTGAATATGAGTATACAGGAAGAGAATGAGTATAAGCACACCAACAACAACAGCAACACGCACACAATTCAACATTAACAAGAGGGTCTTATTAAAAACTGGTTTATATCTTTTGAATACTCCGTTACCATGCGGAAGGTTCGTGTCTCTAATAGATTTCAACCCTTTACTTCATAAAGACTAGTTTTGACTCATTAACTACCAGAGAAGAGTTTAGCTGACTCTTCAATATCTCCTTTGTTTGCATATTCAAGATTGAAGCTTATTTAATAATATGTACGACAAAGAAAAATCATCTACTCAACAGTTAGTAAATTTAAATTTTATTACGTGAATGTACATGAATGTTAATGGGGTATTGGGTTCGTAATTAAAAATTTTATTCTCATATCTATGTTACTTCACTGGAAGAAGAAGAAAAGGTATGAAAGGTATGTTAAACTTTTGTGCCAGTTTCAAAAGTGCCATAAGACGGTATTGGTAAAGTATATATAAGAACACACTATTTGTTACGTTCAGTGTTAATATTTGTTATAGATAAAGACACATATACCTTTATATACATGTATAGCTCTGTAGTGAACGATTTTATTACCAAGCGCAGAAATAAATTCTCTCTTGTTGTAAGATGTCGCAGAAGTTAAATCCGCATTAAACTTAATAAATTTAATTGCAAAATCGCAGAATATTTAATTCGCAGATATAACCTTCTATAAGGATATATGTGTTCTGCTAAGCAATGCATACACAGTTTTTATTTAGGCATTGTATTAAGCCCGTGCATAATATATAGATAATATATCTAGATTTGTGAAATATGATACTTACCAAATCTCGTTTAATAAATCAGTTACTTAATCGATCATTCAGTTAAACAATCAGTTAATGGGTCCCTCGATTTGTCAGTCAATATGTCATTAATTCAATGAATTACACATACATTAATTGAATTTAAAAATCGACTGATTTTCATGCTTTAATTCAGACATTCAGTCATCCGATCAATAAATCAAACAAAAAACTCCACCTTTATTCACTCAATCAATCTTACCTCATTAAATTAATTAAAACAAGAAATCAGTCAGTAAATCAATCAATCATACTTCGTTTATTTGTTTATTTACAACATACACTGGCACTTGAGAATGACCAGATTATCATTCACTTAATGTCACTATATGCTGTTATATGAATCATGCATTCCTTTAGTAGCATTGAAACTATAGACATTCGAAAATTCTATAATTTTAAGATTAAATTCAAATAATGTGTTCAAATGTACATTAAAATTCACGACCATAATTTGATTTTGACGATGGAAATCACAATTAATAAATAAAAGTGAATAGTATATGACGTCACTATATATTACATCATTACAACGTCAATTGGTAGAATACTAAAACCATATTTGTGAAATATCGTTTGTATTTTCATTTTCTTTCGCTAGGGACTCGGAGCATGAATTCAAACTTATAAACGTCATTAGCAATAGCAAATTTACAGTTTGTCACGTACACAACACGGGCAAATTGCACTTTGGTTACATCTGGGGTTCATTGGTATATCCATTGACTGTCCTCGGCGAATGATGCTGCATTTTGTCTTTAAATTGTAAGATGGTTTGCAATTCAAATTATTATAACGTCATATATAGCTAGAAATATCACTGAATGTGATAAAAACTCCCGCACAGCCATTGGACAAAGATTATGAGATATTTTTAAGATAAAGTGAGTAAAAAATATTTAAACCTACTAGCCCATTCATGAGTTATTGATAGGAAAAATTCGAACAGAACGACCGAAAGCTCACTTCTCCATACATAATATTTTTTTTTTCTTGTGGTGGTAAAATTAATAATCTAAAGCACTAAATGCAATGCTGTTTGATTTGTATGAAACTTTTGATGATGATGATGATGATGATGCTGCTCTGACTCGACCATGTTTATAATACGCATTTAGTTTGGTAATAACATGGCGTAATCTGTCGTAGCAGATAGGCTCCGCCTTAAACGCTCCTGGCTCATGTTGGCAACATACAGTCTTGTATTCTCTCCATATCAGGACATAACGATAATTTATTCATAATTTAAATGATATATAGGTATTTTTTTGACGATAAAGTTGGGGCAAGCCTCTTATTTGACCATCCATGGCACAAAGTACGTGAGAAATGAAAAGTTTTCATACGACAATGCTTGTTCAATTTCAAGTGGCTGAGTAAAGTAAGTGAAGTAGAAAGATACTTTAAAACACGTGTGAACAAGAGATTGGCATCACTATTTCCTGTAGAGTACATTGTTATAATTTCTTGAAAGGGAGATTGATGATCAATAAATTCTTATAACTTCTACTTCACTTAGACATCGTCCACAGTATGAATGGGTTTCGAATACGGAATGTCGCAGTTCCTTCTATTGGTGTAAGATAATGTTATCGTTATATACGTCCAACCAATTGTATTACATTACATTTTGGGACTTTCTCTAGAGCAACAGACTCCTACATCAACTGAAGACAAGTGGCATGCATGTAACACGTCAATTCACATTTACCTGCCACAGAGCAAAACTTCTCTTAAATATAGATCGTTAAGCACAGGAGCTAAGCAACATCGTTTTAACAGGTTTGGTGGCCGGGTTCTCTAGAGCAACAGACTCCTACATCAACTGCCAGATGTTAAATGCTGCTTTAAAGATAAAAAAACTTATTATGTGATAAAAATCCGCTTAAAATGTAAAGCCGGGAGTTCGATGGTTCTAACACTTACAATAAAAACAAACATTATGTTCCTTGCAAATTATCCCCTTTGCAACCTAAAACAATATAAAAACTAAAATAACAACCAAACAAAAAAATGAAATTATAATGTGACAGTTTATTTATATCTTATATAAGAAAGCAAACACGTATACGTAAATTACCAGATGTAAAAATAGTAATGAACCTGTGATTGTTTTATACAATAAATTATAGGTCAGTATAGTGCAATAAAATAGTCACATTTCTTAATGTTTTCTTTGTACATATCAGAAATTAGCCAACACTACGTAGGTCTGTAGACACTGGAATGTTAATTACTTTTGTAGATGAGCAAAAGCAACATAAGACGTTATGTCCAGATTTAACTTACATATTCAATTAACAATAGCTTAATTGTGATAATGGGTAATCAAGGTTGATCTGTTTATTCAAAAGAACACATGGTTTAATTTGTGAGCATTTGGCTTAAATTTTTTTTATATTTACTACTAAATTCTGGAGAGGTGAACAGACAATGAACTTGAACTTGACTTTTCATTTGAAAAAAAAAAAATCTTGCTGGAATTAATAAATGACCTTGATTCCCAAATGAAAAAATACTATAAACTCAATAAAAGAAAGTATTACTCACCGTCTCTTGACAAAACAAAACACCAACAGAACGATGATGGCAATTAACACCAGTCCACCCACTGCTCCGCCAACTATGCCCCCTAACGGCGGAGGTTCCGGACCCGGATTTGGGGTTTTACGCAGGCACCGTCTTCTTTGTTACATTTGCCTTCTACACAGCTGGCTGAACAGTCATTCTCACAAGTCTCTCCATGCTTTCCGTCAACACATTTAAAACAGTTGTTATTGGAGGAACATTCTAAACAGCCGTCACCTTCAACACAACACCTATCTCCGGAATATCCTGCCTTACATCCCTTGTCACAGACACCATTCTGAGTGCAAGATGTTGCATTGCAGTAAGATGAACAGGAGTTGTTGCAGTATGGCCCATAGAAACCGTCATTGCATTCCTTACACTCACCTCCTTCTCTTTCGCACACATTACCTTTACAGTTCATTGGACAAGCCAAGGAGCAGTCAGTACCGTAAAACCTTTCTTGACATTCTTTACAAGCACCTCCTTCCCTCTGACAAACGTCGCCTTTACAGTTCCTTGGACAAGACAAGGAACAGTCAGAACCATACCACCCATCTTTACAGTCCTCACACGTGTCTCCCTGGAAGTTTCCCTTACATCCATTACATAACCCAGTGTTACGGTTACATATGCCCAAGTTACAGTGTACTGGACACTCCTTCGTACAGTTTGTACCGTGCTTTCCATCTATACACTCATCACAGTTATTTCCTCTAAAATTGTCCACACACCCTTTAGTACATTGTCCGGTATATCGGACACACTCTGAAGGTCTACAGTTGACTGGACAGTCCTGTTTGCAGTGCTGACCGTACTTTCCTGGATAACACTTGTCACATTTTGCACCAGTAAAGCTGTCTTTACATTTGTTACAGTCACCTGAAGACTTAACACAAAGGCTATCTTTACAGCCGCCGGGACAGGGTAAATTACAATTTCCTCCGTAAAACCCAGATTTACAGTTCTCACACGTGTTCCCTTCAAACTGTGACTTACATTCCGAGCAGAAAGACGAAGAAGTACAGGCAGCACAAGAATTTGGACAAGCCATACATTGGCCGTCTTGGGTAGTTGGAACCATGTAATACCCTTTATTACAGGAGAAACACTGGGTCGCGGACTGACAGGAAACACACCCAGCAGGACAGACGTAGTTACACTGGAAATAATCAGGGTGGTCACTGTAGTATCCCGGTCTACATTCTGTACAGTAGCCATATCCCTGATAATTTGTATTAGTTGCACCGTAATCATCACAAGACACACATTGGTCAGGACACTGATTAAAACATCTTCCACCGAAGATCCCCTCTATACAGTTACCATTACATGTGTTACAGTTCTTTGAAACACAGCAGTCACAGTTAGGTGTTGCACATTCCGGCGGCTGTTCTGTAGCTCGGACGTTATCTATTCGATTCTGACAGACTGGTACAGAGATATAAAAAGACGAATATAATATCCAATATATTTCTAGAATAAACTTGATTAGTTTTGAATGAGGAATATGTTGGTAGAACGTGCTTAATATATACCTAACATAGATTGGAGAGAGAGAGAGAGAGAGAGAGAACTCAAAATATTCATAGATTAATGAAGATTAGAGATTACAGATGACAGACAGAGAGACAGACAGACAGATTACAGTTACTGTAATTTAATACAATTCCATTAATACATTTTTTTCATCAATAGAACTTCATTTTCTAAAATTTTAAGATGTAAATATTAATAATAATTTAAATATTTATCAATATGTATTACCTGACATGGTCAGAAAACCGCCAAGCACTAATATCCACGTCAAGATCATGACTTCTGAAACGACATTATAAACATAATTGTAAGAAGGGATGCATCTTCAAAAAAATAATTCAAACCATTTTAATGGGATTTACTTACACCAAATTAAGTTTGTTTGTTTGTTTGTTGGGTTTAACGTCCCAACGACTGTATATCAGTTATTTGGAGACGATGCCTATTTGAGACAGGTATAGTGCTGCCACAATGCAGTATCACGCCGTTGACATGTGGCATGATACGACACCCAGTCACATTATCCTGAAACCGGGCCAACCAGTCCTGCAGCTACCCTTTTATGCTGAGCGCTAGGCATTAGAGCTATAAAAGTACCATTTTTTACGACTTTGGTATGTCGCGGCCTGATTAAATTAAGTAATGACATATCCACAATTTTAATGGTAATTTCTGTTGTACAATTTTAATGGAGATAACATGTACCCTTTTTTAATGGTAAAATAAACATCACATCACATATAAACATTTTATATACAAATCTATGATTTTACGATTATTAGGATTATACTCAATACTCAAAGCATTGAATTGAGAATAACATTGACCACTAACTATACTTTTTTTTGTTGTTGTTTTTTGGGGGGTTGTTTTTTTAAGATAAAATACAAATACAAATGTATTTAATTTAAGAATTAATATCTGTTCGACAAAATCTGCAATCTTAAATAGCATAAATTGCATGAATATGAGGTCATTTGTCATTTACACTTATGTAATGTTATTACTGTAACATCAACCCAATGAGAATGATATTTATGATGGTAGTTCATTTGTGCAGCTACGTTTATATTAACTTATTGAAGATATTACAATTATACTAATTTGTGGTGATATAACATTTACTCCAAATTGAAATGTTGCTGTTACTATTGGAGTTAATCTTCGCTGAGGCGGAATTTTCCCCATATAGCGACGTTTAACTAATGACAGATGAAGGAAGACCCCGGGTGCAGTGCACCTGGTAGGGGCCGATACACAAACCGATACAGTTAAGTCAGGTCTATTAAGAGTCCATCTTAAAACAAAAATGTTCACCACTTTAAATCATGCAACTCTACACTTTAAAATAGATAATATATATTTAGAAAAATATATATTAATTTGTATT
Organism: Solen grandis; assembly: GCA_021229015.1. Classification (NCBI taxonomy): domain Eukaryota; kingdom Metazoa; phylum Mollusca; class Bivalvia; order Adapedonta; family Solenidae; genus Solen; species Solen grandis. The sequence goes on along the minus strand of CM037791.1, from coordinate 26,267,868 downwards.
GGTAAACACATTTGTAACTTTTGTAACTAATTAAATGATACATTTACTTAATTATTGAATCATTAAATTAATCAAAATACACAAGGCCATCGTACGTGTTTGTAGTTATTTTGAAAAAATATGTAGCAACATCTGTGTATGGCCTTCGTTTAGAATAAGTGACTAAATAAATGAAATAAAAATTGATATTTTTTCATACGTAAATGATTATCTGCTAAATATTTAAACGTTTAAAATTGTGCTTACCCTAGATTGTATCAACATCACAATTTAACCCCCACCCCGACCTCCATTCTTCGTGACGTTTAAAGATAATTGTAAATTATTTCTCTTTACAACCCAAATCGAAACAGACTAGACTAGACTATTTGAGTTTACCGTCTCCTCAACAGTATTTCAGTCATATAGCGACGTCCAGCTAATTCCAGGTGGAGGAAGACCCGAATGCACGGAGACATCCGGGTAGAACCATCGAACTTCCGCAAGCCAGCTGGAAGGCTTCCTCACATGAATATCGAATGACCATGCTGGAATTCGAACCCACGCGGTGAGGGGCCGAAACGAAACAATGATTAGGTAATGAAATGAATGATAAGATAAGGTCCTGGTGGATAACTGGTTAAACTGTCATCTCCTTAACCGAGAGGTCGTTGGTTCGATCCATTCAGTGACATACCACATTCATCTTGGTAAATCGTTCTTTGTTGTTTGCGCTCAGTATATTAGGATATATCCAAGACTGGCTAGCTCAGTGTCAGGTTAATGTGACACTAAGTGATACTATGCCTTTTGACTACAGATTAATATCACAGGGAGATAGCGCCATATCAGTGTTATGTAAACAACAATCATAAATATCTAAAATAGTGTCAATGGTCTATATTTTTATATGAGCACTGTATGTTTACCTCTACCTGTTGATATCATGAATGAGATCTTGCCGCGAACACGCACACGAATCATTCAAAGCAGTTTTGATTACTAATACTTGACAACCACTGGAGCGTGAGATTTATCACACACACACATTATGTAAGCAATGCGTACACATTGGCCATGATAAAACCGACCTACCTGCCAAAGCTTACCTGCTTTACGATTAAATAACCGAGTCAATATTTCAAGCTATGAGTTTCTTCCCCTTCCCCACCCACATTTTTTACACATATGCTAATCAATGTTTTATCATTTCGAACACAGAATGCATGTTTGACGCAATGATAAACGTTATATAAAATCAAACTGAAAGACTGATTTAAATTAAGCTTTTGTTTTTGTAAGATTTTTTTTGTGTTGTTGTTGAATTTAACGTCCGAACGACAGTATTTCAGTCATTTTGTAGACTATACCTACTCAAGTCATATAAAGTCCTGCCACATTGCAGTATTAAGCCGTAGTTATGTGGCATGATACCACATCCAGTTACATTATGACTCAGACAAAGGGCCAACCAGTCCTAGAACTACCCATAACATTGAGCGCCAAGCTAGAATCTAACAATATCATTTCACGACTTTGGTATGTCGCGGTCGGGAATCGAACCTCACGAGGCGCTTAAGATTACGAAAGGAAAAACAATATCGTCCAATTTAAATATGATAAATCTTAATCTTGCACGAATTCAACCATCATCATATAGCGCAAAGAAAGATATAAATTCATAAGTAAGGTAATAACGCATTCCGCCATTTATATTTTACAAAATATTAAAAGAATATACATGCATAATGACAAAATTGACTTGAGTTGTTATATTTATAAGTAACCTTATTAAGAAATTAAATATTTGTGTGTGTGTGTGTGTGTGTGTGTGTGTGTGTTATCGAAAGAAGAAAGATAAAATTCGCCCCTATTTATTTATTAAATATTTGTTTTATTTAGGAAAAAAAAAATAGTTCCGTTTCTGGTTGCCCGACCTACCCTCTTTTTTAAACGACCGACCCTAAAGTTTTTTTGTTTTTTTTACCATTCCGGTTTTGTTTTAATCCTTTTCGCTCGAGTCAGAATGCTCATTTACAGATGTGATGTTGCCTTTAAAGAACGATATGAAGTCACATTCGAGCTGACTAGGTTTTAATCCGGACTTCGCTCCCTACCCTCGCCGAAACAACAACACAACAACAACAACAAACACCGTTTCCTTGAATAAATCTTCAAAATAATAATTATACAATTCAGATACAGGTTTTGTATTCACAAAGCAACTTTAGTTGAGTCGTAAATTTAAATCAAGTCTTAAGTTAAGCTTAAACTTAAGTCAAATCTTAAACCAAAATCAATCTTTCAACTTAGGAAAACGGAATTTTCATGTCATATTTTAACATTTTATCCTCATGATTATTCATGTACAAATTTGTGACATGATGGATATTAGGTGCTGAATGGTACAAATGTATATGAAACAATGAATATTTCTTTGTCGTGCATGATCTCAGGAATCTGAGTTACGACATTGTTTAGAAATGCGTCAAAACTAGCCAATATTCTTTATACGACGTAAAAGGGTTAGGAATTACTTTTAGTTATTTCTAATAGAGATTATTTCTACTATAAATCTATATAAACAGAGAGAGAGAGAGAGAATTGGGGGGACGAGAGAGGGAGGGGTGGACAGAGAGCGAGGTTGTATGTTATGTGTGTAATAGTAGACATTAGTATCCCGCTCATGTTTAGTTTATTTCAGAAAAACAAAGTCATACATCTTTACCAAAGTTAAATCTCATTAATACCATCCCTGACCTCTTAAAGTTAACGTAAAATAAACATCACATCACATATAAAACATTTTTAAATAGTCCTCACCTTTTAAAACTTCATCCAGTAGATTAAATTAGATCCTCAACATAGAACATCCACCGCACAACTGAATCATCCGTCCCCTCAACACCCATTGAGCCTACCCGGAAGAGAATTTCAAGTTGAGTTGACTGTGCCACTCTCAGGTTAACAGCGACTTGTTTGAAGGGTCTATTTTATTTTGAACTACGATGAATAGTCTGTAAAGATCGTACACACTACGCTTGGCTGCACAATTTACACTAAACTGTAATGGTATATAGTCTATTTAAATCTATCTTTGGACACGAACTGCATACAGAGGAGAGGTAAGTTTAAAACGGAGTGTATTACATTCGCATGGGGGGATATAAGGCCGGGGGTTGTGGTTGTTAATCCACATATATATCATCTAGTACAGTTCGCGATCCACTTTCCCTCTCCCATGTACGATAATTCTATATTTTGTTGGCCAGTGCCATTACCCTCCCTTCCCCATTTTTGATTTTTTATCTTTTTAATTTTCAAATTTAAGCCCCAGCTCAAAAATCTGTATCCACGCTTTTAAAATTTAGTTCCTGTTTCGCTGACGTACTGTAAACAATGTCCCGCCTGTGTAATATGTTTTTATTACTTTACTTGAAGTATTTATCTAATGCACCTACGCAGTTTTTAACAGTGAAAAAATTAAGCAGGCCCTGATTTTTCCCTTGATGTCAACTGCTGACATTACGTACAAATTCATGTTCTCTTGTGTAAACCGTGTAAACCATTGACTACCTATTATTCCAGTGTATATATAAGATAGCCTTGAATTCATTTTGAATATTTCTGAACTCACTGGAAATATCCATTTATTGTTAAATACAATAACACCTTACTAAGCCCAACCTCATAAAAGTAGATGTGGTACTAACTTTAATATGTTAGGTAACGATTGCTTTTTATAATGGTGCCTGGATAGCGTTGTTGCGACGTATTTCGTCCTAGGTTCAATTCCTGGTCACGTGGGGACACGAAAGTCGCACGTCCAGAAACGGGCATTCCGGTTTTCCGGTTTCAACCCATAATTATGACCACATACGCCGCCGTCGAGTGCGGTTTATAAAAGTTGTAAAATTGGTTTCCGCAATCGATATAATACAAATAAGCTTAGGATTATTCATTTAGTTTTAATAATGAATTCATTTCTTTAATTCATTTCACCCTACGACTAATACGCTTTGTTATTATTTGGTAAATAGCATGCATCAAGGCCCATGTTTGTGTATAAAACATCAATAAATATGTGTTTTGAATAATCAATTACATCGAATTCGACAAGGAAATTTACTTACAGCATAAAGAATGTATCATGACATGGTATATGCGTTAATGTGTCATAATGTTTATATTGTATGAATGTTTGTATGGACTTTAGAAGCATGTATGTTTGTATGGACTTTAGAAGCATGTATGTTTGTATGGACTTTAGAAGCATGTATGTTTGTATGGACTTTAGAAGCATGTATGTTTGTATGGACTTTAGAAGCATGTATGTTTGTATGGACTTTAGAAGCATGTATGTTTGTATGTACGCAATCACGAACATCATATTTAATTGCATATTTTTATATTAATTTTTAACATTTTTCCCAAAATCTAGTTTTAAAATTAAAACTCAGGTAGGGTGTTTTTACAGTGATACATGCACTATTAATGTTTGTTTTGTATTTTGTATGTTTACACGTCACGCATATAAACAGTTATGCACAGTATGCATTAGAACCCTGAAATTTCATGTGACTTTTTTTTATTTTACAAATCAATGGCTTGAAATCGTAATTAGAAACAATAACAACACTCACATTCATAGACGACAAAAACAAAAACAAACATACACAATCGCACTTTATGATTAAAGAGGTAACTACGGGGATCTAGGGAAGAAACGTCCGAAGAGTTACTTCCCTTCACTTTATATTGTAATGATAAAACATATTTACGAAGGACGGGGCTTGTGCTTGTTTATCCACATATATACTTGAATCATCTAGCACGGTGGGAGATCTCCCACCTCCCGTTTGTGGATTATTCTTTTTTTCTTTTTAATTTTCAAACTTTAGCCCCAACTCAAAATTCTGTATCCACGCTTTATTCAATCCTGTTTCACTGACGTACTGTTAACAATGTCCCGTCTGTGTAATATTTTTAATACTTTTCTTGAAGTATTTATCTAATGCAACTACCCTGTTTTTAACAGTGAAAAGTTTAGCAAGCCCCGTTTTTTTCCCTTCGTAACTAGGGCAACTGCAGATAAAAAATGTTTTACATACAAAACCATCTGTCCCTTTTGTGTAAACCGGGTAAACCATTGACTGCAAATTATTCCAGTGTATCTATAAAATAACCTTAAAGTAAAATTAAAGAAAAATTGAATACTTCTGTACTCACTGGAAATATCCATTGATTGTTAAGTAAGATAACATCTTATAAATCCCAACTTCATAAAAGTAATAAATTGTGGTACTAACGTAATGGCTGCTTTTTATTATGGTGCCTGGATAGTATTGCTATGACACTCTGCTCGATTCCTGATCACTTGCAATGGAGACACGGTAGTCGACCGTCAGAAAAAGGGCTTTACGGATCTCCGGTTCACCGTACGACATATACATTTTGTTATTTAATTGATTCCGGAATAGGGTTCTAATAATGATGCTAATATCTTATAGCAATGCCCATGAATCTATATGAAACAACAATAAATGCGTGTTTGGAATAATCAGTTACATCAAATTTGAAAAGGAAATTACTTACGGCAAAAACTATGTATCATGACATGATTTGATATATACATTTCATTTTCTATGTATGTATATTGTATCATTCAAAATGTATGTATGTATGTCACTCTCGAAATGATACTTGAGTTTCAGTGCTTGAGATGGTTAGGTGCCAATCCAGATACTACCATCATATACGAGTGAAAGAGTGGATTCGTAAATTAAATACGGAATACCGTAACGGATTTAACACAAATTCTCAGTTGGAGTAGGGTGGTAAATTGTTGCGCTTTTAAATTGATCTTGAATGCACACATTATAGATAAAATCATCTTTTAGATATCTTTTACGCATATGCTGTTCTCCAAAAAAAGAAGGCATACACATAGTTGAATTGGGCTCTTTAGTAGGTATAGGTCTATGTTTTGCTAATGTATTGTGGCTAAGATTGAAATTCTTAGCAAACTGTTGCCTAAGACTCATTTACAAACATCTCAAAATCACTCCAAATTTATTTCTAGATATTAAGAAATCCATATTCAAGATAACACAGGATATGAAAGAGACAGTGTATATATATCTCTCTCCAAATGTAGAATAACATGAATATTATCTCGGGGTAATTGATTGAAATATGTGCTGGGGCATGCTTTGGGTAAAGCCTTGGATTCATTTTGATATTATCAAGAGAACCTATGATAGATTTGAAAATTATGTGTATGCCTGTATTGGCTCTTATACGTTTTGTACTTCTGCCAGCTTTGCACATGCTCGCTGCTGTTCTTATTTCTACACCTCTATTCACGTGTACTTTTTCCCAGAGATTGGTGTTGTTTTCTCTCGTCATATAGAGCCTAGAGAAGAAAACTGGTCAGAAGACATGGACAATAAGGAGACTACGAGAATTTCTGTAAACCTGTTATACAGTAGTCCGGAAAGGAAGTCCGGTTCTGGATGTAACATCGCAATGAGGCTGATGAGGGTCCTATCGTGGGGACACCTATCGTAAAAGGAGAGAATGACTAGAATTTAAGTGAAAAATGTGAAAAAATCAACGACAACACGTGGGAAAAATTATTATTGTTATTACTTCAACGTTTCGGCTAACCCCTTCATCAGGATAACAATAACTTTTAAACATAAAGAACGGAAACGACGTCACTATGAATAACGTAACGTCAAAAAGCGGGGAAGTGCAGACGTTATCCGTATTATTTATAACTTCAAAATGAAATGAGTTTCTGTTTCGGATATAAAATACAAATATTTCCTACAGCTTAATACAATAAAACATGAATAGGAAAAAAAGAAAAAGAATACCTACCAAGCAAGTTAACATAGGTGACACATATTAACCTACTGTATAAAGAACTTTAGAAATTAAACCTTCAGGAACATGAATTCTAAGTTTATGTATCCAAAAGGTTTCTTTGCACAGGCGATCAATGTTGCTTTTGATAATATCAATAGGAATAAATGAGTAATCATTTAAATTATGATTTTCTAAATTAAAATGTATAGCAACGGTAGAGGAAATTGCAGGGTCCATAAAATTACGAATATCTAACTTATGAGAGTTCTTGCGTTTCGAGACATTTTGCTTGGTCTGACCAACATATTGCTATTGCATTTTGAACATGCTATAAGATAAATGACATTCTTAGTTTGAAAGTCTATATAACAATGCAAATCAAACTTTTCTCCTGTAACATGGCTAGAAAAAAAGCAGCCAGTATTTATAGGGGAACAGTGAGAATATTTAGGTCTTTTAGAGAGAAATGTTCTAGATTCATTATGCGTAAAGTTTGAATTCACTAAATAGTCACGTACACTTTTGGGACACTGGTACGCAACAATAGGTTAATAAAATGGTTGTGAACAAATTTCAGATTTTCGCTTTTCGATAACTTCAGAAGGTCCCAGTATTTATGTAGAATACCGCCTATATTTGGTAAGGTTGTATTATACATAGCAATGAATGGAATAACACTTTTCTTTTCTTTTAAGGGGGATATAACGTTCCACGAAAAAAAATATTTTAAAGGGGTGTATAGTAGACAAATCCATAATTCAAGGGGAGATAATTATAAACATTCTTGAATAATAATGTATAAGAGATGATATTTCAAGGGATAACTTTGTAATTGATGATTGTAATTGAGACAATCTGCAGCGTAAATACAACTATGGGAAAATAACTTGTGATACATACAAATTAATAGCTACAAAGTTTTCTACAAGCTCAGGGAAAGATAACTTGCCTCATTACTTTTTATATACGATCAGGAGACGATAACTTAGTATTTGTGTACCCTTAGGGAACTTAACTTAAGGGGAGATGTGAAGCTCAGGGTAAGATGACTCAGTATTTTTTCCCTTTCCCTTTATTTTTGTAGTTTCTTGTGATGTGACGTATAACTAAAATTTGATGTATATTTTTTTCTGATATACCTGTTTAATAGGTCTTTGGCGATACCTTAATAGGTTCAAAACATCTGAATATACAAAATAATGGTACTTTACTATAGGTATGACTCCTATCACAATCGAGAGTAATTCACCCTGTATTAAATACTCGAGGACTCTAACAATGTCTTACGTATAAAACTTTAAAATTCAATGTCAATTTTGATAAAATAAAAGGAGGGCATGATATGCTTGAACCTATTGCTGAAGTATGTCCCATTGCATATCTAAATAAACACGAAATGAACAAAGGGACCATGTGACCCTTTATCGTTTAACAGAGTACATCAGCTTATTTACAACGATTCAAGTTACTTGATTTAACTTGGTTTCCTCAAACAGAAACAACATTCAAGTTTCAGATACAAAGCATTTATAACTTTCGAAGGATCAAACATACTAATGCTATTATAGTATGGAAACATTAGGATATCATTAATGAAAAACAAGAATTAATTCTGAACATTAGTTTCTAAAGATAAGCAATTGAATTTTTCTGTATATAGTATATAAGGAATTAGCCGACCACTATAGACCTTATTTATCGAGGGAACAACTTCATTTTAGCAATTTTGATAGCTATAAGTTGACCATATAGGCGTTTTCATTCATGCGAAACTGCTCTTGTTAGACTAGTAAATGACTTGTTGGAGGGTATGGAGAAACAAGCAGTTACAGCAATTATTGCAGTCGATCTCAGTGCTGCCTTTGACACCGTCGACAATGGTATTCTACTACGAAGCCAGTATGGAGTGTGCGACACAGCGTTAGCTTGGGTCAACTCTTATCTTCGACCACGTAGTTGTCGTGTATGTGTAAATTCGACTGAGTCATCTCCACGCCCTCTAGAATGCAGTGTGCCTCATGGCAGTTGTCTTGGACCTTGGCTTTATCTTGCATATGCTGGAACTTTATTTAACGTAATTCCACCAACTATATCTGTATATGGATTCGCTGATGACCATATTGCCAATAAACGTTTTCGACCAACTTCAGTGTCTAACGAACGTAATGCCATTGCAGAGCTTGAACAATGTGCAGTTACTATTAATGACTGGATGAACGCGAATAAACTAAAAATGAACACAGCAAAAACAGAGTTCATAATGTTTGGCAGTAAGGTGCAGTTGAATAAATACTGTACAAAAAAAAAAGACATTTCCGGTGATAAAATCGACTCTATAAGACATTTGGGCGCTTACTTAGACGAATCTCTAAAATTCAAAAAACATATTAAAACAAAGTGTAGAACTGCTATGTTGAATTATTTCCGAGTCAAAAATATTCGTAAATATCTTACCGAAGATGCTACTAAAATTCTACTTCTTTCTTTAGTATGTCACATCTGAATTACTGCAATACCATATTGTTTGGAACTGCAGATGCTGACTTATATAAAATGCAACGTATCCAGAATATGTGTGCCAAACTGGACTTACTACGTGGAAAATATGAAAGTTCCAAGAAAGCACTATTTGAGCTCCACTTGTTACCAATCAAAGCCCGAATACATTTCAAAATTCTTTGTTTTATGTATAACTGCTCTGTGGGAAATGCTCCATCTTATCTCAGTGAACTTTTAACCAAACAAACTCCAAAAAGAGTGGGATTACGATCCTCAGACACTGTAGAATTGTTATATGTCGTTCCATTAAACAAACGAAAGATATTTTATGACAGAAGTCTTAGTACTGTAGGTCCAAGTCTTTGGAATCAACTTCCATTGACCATCAGACAGTCAACATCCTTGGACGTGTTTAAGAAACAGTTGAAACCCACTATTTTAAGGACTTTTACAAACTGTTTTAATTGCGGTGCTTTTCATATTTATACTGACATGATACTGGAATAAATACTATATTTTATTATTTAGAAAATATAGTATAATTTTTTTTTTTAAAGTACATGTTTAAAATATTTAAAAACAGTTAATGTCATTTTAGAGATTTAATACATGATATTTTTTCGTGTGTACTATATGATTTTTTCCCCTTTTTTTAAAAATATATTATTTTTTATCATGTAAATATTTCAAGTTGTTTTGTATATGTCTTATGGTTTTTTTTTTATTTGTAGAATATATTTAAAATTAAACAGTTTAGTTTAGTTTAGACCATACATGCCTAAAGATATTAAATTCTAGCCAAAGGTTTCAAAGAAGAGTTTTTGAAATTTCTATATGGAGTATATATGGAATCTAGACGAACCCCTAGAGGCCTCGTTTTTCAAGCGTTCATCTTCATTTTAAAAACAATATGGTAGACAGCCATGAGCAGCCCATTTGTGTCAAAAGAAATTAAATCAAAACAATTGGTTTCTTAGAAGAAGAATTTAGAAAATTTCTATAAATAGTATATAGGGAAACTAGCCGATTCGTCGGGACCTCATTTCAATGGGATCAACTTTATTTTAACATATCGTTCGTTCAGAACCCATTTCAATTGGACCTACTGGTCACGTATTCAAGAAAGAAATGCATTTTAACCTTCTAACACGGTTCCTGGAAAGGGAACTACATACTGTGTTGCAAAGGCAGTGTGAATAAACACTATAAGCAATCACATTAATACGCCCGATCCAATATCTGCGATACCGCCAAAATGGTGAAAAATAACAAAAACTACAGCATGATTACAAAGATTTATTAAAATTCATATAGACAAAAGAAAGACTAAAATGCAATAACAAAGTATAAAGCAATAGTGTACATAGAAGATGCGTATAAACTCGATATCAAATTGATGCAAAGCAAAGATTCAGTTCATTTCCATGACCAAAAGAAATCAAAATATGTATTGGGATCTTATATTGAACTTTTCTCTCCGAAACACGACGTTAAGTTACGTAATCAACGAGCAAATCCCGAACAACTTATCTACATGTTGGTGTAAAATTCCACTTATTGTTCAATGGGAAATATTTAAGGTTTTCCTCCGGTCGCTGATTAGTCAATTTATATCAGGAAAATACCGGGTATTGGCGATTATCTGGTAAAATGGTCTATTGCATTCCGATTTTGGGTGGATAACCTGCATAATGTCATGTATTTTCAAATTGTTACCAAGTGACTGAGGAGAGGGGTAACTGAAAAGCTGTTCTTCAAGGAAAACACTAAGCAAATCAAATGAAGGCATTGATAGTCTGGAAAAAAATTGTCTTAATAACAGCATAATAATAAAGACACTTGATAACTGATTGAAAGTGTCATATTTTGATTAAGAATTTTATAGATAACTAAGAGGTAGTTCAATGCCTTAAAATCTATACCCTGTGGTACAACCACACCTGAAAGAAACATGGAACTTTTTATAAGTATTAATAGCTTTACCGAAACTTTGGAAAAATAAAAATGATGTAGATTTGAAAATTATGTTTCAGTTTTTGTCTTTTTTTCACGCCATTCTCCGGTTATGGTGCAAACTGTAAATTGCAGCAAATTTTATGTAGTAATGATTACACAGTATCTTATTAAATCAGTGTTTCTGTTCATGAGCAAGGCTACATTTCATAAGATTCGACGCCAACATTGAGAACACACATTGCACTCTTCAAAACATAACATATCTAAGACGTGAGAGGTCCAAGGAACGATAACATATAGAGAAAAACAAGTATTAGCATGAATAGTGAAGAAAATGGCCAAAAAAATGGTCTCAATATTTATACCCAAGAAACAGTAGTACATGTATACATTCTTTTTTTTATTTCTTGACATAATTTAATAATTCACGTTGCTAACGGTATCTTCCATTGTAAGTCCACATATCTCCAATCTTGAAATTATGAATCTTTGGATAAGTCACGGACATAACCAACAGTAAAAACATAAAGGATCAGTGGGAAAACAATTCTGTAATCATAACGTATCAATGGATACAGAGTAATTATATTTCGCAGCCTTGCTGCTCGTATGTAGATTTGGCATTCAAACACATGTACCATTTGATCCTTCGGCGCAATTACGCCAAACTGTACTCTCTTTGGTTAGTCGCATTGTCGATTTTGTAATGTAGAGGTTTTACTTTTAAACTTATATATCTAATCTGTTATTACTTTTGTTATGTTCATTTTATTAATGATGAAATACGCCAGTATTTATCATGTACAACAGCAGCAATGTTCAGCGCATAATGCAAACCACGTGACTTCAAATCTCTATTTTCATGTTTGTATTTTCATTCAGTGAGGTTTTGTTCTCTTTTTATTAGAGCCTTAAGCAGTGAAAAACCCAAGATTTTTAGTTGTTTTTTAAACGTATATGAAAAATAGGTTTATGAGATATTACTTCAAAACGTCTATCTCTCTCTGCCAAGACATATTGCATTAAGAATTATGTTTTAAAAGATAATTCATAGATATCAATTACACCGGTATAAACAGGAAAGTAACAAAACAACAAAGTAATGACATTTTGTTCATTTGGTGACGAAAGCAGGATTGTTTAATTAACAAATGATGAATATATATAGTATACTTCTATTCAGGATTTTAATTCTTTCATAATTCTTCATTTATAAGCATCTTTCTTACATATATGTTCGTTTATTAGAACTTTTTTTCTGTAAAGCGCTTTTTTGTTACACCATAAACTTTCGTATCTAGTGAATTATGAAAGTGTCAGTAACGTTTCAGATTCATAACAAACTATTTACTCATCGTCATGCCTAACGCAGTAGTGTTTAAGCAATGAACAGGAAAAAGAAAAGATTTAGTCGCTATGAAGTTAGACATTTTTTTTTTACATTTGATTAACACTAGACATAATACGTGAACTTGTCATAAATAATGTTTAAAGTATACGAATTTGTCCATTTTAAGAGCACATTGTATTGCTCTTATATGCTTATCGTTTCCTTACATATCTGGGTGCACAAAGAGAATGTGATCACATGTTTCTTTCAAATTGCAACCAAAAAGAGATCGACAGAAAAAAAAAACTTACATAAATACAACATTAGCATATATTCTAGCACATGATGCATCCATTCCATTCCGGAATTTGAGTTGCGGTTTCGCGCCCTTTCACAAACTTACTTCGTAATGAAAATCAATATACATGTTCTGTTAATAATAGATAACAATTAGCAAATACGCGAGTTTTCTTCTGAATTGTTTAAATACATTTTTAAATACATAATAGATGGCAGTCATGATAAGTGTGCTCCAATAATTCATCCTGGATAACCCTTGGGGCCCATTTCATTTCATTGCACAAAAACATATTTTACCTTTTATAAATATGTCGTTCCAAATAGTGTCTCACAAGTTCTAATTTGTTAATTAAGGTTGCCTTTTTCATTGAAATCATTAAACCAAAAACGTTTTCATTTTTTCATCTATAATAATTGCAAACATATGCATTTATTTTTTTCTCAAAACTATATTTGAAATCCACTATATTAAGTATCAGACCTAAGAAACAAAAATCTCAAAGTAAATTTAAACGCTTTTCATTAATAAATAGATGTCAAAATTAAAATTCCTCAAACGCATTTTAATGTGAATAAGACAATAATAAAACAATAAAGATTAATATAAGTTCAAACACTTCATGCAGTTTGCAATGGTTTTACAATATAAAAATGACATAAAATATTATATTCGCTTTCAAATAGGGATGCTTATATAAAAAAAATCATAGTATTTTGTCTGATAGGGACACATGCCAAAATGAGAAAACTATAAAATTATAAAAATATATCTCTTTCATATGCTCATATAACAATCAAAAGAAATGTATTTACAAACAATTAAAATGTAACTGAAACAAGTATAAGAAGATATTATGCAAGAATAATATAAACAAAAATGAATAGAGGATTTTCTCGTATCATACGGTAACTGTGACATTTTCTTTCTTTTTCAGTACCTGAAAACAATGATTTAATATGTGTTTTCTCTTAATTTATCAATATAAAAGTAAATGATACTTATTTCCAATAAAAGATTCATCATATACATTAATTTCGGAGTTTAACAGAATAATGTATATAGACCATACGCGCCTAGTTTGGCCACTAAGTAATACGTGACGTGATAAGTATGAGAAAAAAGGTGATGTTCATACGAACTGGACAGCTGTTTAATCGTATTGTTATATGAGAAAAACAAGTTCTGAAGCCTTTGTGAACAGAGCAGACGCCGACCTGACCGCTCCTTCAAGGTATTGTCTGATCATGGTCTCTTCTGTTTGCTTATACTCCGGTTTAGCTCAGGTTCTACTCAGTTTGCACAGAAAAATTGTTTCGACTTATAACCTATTTAAAGTTCAGTAATGAAAATCAATATACATGTTCTGTTAATAATAGTTAACAATTAGCAAATACGCGAGTTTTCTTCTGATTTTTTTAAATACATTTTTAAATATATATTAGATGGCAGTCATGACAAGTGTACTTCAATAATTCATCCAGGATAACCCTTGGGGCCCATTTCATTTCATTGCACAAAAACATATTTACCTTTTATAAATATGTTGTCCCAAATAGTGTCTAACAAGTTCTAATTTGTTAATTAAAGTTGCCTTTTTCATTGAAATCATTAAACCAAAAACGTTTATATATTTTTTCATCTATAATAATTGCATACATATGTATCTATTTTTTCATAAAACTTTATTTGAAATCCACTATATTAAGTATCAGACCTAAGAAACAAAAAATTCAAAGTAAGATTTAAACACTTTTCATAAATAAATAGATATCAAGATTAAAATTCCTCAAACGCATTTTAATGTGAATAAGACAATAATAAAACAATAAAGATTAATATAAGTTCAAACACTTCATGCAGTTTGCAATGGTTTTACAATATATAAATTGACATAAAATATTTGCTTTCAAATAGGGCTGCTAATATCAAAAAATAATCATAGTATTTTGTCTGATAGGGACATATGCCAAAATGAGAAAACTATAAAATTATAAAAATATATCTCTTTCGTATGCTCATATAACAAACAAAATTAAAGTATTTACAAAAAAATAAAATGTAACTGAAACAAGTATAAGGAGATATTATGCAAAAATAATATAAACAAAAATGAATAGAGGATTTTCTCGTATCATACGGTAACTGTGACATTTTCTTTCTTTTTCAGTACTTGAAAACAATGATTTAATATGTGTTTTCTCTTATCAACATAAAAGTAAATGATACTTATTTCCATTAAAAGATTCATCATATACATTAATTTCGGCTGTTTGAGTTTAACAGAATAATGCATATGGACCACACGCGCCTAGTTTGGCTACTAAGTAATACGTAACGTGATAAGTATGAGAAAAAAGGTGATGTTCATACGAACCGGATAGCTGTTTAAGCGTATTATTATATCAGAAAAACAAGTTCTGAAGACTTGGTGAACAGAGCAGACGCCGACCTGACAGCTCCTTCAAGGTATTGTCTGATCAGGGTCTCTTCTGTTTGCTTATACTCTGTTTTAGCTCAGGTTCTACACAGTTTGCACAGAAAAAAATATTTCGATTCATAACCTTTTTAAAGTTCAGTTAATTATTATTTGTCAATTCATTAACTTGAACATGAATAGTATGAGTTAAATACTTAAGGTGAATAATAAAGGCTATGCAAATTATGTCTCTGCAGTGATATTTTCTATTTAGATGAATCTTATGTATTTCATGTCTCTCATATTTGACTTGACCATTTGAGTTTACCGTCGCTTCGACAGTATTTCAGTCATATAGCGACGTCCAGCTATATATGTCCATCGCTCATATTTATATAGGATTAATTCGAAAATTTTCCTAAATGGATAATATTCCTAATTGAATAATGTTCATAATTGGATAAGGTTTCTACTTGAAACGATTTTCAGACTAAAACTTACACAATCAACATTAAAAATCATTTTAGCAGAATAAATCAGTATATATCAGACATCAAAAGTACACATTACACTAACATGAATTAAAAGAGATAACAAACTCAAGGACTTGATAAAAGCCTCGTGTAAAAATTATCGATAGTTCACGTCATTTTGTTTTATGACACATGCACCGATCTATTTTTGGAATATGTCTCTATATATTTGAAAAATGTAAAAAACACAAAATAAGACTTTCGACATTTTTCTAAGGTAAGGCGTATTTTTTGGGTCCTTGAGAATATATGTACATGAAATATATTCACTTTTCAATACATAGGGACTATATTTCTACTTTAAAAAATGAAAAACAAATAAAAGATGCAATGACATTTCTAGAACAACATCAATAAAATCACAGTTTAATATATTTAAAGATGTAAGTATAATCTCTGCATAAAATGTCTATTTAAGATCTTTGATACTTAGATTCGGAGCACTGGCACCAGAACAACTTAATTTGGTCGGGCAGGGCCAAATTTCATTGGTATATATCTAAGTCACGTTTTTTGTGTTTTTTTTTTTTTTTTTTTTTTTTTTTTTTTTTTTGAGAAATTGACATTTACATAAACATCATAAACATGACCACCCTAGACATATCTAAGTTTGCAAAAATGAGATTTAGAATACCTACACTTTGAAATAAGTTCTCCTTTTGGAAGTATTCAGAGTTTGTAGTGAAGATAATTTATTGTAATTAACTTGAAAGAAAATGTTAACGAACGTCGACGCTGGCGAGAAGGTCATAACAATATCACCATTTATTAAAGTAATATTACATATATTCGATTAATTATCGGGCATATGTAGTGTTACTTCTTTGCACGGGAGGTAACCCTTAAATATTATATAATTTCCATACATTCATATGCAAAGGAAATGTACCATTATGGCATCGGAGGTGGCCCTTAAATACTGAATATTTTCCATCTATTTATATGCAAAGGGAATTTGTCATCATGGCATGGAAAGTAACCCTTAAATATATCTGTTTATATCCAAGGGAATGTATCATTATGGCATGGAAGGTAACTAGTAGTACATGAGTATCTTTATGGTAACTTTTAAATATAACATATTTTCTATCAATTAATATACAAACGGAATGTATCTATATGGCACAGGAGGTAACCCTTGCAGATTTTACATATTTTAATGTTGTCCTCCTGAAAGGGGACTTGTTAAGTATTATTAGTAAAAACGCATGTCTATTTTAATGGAAATTTATCAACCATCAATTTCTTTTAGGCGAAATTCGAGTAGATATTGGCTTCAAACGTTTGCAGGTATGTGCTGACACAGTCGTGGCAAAATTTGTACTGTTCCTGAAAAAGGAGGGAGATTGACGTTATTATTATTTTATCACATTTTTACCTGAAATGTTTATCAGAACATACACATGTTTAAATATGATTCACACGCTATTTTGCATGCATATATACAAACAGCTTTTAAAATAAACTCCATGCATACTATGGAGTACATCTAAAACACTTATTGAAATGAAATTGAAGCTAATACAGGTACATAAGCCTGACAAGATCATAAGATCATGACATCAGTTTGAAAGATATCACTATGGACAATATGTATGAGTCTATGTGAATTTGGTTTCATTTATCAAAGCAATTTCTATCGAAAGCAACCGGTGAACTCAAAAATAAAAATGGTACTCAATTATAATTTTTATACACTGACACAAACTATAGGATTTTAGCTTAAGAAGACACAAAAGGAGAAAACAATAAACATGTGTAAAATATTGATAAATGTACTAAAAATGAACAAGGAAAACACCATAATAGGATTTGACATTATTATTTAAAAAGAAAAGAATACGGCGTAATCATACACTAACCTTATTTGGTATGGCCAGCGATCTTCTGACCTTGACCTGTCTGAGTGTGTTTACCACACTGACCTCGTGTTCTACCTCCATCTTCTGAAGCAGGATGGACACGGAACAAAACAGACCACTGCGCTCCGCGGCATTCCTGGGAAACAAAAAATATACATTTTTATGATGAATACTCAACTGTTGTATTACAACAAAATTTAGTGGAATATAAATGCAATATCATAATATATTTTTGCAAATGTGTTTAAATCTGTTATGTTTTTATTGTGATATTATGTTATGTTTACTATTTTATATTAATGAAATGTTTACAAATAAAAATAATAGGATAATAATATATGTTAGGGAATGCCTATCAGAAATACTAAGTGATTCTTATTGTATAAAATCTTACCTGTTATCTAGACCAAAAAAATATGTGCAAAATTATTTAATATATACGATAATTCAATGGTAAATTTCACCGTTTACTAAATGTTTTGAAATAAGTATATAGTTGATTTACCATCTATTTTAACATTAGGACATTATCTAAATGAAGGTTGTAATCAACCTAAAGGCATTGTTTCGTGAGATAATACAGTGTATATTATACCCCGTTTACACCAGGGAAAGAAATGAAATTGCATACGGTCGCCCTTGATGGCGAGTCGCAATGGGCTCAATATTGGTGTAAAATGTTAGCGATTGTCAAACCATATATATTATTCATACCAAAATAATGAGGAACAGCCCGCCTTATCATTGAACATGATTTTGTATTGTTTATTGAAGACCTACATCTGTTTTTTGTGTATTTTGGGGCCGAAACCGTGCGCTATCCATCATGATGATAACTCAGTCTTTCACCAAAAGGCGTGATACTAAACCTCGTTACTTACATACAATGTACGAGAACCGGACCGTTCTCATGATTGTTGTCTGCCCTTTTCTCGGTGTCCCGGATGAGCTGTAGGAATGTGGTTGTATTTTCGGGAAGTACCGACGATCGCGCCCAGTGATTACATTGGTAGTGGTATACCTCCCGGGTTACCGACTTGGACTGTAAAAGTTTCATGCACAAATAAATACTTTGTTGATATATCAATCAATTACTGAACTCGAGAGCGTAGTGGTCTTGTCGTAACGTACATGACTGTGGATCCAAAGGTTGTAGGTTTGAACCACGTCTTGGGCACGGATTTTTCATGTCCTTCCCATGTTCAAAGTACTCTTCCATCCTAGGAACAGTCTATGTAAGAAGAAATGATATGTCCACGGGTTATAACTCATTTTGCCCGATTTGAGAGTAAGTTCACTTTGCAACCAGATCTCCCAATTATGGCACTATTAAAAGGGGTCGCCAACTTTGAGAAACAGCAAAGTAATAGAAATCCTAATAAAACTATTAACATTTGAAGCTTATATTGTTCAATAAAATCAATATTTTGAAAGATAAACGTGGTTTTCGTAGTACTAAATAAACAAAACAAATCCCAAACCTTCATTGTGAACTCGACAGTTATTTTCCTCAGAACGTAGCACGGATTCGAACTGAGTTTAGAACTTGTGACCGTAAACTTGCCAAGTTTCATGTCCTGGTTATCTGCAGGTAAGTAGGTTCCCTTATCCTACAATAGACAAGACAGGCATCTTTGAATGATGGTTGTTAAGACACTAAAAATAATAGACATTTCAGAGTCTAGACATTATGTGTGATCTGTTAAATTCAATTTCAATAACTTCTGTCTGAAGGTACTTAAGCGTCAATAAACAATAGTGAAATAAACACTGGTTCGAAATCAGTTTAGAATGCGTGACCGTGAGCTTTTTTAATTCATTTCCTGATTGTCTACGAAGAGGAGCTTCCTCTTTTTTGAAATCGGCAAGACTTTCTTTTTGATACTGGGGTTTAGCTATAAAGAAAGGCTATTTTTACATACACCATATAACGTTGAATAAATACATGTTGATATTCATCAAGGAATAAATTTGTACATAAATACTCATGATGCAAAAGGTAAAATAAATTTTAAGAGACGATAAATAGAACACTACAGCTCATGTTCCATGCAAACTTAAAAGAGTAAACAATCTAAGAATTTCCAAATACCAAAGAAATACACACGGGCCGCACCTTTTCTTCTGATCCGGTTTGGTCCATGGAGACTATACAAGAAACCTTCTCCTGGATGACCAGCGTCAGGAAGTCTATCACGGTATTTGGCAGTGGCGTCTGGGCGATTATGTAGCGATTCTTCCGCTTGTAACTCTGCAATGGCAATAAACAAACCCTGAGCTTTATGAAATGTCTCAAATTTTAGATTTTTATAAATTCATATTTTAAAAGATCTAGACTTTACTTCTTTATTTACCCATTTTATTACAAATTTTGCACATATGCATAATCTAACAATAAGTAGTCTTTCATTTCTATTATTTGTTGTTCTGCACTTAAAATGTTTGATTTTTTTTTATAATCTAATGACATACAAAAATAAAATTGTAACACGTATCTTGTGCATATTTGCTGAAATAATTTAAACGAATATCTTAAATTTAATTTCATATTTCATGCATTATCGGATCATAAGTAAATTTATGTCTATGTGAGTTAAATGGTAGATAAATGAATGTTTACTAAGAATAAAAAATACACTCACATTTACATAAATAGCATTGATATAATCGGACTCATCGGTCGTTCTTCCCTCGAACAGTCGAGGACGATACCTGCTGCCTATAGAGATGGTAAATGTTAATAATCGTTATCTTACTATTCCCCGATGTCAATTTGGGAAGATACATTACTCGGATAATCCAATGGTTCCGGAAAAAAAAGAAAAAAAAAACGAGAAAAAATCCTTTCTGTGCCATGTGTATTTTGCTTTATTCTTAACTGTAGATATCATTTTACTCTTGTTTTCTTTCAGGACAATGAAACTTGGGCAGAGAATGTTAGCTGTTATTATATCTTCGTCATAAGAAGGGTGAGGGGTTTTAGTATTATTTTATTAATCCCCATAATTATTAGGATGTATGGAAAGACTTTGCAATATAGAAATTTTGATTATTAGAGTGGATAATATAAAAGAAATTTATATTTATACTAATATTTTCGATTGTTATATTCTTACCATTGACCTGTGCAAAATGGCGATTGTTAGTTATGCTTAAATGAATATAGGATACGGAGAAAAAGTATAAAAATTCGTTTACATGCGTTGAAATGACCTGTTCCTTTGTATATTTTTTTTAAAAGTCACTTTTACCTGACGGTATGTTATCAAGGCGTGTAATTACCAAGCCCTAAATATATACCCCTGTACCATTTTTACGACTTTGGTATGTCGCGACCGGATTGATCCTAAAGCCACCCTGTTAACACTAAAACTACGAAGCCAACGGGACCGATTCTCTTGAAATTACTTAATAATAACGCACCTGGTATGTCAGCTCCTTGTCTATTCAGGTCTTTCAGTTTCTTGTTGATTTCTATTGCGTCAATTTCTTCTTTACTCAGTTTCTCTCGTACATGGTGAAGTTTCTGTAATACACAAAGAGCAGGGATATTTTGTACGCGAACTTTTGTTTTCAGAAGTATGCAAACTTTCACAAAAAGAACTAGATATGAAGAGAAAATTTCTGAATCGCATTAAATGTGCATTAAATATGCACATACAGGTGCGCACGTACAAAAGCAGAACAAGTAACAGTGTGTCTGTACTTTCACATTGAATAAATAAACTGAAATATAAATTACCTAAAATATAAACAAGAGGGCCAAGATGGCCCTGTGTCGCTCACCTGAGTAAGATGGCTGTGTTAGGCATAATGACAAAAAATCTGGCATCTAAAAGTGTTTTTCTAACATTTGACTAAGTGACCTACATATTGATCCTACCTGAATTTGCACTCAACTGGGAATCCATGCAGTCATCATTCATATTAAGTTTAATGAAGACTGGGACAAAAATGTAGGCCTCTAGAGTGTTCACAAGGTTTTTCTTAGATTTGACCTGGTGACCTAGTTTTTGACCTCATGTGACTCATTTTCAAACTCATCCAATATATCAATTAGACAAACATCCGGGAAAATGTGGTTTTTTTGGCCTTTTTGACTCATGACCCAATTTCAAACTCATCAAATATCATGTAGACAAACATCCTGATTAATTTCCTGTGACCTAGTTTTTGACCCCATGACCCAATTTCGAACTCATCCGAGATATCATGTAGACAAACATCCTGAAAGTTTCTGAATTGGGCCAATGTGGCCTTAAGTGTTCACAAGGTTTTTCTAAGATTTGACCTGTGACCTAGTTTTTGACCCCACATGACCCAATTTCAAACTCATCTGAGATATCATGTAGACAAACATCCTGACCAAGTTTCATGAAGATTAGGCCAAATTTGTGGCCTCTAGAGTGTTCACAAGGGTTTTCTAAGATTTGACCTTGTGACCTAGTTTTTGACCCCACATGACCCAATTTCGAACCTCTGAGATATCATGTAGACAAACATCCTGATAAGTTTATGAAGATTGGGCCAAATTTGTGGCCTGTAGAGTGTTCACAAGGTTTTTCTAAGATCTGACCTGGTGACCTAGTTTTTGACCCCACATGACCCAATATCGAACTCATCCGAGATATCATGTAGACAAACATCCTGACCAAATTTTATGAAGATTGGGCTAAAACTGTGGCCTCTAGAGTGTTCACAAGGTTTTTCAAGGATTTGACCTAGTGACCTACTTTTTGACCCCACATGACCCAATTTCGAACTCATCCGAGATATCATGTAGACAAACATCCTGATTAAGTTTGATGAAGATTGGGCCAAATTTGTGGCCTCTAGAGTGTTCACAATGTTTTTCTAAGATTTGACCTAGTGACCTAGTTTTTGACCCCACATGACCCAATTTCGAACTCATCCGAGATATCATATAGACAAACATCCTGACCAAGTTTCATGAAGATTGGGCCAAAACTGTGGCCTCTAGAGTGTTCACAAGCAATTGTTGACGACGGACGACGCACGACACACGACGGACAAAAGGCGATCACAAAAGCTCACCCGAGCACAAGTGCTCAGGTGAGCTAAAAAATCTATTAATTAATTTTTATTCCTTAATTTCTTGGTCAATTGATTGATTGAATATCTAAGTAACCTTAAATTTAATATAAAATAAGCGATTGGTACTTTAATTGCTAAGAAAATAAAACTGTGTGGTGATTCAAATGATAATCAATAAATACTTTGGTACTTCAATTAATAATTGAAAAACTAACCTCAAATCTGGTTTTCATCTTGGCATCAGTAGAGTTTGCCACATACTGCTGGAAGGTATCCGACTGTATCGCTTCACAGCCGAACGTGAGGGAATGAACCACAGCGTTATGGAGATACTCGTACTGCTCCTGAAATCATCGTTCTCGTGTTGAAATATTGCTATATCGTACTCGTATTGATAAAGCAGTTTAGTATTCGTATTTAAATACTCGTTGAAATATTGGTGTAAAATACCTGTATTGAAATTTGGGTGTATTAAATCCAAACTGATATAAAGGTGAATTACACCATTATGAAATATACGTGCCAAAGACGTTTTGACAAATGGAGTATTCGTTTTCGAATCAATGAATGAGTATATCTCATTACTGATGAAATATGGGTGTATATTCAAGTATGGACGTATGGGATTATTGTACTCGTACTTAATAGCCTTAATATACACAAACACAGATTTAACAAGTCAAAATTGGTAGAATGTGATCTAACAACTTACGCATGTTTGGACCATAGTCGTGCGCTGGTACCGCATGTTGCTCACACAGCCGAATATGTCAATTTCTTGAGTTGCCTCCCCTTCCTTAGTAAGAATGTCCAGTGCAATATATGTTCCTGTGCGACCGACTCCGGCACTGGACAGGTGGTTGAAATATAGAAATAATAAATGCAGATATTTTAAAAGGTATGGCACCATTATATACACAAATATACTTTTCTAGTATTGAAAAGAGAGCAATCGTCTAGTGCCGACAAATAATAATGCAGACCCGAATGTTTGGGATTATGTGTTTTGAAAAGGATGAATATAATACTTTAGAACCTGTTTCCCTCGATAAACCGGTACATAATTGTGATTTATCATCACCTATTTAAAGTTTAATTACTTATATATGAGGACAAAAATTTCATAAGAAGAATTTGTGATGAGTGGATCAAACCAATGACCTTTCAAGTAGTTTGTACCTGCAATGCACTATGATACGTCCGTCCATTCCGACCTTTGTGGCTTTGACTTTTTGGCGGAACTCGATCAGACTTGTGACGTCATCAGGGACACCTTTGTCCGGCCATGCCGTGTAGTGAATGTGGAACAGCTGTCGCTCCTCTTTACCCTGTTCAAAAAAATAAAATTATAACATATATAAATATATACATCACAAGGTAATTATACATATAATGAAATAAATATTAAAATATAGATTAATGATTCCGGTATAAGTCATTAAATATTGATAATAATATTGAAACAAAAATAAATCGATGAGTAAATTACCGGTAAGATATTAATTATGAAATAAGTGTTATAATTCAAAATCAAATAAGTACAAATACAAATGTAAAATACTGTAAAAAAAAGTAATATTAGTAATAATTATACTTTATCTTTGTATATATAATTAAATAGTAAATAACGAAAATAAAAATGAGATAATGATAAACATAATGAAGCAATAGAGAAATAAATAATAATTGGTATTAATAATGAATAAATAATAAAGAATATGAAAAAATATCAGGAAATAAATAAAAAAATGATACCTGTACCAATATTTATGTAAATAAACACTAGTAAATAGAATGCCGCAGAACTGTGCTAATGCTCGTCTGTTTTACATGTCAACAACTGGGTGCCATATTTCAGATTTAAAGTTTGTACACCGTAGGATATAAGGAGCAATTGTTAAGAAACTTTGAAAAGGAAAAAAAATCTTAAATTGTGTAAAAGAAGCGTAATTGCTTTGAATGAAAACAAGTTCTTAAAAAAGAGTTAAAAAGAGGCATTACATTCCTTTCAGAATGATGCCCCTTGTCTTACAACTGAACCTTTTCATGATTATCAAGAATTACATGTTTCGTTGTTATATCTTTCATAGTTTTCAAATCAATATACTAATTAAGCATTTTTCATCAAAATTCTAATTTAAAAAGGGACATAATTCCGAAAATATAGCTTTCAGAATGATGTGCCTTGTCTTACAATTGCGCGTTATCATGATTATCAAGTACCCCACGCTTTGTGTTGAAACCTTTCATAGTTTTCAAAACATTCTATTAATAAGCAATTTTGACTAAAATTCTAAGATAAAAAGGGAATACCTCTAAAAGTTTAGAATTCAGGATAATGCCCCTCTTACAACTTACCTTGTCATGATAATCAAGTATCCAAGCTTTTGATTTTCAAGTTTTAAAACATTATTAAAAAATTTTGACTAAAATTTAAGTAAGGGATTACTCGTTTCAGAATAATCCCCTTTTTTGCAACTTGTCCAATTATAAGTATTCAAGCTTTGTGTTGATACCTTTATAGTTTTCGAGGCATTCTACTTAATAAGCAATTTTGACAAAAGAATTTAGTTAAAATGGGATATAACTCTGACAATATAGATTTGATAAAAATGTCCCTTGTCGTACAACTGCGCCGTATAATGATTATAAAGTATCCCAAGTTTGGTGTTAATTCCTTTAAAAGTGTTTGATTAATGAGCTACATTATATTTTTTGCACAACGACGACGACAACGACGACCTCTTCTTCGAAACAGACGAGTAAAAAATGAACTGCTATGCTCATCCACCTGTAAAAACATTACCTTCAACGAAAACAGCAGGACCATTCCAAAGGAAATTTAAGCGGAAGTCTATATATATTTTCAATGCGAATTTCCCTCTCTCGTCCTTATTTGCTTAAGATTTATTGGTGAATCAATACCAGATCGCGATCCAAGCGAATTTTAATGAACCATGAACATTAATAATCATCAATGTTAAAGAAAAGTGTCTATTTATGAACCAGGATATCAAATGAATAATAAAAAAATTAAATTAAACCCTAACATTAAACTTAAAAAAATGCATTTTAGAAGACTCAAAAGGTTAAGCTTCACTTGAAACAAACAAAAATCGAAATTGAATATCTCTGCATGACAAAAATATAAGAAGGTAAATGTCTGAAAGAATCAGTTTTAGGATTTTTATACAAATAAGAAAAGAATTGAATTGTATACATAAAGAAGTGTTTAGATTAGTTCCTTTTCGTGTGTATCTGTTATATTATCATCTGCTACCAATTACATCTTTTTTACACACACCTTTTTCCGGTTTAAAGAAAATAACCCATACCTTTGAAACATTAAAACTCCTCATCGTGTACTCGGCGTAGGAATCTTCACTGGTGCACGTGACTGTGGTGTCACCGTAGCTCTGCTTCTTTCCAAGGTCAGGCCAGTACTGCTCGCACTTCATGGACTGAGTGATTATAACCAATGAAATTATAGCACGTAGTTGAAACGAGCCAGACAAAACCGCTTCTGGTATTATATTCCAGGAAGATAATCTCAGGTATATGATAACAGCATATGGTGCAGATGATTGTTTATGATATAATAATTTATCTGACAGGTATGCAGATAATGTTATCTCCTTAGACCACAGTGACCTACATTTAGAATACCATAAAATAAATGAAAATAGTTTTTCATAAGCATTAAATATAGCTGAATTTGTAATACATTTCAATTCGTGGATAGGTACATTCGTTTCTTGTTCGTGTAATATAAGACATGACCTTTATATATTTTGCAAGGGCGAAAACGTATTGTTCAACTTCAATTAATGTGTTGTTTTTTATTATTTTATTTTTATTTTTCTGTACGGCCAGATTAGGATAGCTAAAGTTATAAGATTTTATGTATTTTATCAAAACTGCCTGTACCTGTGAATAATAGTTTAATGTTTCCATTTTTTTGTCATTTTGACCGTTACGGAGTGCTTTTCATGAAATCACTTTTTGTTTATAACTTAAAAAGTTAAAGTCTTATTCAATACAGTTTTTCAGCATTATGTTCCTAGTTGAAAGCCAATTAGGTAGGAATGTTAGGGTCGAGTACCAGAATATATTTGCGCTAGAAGAGGTTGAATGTTCGAACCTCACTAAAATGTGTGCAAAATAGAGTATGTCTACGAAAACATTCCCATTTTTGTTTCAGATTAAATAGAACAATTCTGCATAGAATATATGGAGTGTCAATTTATGGAAATACATGGTGTGTCTTCTAAAAGTGGTAAAACATCATTAAAATATCGAAAAAATCAAAATTCCAAAAACATGATATGTTTCAGTATATTGTTACTCCTGAGTTTTTTTTTTTTAAACCAAAATGAAAACTTCAAATAAAGGCAAATGTCAGGGTCATTTTATGATTACTGTTTTGTGTGTGTGTGTGTGTGTGTTGTTGTTGTTTTTTCTTCGGCACGAAATAACTCCAAAAATAAGAATATTTTATCGAGAGAATATGGACAAAAGTGTAAGTTCTTGATGAGATCTTTCCGGTGATGTTTCGGTTTTGAAGATTAAACATGATTTTGTTATTTAACGGCAGTTCAAAGTTTGATTGTTTGACAATCGTTTTTTTAAATGTTTCAAACCAAGCAATGTGTATACGAAACTGAACTGTTGCATCACTGTTGTATCCGCGAAAACCGGTGATGTCGCTTATATGATAATTGATGAGGATAAACTAATTTAACAATAACTAATTTAAGAACAATTCTCAAAACGGTATACGTACGCCTCTTTCCATCAGGTTTGTTACCATGACGATTTTCTGGGTCTTCTCTTGCCAAACCATCCGCCAGAATGTTTTAAAGTTCTCAGTAGCCTTCAAAATCGGCCCTTTAATTATAAATGAATATATCAATCAATATAAAAAACAACACCAATAAATACTGTGTACATATACTTTATTTATGGAAAAAGTACTTACCTGAAAGTGTCCCCTGCAGAAAATATTTTATCTAGATGTGTATTATTTAATAAATAAATAAATGTAAAGAGATAAACTATTATTGATAAATATTTGTTTGATTGGGTTAAGCTTCAAAATGACAATATTACAGTCGAATTTTGGAAGGCATATAAAATCACGTCGCAGAAAATTTGCTTACTTCTTTACTCAGTTACAGTATCCTAGCATTGGGTGAACGATTTCTTGAAGTACCGTTCTGTGGTTGTAGTTTTTTCTTTTTTGTTTGTTTTTGTGTGTGTTTTTTTGTTAGTTTTTTTTTTTTTGGTGAGGGTGGGGGGATATAGTTTTATGCTCACGTATTTTTCAGAGTAATATTTAAATTTAAATCAACCGGTTCTTACTAATACATTACATACACCAGACATTGCTGACATTTTTGTTACTACAAACATATATATAACATACACCCATGTACAACATGTCAAATTTGCATTAAATGTTTGCATATAAAACGATGCATCCCTTATGTTGAAGCACATACCGTTTACAATGTTTTATATTTTATAATTGATTCAGGAAATGTATTTCTAAATGCACTACGCCTATCAAAAGCTCAAAGACATATCTTTTTTTTCAACTATCTAGTTATCCATCCATTCAAAAATCGTTTATTTTGTATCATAATATAAATCAATATGAATGTTTTACCTGGAGAAATTGAAAAAAGAAAAAAAAACGTTTTTTTTTGTTTCATTAATATTCACTTCTATTTCCACGTTGAAACCACCAAATAAGATGAACCTGTCTTGTTTGCAAATACGCTGCCCGTCCATTTGGCAGCGAACGGGATACGGACACATTATGCTAGTTCAGTAATAGTCTGTAGCTTTTAAAGAAAGTTCTATGAAGTCCCCTGGCAAACAGCCTGTTTATATAATTGATTTGTGGCCTGGAAGCGAAAGAGTTAATAAAAATAAAAACATATATTTATTTAATTACTGTTTCCTTACACACACCGATAAACTTTATTTATTTGTTATTTATAAGCTGATTTATATCTTTTTGTATTAGTTTGTGTAATGTTTATAACCACAGTAAAGCACATCTTGCTAATAAGGATAAAGATATATAACGTAAATTCAATAGAAAAAGTGTCCTTCTTTATTCTACTAAAATGATTTCAAATCGATTCGGAGGTTTACAAACTGATTAGTGTTGACCGTTATCTTTTCAAATACCCGACTATCTCGTATGTACGGGTGTCTTGAATAAACTTTCGCTCTTCCTTGTATATATGATGTATATCCAGCTGTATGTTTCTTTTATGTTTGTTAAAGCTATGATATAAAACCCTGTTTGGTGACAAGACCTGTAGGCTAGCACAGAAGTAGAATAACCAATTTAAATCTTATTACCGGGAAATAAAATCTAATATGGAGACCCCCGTTATACAGGACAGACACTCAGTAACGTCGCTACAATTGCTAGATCCATGACAGTCTATGTTTCTCTTATTCTTAATTGAACACACTATATATGTTATGGTGTATTTATTCATACAGTTCATCCGATCATATAACAAAAATATACATATTTACATTCCGAATTTATACTGAATTTTGATATGACACACGTTTTTACGTTTGAAAGAAATAAAAAAAAGACTCATACCCAGTGATGCAATGTATTCCTTTGATTTCATGTAGCCCTGAAAATATAGATATAAAATAATGTCTTCAAACCAGAAACTTCCTGTTTTGCTTTTTGTTGATTTTGTTTTCTTCTTTTTCTTCTTTTTCTCTAAGGTTTTGGGGTGCCTGATCAATTGTGGGAAATGTCAGGACACTATCTCATTTATTTTATGTGGTAAAATTCTTAGCGTTAGGGAAAACTAATTGATAATGCGTATCATTACCATAATGTGCGGTGTAGGGATGCTTTATCTTTTATTACAGTTACACGCTCCTCATCGATTTCATCCACATCAACGCCAAGTGACTTTTATAAAGACATTTATTAATTTTCGAGCCCCGGTGAATAGCAACGGAAGTATAGTTACACATATTGAATTTTTTCGAAATTGTTTTTCAGTTTGTATCATGAGTATATAGGATGTGTTAAACAAGTGCTGTTAAACATTGATTTTTGCGGTTGACTAATATTTTCATGGATAGCTGCTTCCGCAATGTTTAGTTCTTCAGTTGACCGTAATTTTCCTCAAACACACATGATCAGACTGTTTTATCCTTATTCACACCACACGCGTTTTTAAACTTCCTGGTATATAATAGGGGCTTTAATGTTTCCAATCAGAATCAAACAAGTGTAAAATGTATATAAACGTTTATGACGACTACGATGATGATGATGATGATGATGATGATGATTGCGACGACTTCGACGACGACGATGATGATGATGATGATCACGAAATATGATTATGATGACTTCAACAGAAATGATGATAATGATAATGGTGTTGCTGTTGATGATGAAGATGATGTTTGAGAGGATAAAGATATGCATATTTATGTAGACATTGTATGAACAGTCAGTCCCCAAAAACATTCATTATTCATATGAAAGAAAAATGGAGAAATGTAAAAAAAATATCATTAAAACACACTTTGATTTTTTTGATATTTTTCACAATAAATTCACAAACAAGCACTACATCCGGGAGTATAAGTGTACATTAAGACACTGGGTGATGGGTTTCTTCGACCAATTACCATTACTTCTACATAACATATATTATAAATGAGTATAAGTGTGCACAGCGGCTGACACTAGATGAGCCGTGAATCATACTTAAGTACTACAGTCAGGTTAACTGTTTTAAATACTTCCGGTTTCGTGTCAATTGAATTAAGTTGTATGCTGGCAACCAATGTCTTCAAAGTACATGGAGAGATACGTAAATCACGTGACTTGGTTGACGTTTTCCCCGATGTCACTGTTAAATTAGATTCTCAATTTTCCAAAGCGAAACTTCAAACTACATTCCTACACTAATCCAACTTTCCTATTCATGGTTAGGTAACAAACAGAATATGACAGAAAAAATAAGTTGAATACATCTGTAAAGATCGGATAGGTCCAGCATCTATGTCTTGAATAAATAATTAGTAAATTAATATAAAATATAAATTAAAAATAAAATAAATCAACTATTTATTGAAAATGAATGTGTTAAAAAATAAAAAACAAATATGAATGATTTTGATGTTAAAATATAGTTTATTATATAGTGAATATGTTGATTATTATAGAAAATAGGAGATTAAGCAAATGAAGTGTAAGAGGCTATACTATCTGCAAGAAAACTATGCATAAAAGTACATGATTGGGAATTAACAATTCAATTATATGAATAAGCATATCGACCAGGTCGTATTTACTATCGCCAAAGAACTGGTATATTATACAGTGGAAAATGACACCTCAGTCACAACAGAATATCTGTGTTATGTTCCACGTACACAATTTGCAGAGTAACCGAAATTACCTCCTACAGTTTTTTTTTCAGTGTAAACGTGTTTAATTTCTTTATACCAGGACTTACTTTATTCACCCAGTCCCATGCAAGTACACCCGTTTAAACAATAAAGATCTCGAGTAAACATTGTCTATCAAAGTCACGTTTTTTGTGCAAATCTATTCGGGAGGCCGAGTTCTAAATCAGATAAACTACGCGTAATCGTTGTCTATGAAAATGTCCGACTCGCTACGCTCTACTCCTAAATTCAACGGTTACTTGTGATCTATCCTGAAGATATATAATAAGGAAGTAAATGTCTTCATATTTTGTAACCAACTCGTGATATGTAAGGTCACAGTTGGTACGGTTGTGCACGGCATTTCCTTTAAATCACTGTATCCAGGAACCTCGACCTCCATTGTTTAGTACCTGTATAAGGCACCATTCCCCGAGCCAAAACAATATGTTTTTATCCCATTGTCAAGTAAAATGCCCCCTACAAACGAAAATGTAGGAATATAAATAACAAAAATGATCAAGAAGTAGATTGTTGTACTGTATAAGTTTTGATTTACATTTCAGTTTTACCAAATAATTGATAGATGTTACACTTTTTTTACATTTTAACATATATATTTATGCATTATGTGCAGCAATATTGCCAGAAATCACCCATCAGGAGAAAAACAACACAAAATCCCTCTCCTGAAGGTAGAGGTATTGTTCCCCCAAAGCAGAGAGAAAGCACTGGTATCATCTGCTCTTAAATTCTCACTATTGTATTACACCTCATTTCAAAATGAAAAAAAGGTGTCTTACAATGAAGTATACTTTGCCCATCTCTGTTTACACCCACAGTTCACAGAGTTCTACGAGATTCTTATTCTCCATTGTTCATCAAAATAAAAGAAATTCAATTCAATGCGGCCATGGCCAACTTGAACATGTTATGAAGGTACAGTAAAACTAAGAGAAACGGATCAAAATGTGGGACTACAGCAGAGGTACTTGAGAAAAAACGTTTTATAAATGCGCCTTTTTATGTAACTTTCTTAAATGGTTTCATATTACAGAAATCTAGTTACCGTAAGAAAGGTTTCGATGTATGCAACATGTTTCTGAATTTATGAATGGACTTACGTTTAGCAGCTTCTGAGAGGTAGATATTTAGCAAACATACGTAAAACAGCAAAAACGACTACAAAAGAACAGGTCATTTAGTTTTCTCATTATGATAGATCTTAAAGAAACCAATCCATCAATAAATTGTGATTATGTTTAATCAATTGATCGTGTGAATTTTATAGTAAATGCAAGTCTTTATAGACTTAGAGCAAAATAGCCTATAACCCCAAGTGAATGGATACTTGCATCTGCTCTGAGTTCTTTTAAAGCATTTGAAGGACCATGATTATAATTTAATAATGTTTGGATTATCATAAAAAGATACATATCAGTGGAAATGCAAGAACAGTGGTTATATAAATTTCATAATATTATCTGAAACATTTATTGGTTATTTAACAAACAAAAAACAATTAAATGCATTGGAACAACTGCAGAGGAGCATGTAAAATGTTTTTTAATTGCTTTTTTTACATGTAATGTGCAACCTGCTTTACATAATAGGCAGAGTGTATATACATGATTATTTATTTTATTTTTTTTTCTTTACATCTCTTCCTTGTTATTGCTAAATTCAAGGAGAGCATGCGGCATTGGGGCAAATCATAAGAGCCCACTTATACTTTAATGTGACACTGAGAAAGTGACCATTTATGTGAGAACAAAGACAGGAGTGCATAGAAAAGCAGTTTCCATACATATGATCTTACATTTTAAAATCCTTTTAAAATAAATTTTCAGCTAGTTTTGTTTCAATCTTGACGTCATTATGACGTCTTCTAGAGACACGAATTCCATCAGCAACACTTAGTACTAGGTAATTACTTAAATTCTTAAAAAATATAGGGATACTATTCGGGAATTCTTTTACCGTAGGCATGAATAATGGACTGATATTTACAGTATACTTAGTAGCGCCAAGTTTGGATTTAAAGCGAATCATAGTACGGAAGATGCAATATTTCATTGACATTAACTTAAAATATACTTTTGTTACGTTATGTTGATCTACTTAACTAATTTTGGCTCTTTCTATAGATATGGTCTATGGTTTAAACTTATTAAAGCGTATAAATGGACGTCTAATTACAGTTCATCAATGATATAGAATCAGACATACAATAAATAATTCTTGTATAACCCTTTACAAGCTCTCAATATATATTTTCTTAATTGTAGATGACTCACGACCATTTTAAGATACAACAACAATTTAATACAGAAATCACTAGATAATTTGTATAGCTATTATGAAAATAGAAATTCAGAGTAAACGTGCAATCATTTTAAAAGGAAAATTTATAATTATCTGACATACAATAAA
>CM037791.1:26208700-26234074 GCA_021229015.1 Solen grandis | reverse complement strand
ATGATTGTTGTCTGCCCTTTTCTCGGTATCCCGGATGAGCTGTAGGAATGTGGTTGTACTTTCGGGAAGTACCGACGATCGCGCCCAGTGATTACATTGGTAGTGGTATACCTCCCGGGTTACCGACTTGGACTGTAAAAGTTTCGTGCACAAATAAATACTTTGTTGATATATATCAATTACTGAACTCGAGAGCGTAGTGGTCTTGTCGTTACGTACATGACTTTGGATCCAAAGGTTGTAGGTTTGAACCACGTCTTGGGTAAGGATTTTTCTTGTCCTTCCCATGTTCAAAGTACTCTTCCATCCTAGGAACCGTCTATGTAAGACGAAAAGAAATGTCCACGGGTTATAACTCATTTTGCACGATTTTGAGAGTAAGTTCACTTTTCAACCAGATCTCCCAATTATGGCACTATTAATAGGGGTCGCAAACTTGAGAAACAGCAAGTAATTAAAAACTATAACTCTATCAAAATTTGTAGCTTACATTGTTCAATTAAAAATAAATATTTTGAAAATAAACGTGGTTTTCGGAATACTAAATAAACAAACAAACAATCCCAAACCTTCATTGAGAACTCGACATTTATTTTCCTCAGAACGTAGCACGGATTCGAACTTTAGTTTAGAACTTGTGACCGTAAAACTTGCCAAGTTTCAGGTCCTGGTTATCTGCAGGAAGTAGGTTCCCTTATCCTAAAAAAAAACAAGACATGAAATTTTTGAACGATGAATGTTAAGACTTTAAAAATTAATAGACATTTGAGAGTCTAGACATATTTGTGATCTGTTAAATTCAATTTCAATAACTTCTATCTGAAGGTACTTAAGCGTCAATAAACAATAGTGAAATAAACACTGGTTCGAAATTAGTTTAGAATGCGTGACCGTGAGCTTTCTTAATTCATTTCCTGATTGTCTACGAAGAATGGCTTCCTTTTTTTGAAATCGGCAAGACTTTCTTTTTTATATTGGGGTTAAGCTATAAAGAAAATTCCATTCTTGCATACACCATATAACGTTGAATAAATACATGTTGTTATTCATCAAGGAATAAATTTGTACATAAATACTCATGATGCAAAAGGTAAAATAAATTTTAAAAGACGATTAACAGAACACTACAGCTCATGTTCCATGTAAACTTAAAAGAATAAACAACCTAAGAATTTCCAAATACCAAAGAAATACACACGGGCCGCACCTTTTCCTCTGATCCGGTTTGGTCCATGGAGACTATACAAGAAACCTTCTCCTGGATGACCAGGATCAGGAAGTCCATCACGGTCTTTGGCAGTGGCGTCTGGGCGATAATGTAGCGAGTCTTCCGCTTGTAACTCTGCAATCACAGTAAACAAACCCTGAGCTTAATGAAATGTCTCAAATTTTAGAGTTTTTTATGAAATCATATTTTAAAAGATATAGACTTAACTTCTTCATTGACCATTTCTTTTTAGAAATTTTGCACATATGCATAATCTAACAATTAATAGTCTTTCATTTCTATTATTTGTTATTCTGCACTTAAAATGTTTTTTTTTTTTTTTTTTTTTTTATAATCTAATGGCAAACAAAAATAAAATTGTAACACATATCTTGTGCATATTTGCTGAAATAATTTAAACAAGTAACTGAAATTAAATTTCATACTTAATGCATTATCGGATCATAAGTAAATGTATGTCTATATAAGTTAAAATGGTTTATAAATAAATGTTAAATAAGAATAAAAAATACACTCACATTTACATAAATAGCATTGATATAATCGGACTCATCGGTCGTTCTTCCCTCGAACAGTCGAGGACGATACCTGCTGCCTATAGAGATGGTAAATGGTAATAAGCGTTATCTCATTATTCCCCGATGTCAATTTGGAAAAATACATTACTCGGATAATCCAATGGTTCCGGAAAAAAAAAGAAAAAAAAAAGACGAGAAAAAATTATTTCTGTGTCATGTGTATTTTGCTTTATTCTTATGTGTATATTTTAAAAAAATTGAATATAAAAAGGATGATGAAAACTTTAATATAGAAACTTTTGATTATTAGAGTGGATCAATATAAAAGAAAATTATATTAATACTAATATTTTCGAATGTTATATTCCTACCATTGACATGCGCAAAATGGCGATTGTAAGCTATGCTTAAATGAAATATAGGATAAGAAGAAAAAGTATAAAAAGTCGTTTACATGCGTTGAAATGACCTTTTCCTTTGTATATTTTCAAAAGTCACATTTACCTGACGGTATGTTATCAAGTCGTGTAACAACCAAGCCCTAAATATATACCCCTGTACAATTTTTACAACTTTGGTATGTCGCGACCGGATTGATCCTAAAGCCACCCTGTTAAAACCAAAACTATGAAGCCAACGGAACCGATTCTCTTGGAATTATTTAATAATAACGCACCTGGTATGTCAGCTCCTTGTCTATTCAGGTCTTTCAGTTTCTTGTTGATTTCTATTGCGTCAATTTCTTCTTTACTCAGTTTCTCTCTTACATGGTGAAGTTTCTGTCATACACAAGAAAGTAGGGATATTTTGTACGCGAACTTTTGTTTTCAGAAGTATGCAAACTTTCCCAAAAAGAACTTAGATATGGAGGAAAATTCTGAATAGCATTTTATGTGCATTTAATATGCACATACAGGTGCCAACGTGCAAAAGCAGAACAAGTAACAGTGTGTCTGTACTTTCACATTGAATAAATAAACTGAAATGCTGAATTAATTAAAATATAAAAAGTCGATAAATTAATTTTAATTCCTTGATTTCTTGGTCAATTGATTGATTGAATATCTAAGTAAAGTTAAATTTAATATAAAATAAACGATTGGTACTTTAATTTCTAAGAAAAAAAACTATTTGATGATTCCAATAATAGTCAATAAATGAAAAACTAACCTCAAATCTGGTTTTCATCTTGGCGTCAGTTGAGTTTGCCACATACTGCTGGAAGGTATCCGACTGTATCGCTTCACAGCCGAACGTAAGGGAATGAACCACAGCGTTATGTAGGTACTCGTACTGCTCCTGAAATCATCGTACTCGTGTTGAAATATTGCTATATCGTACTCGTATTGGAAATACGGTTTAGTATTCGTCTTTAAAATACTCGTTGAAATATTGGTGTAAAATACTTTTATTGACATATGGGTGTATGATATTCAAACTGATATAAATGTTAATTACATCATTATGAAATAAACGTGAAAAGACGTTTTGACAAATGGAGTATTCGTTTTCGAATCAATGTATGAGTATATCTCATTACTGATGAAATATGGGTGTATATACTAGTATTGACGAATGGGATTATTATACTCGTACTTAATAGCCTTAATATATACACAAATACAGATTTAACAAGTCAAACTTGGTAAAATGTGATCTAACAACTTACGCATGTTTGGACCATAGTCGTGCGCTGGTACCGCATATTGCTCACACAGCCGAATATGTCAATTTCTTGAGTAGCCTCCCCTTCCTTGGTAAGAATATCCAGTGCAATATATGTTCCTGTGCGACCAACTCCGGCACTGGACAGGTGGTTGAAATATAGAAATAATAAATGCAGATAATTTAAAAGGTATGGCATCATTATATACACAAATATACTTTTCTAGTATTGAAAAGAGAGCAATCGTCTAGTGCCGACAAATAATAATGCAGACCAGAATGTTTGGGATTAAATATTTTGAAAAGGATGAATATAATACTTTAGATCCTGATTCCCTCGATAAACCGGTACATAATTATGATTGATCATTACCTATATAAAGTTTACTTACTTATATATGAGGACAAAAAATTCATAAGAAGTATTTGTGATGAGTGGATCAAACCATTGACCTTTCAAGTAGTTTGTACCTGCAATGCACTATGATACGTCCATTCATTCCGACCTTTGTGGCTTTGACTTTTTGGCGGAACTCGATCAGACTTGTGACGTCATCAGGGACACCTTTGTCCGGCCATGCCGTGTAGTGAATGTGGAACAACTGTCGCTCCTCTTTACCCTGTTGAAAAACATAAAATTATAACATATATAAATATATCATCACAAGGTTATTATATAGATAATGAAATAAATATTAAAATATAGATAAAGAATTCCGGTATAAATTATTAAATAATGATAATAATATTGAAACAAAAATAAATCGATGAGTAAATTACCGGTAAGATATTAATTATGAAATAAGTGATATAATTCAAAATCAAATAAGTACAAAAATAAATGTAAAATACCTATAAAGGGAAAATAATGAATAATGATGGATATAATGAAGTAATACAGAAATAAAAGTAATATTGTAATAATTATACTTTATTTGTATACATAATTAAAAGTAAATAACGAAAATAAAAATGAGATAATGATAAACATAATGAAGCAATAGAGAAATAAATAATAATTGTAATAATAATGAATAAATAATAAAGAATATGAAAATATGAAAAAAATATCAGGAAATAAATAAAAAAAAGTGATACCTGTACCAATATTTATGTAAATAAACACTAGTAAATAGAGCGCCGCAAAACTGTGCTAATGCTCGTCTGTTTTACATGTCAACAACGTGGTGCCATATTTCAGATTTAAAGTTTGTACACCGTTAGATATAAGGAGCAACTGTTAAGTAAATATGAAAAACAATCTTACATTGTGTAGAAGAAGCGTAATTGTTTTGAATAAAAAACAATTTCTTAAAAATTCTAAGTTAAAAAGGGGCTTACATTCCTTTTAGAATAATGTCCCTTGTCTTACAACTGAACCTTTTCATGATTATTAAGAATTACATGTTTCGTTGTTATATCTTTCATATTTTTCAAATCAATATACTAATTAAGCATTTTTCATCAAAATTCTTATTTAAAAAGGGACATATTTCCGAAAATATAGCTTTCAGAATGATGTCCCTTGTCTTACAACTGCGCCTTATCATGATTATCAAGTATTCCAAGCTTTGTGATGATACCTTTCATAGTTTTCAAAACATTCTACTTAATAAGCAATTTTGACTAAAATTTGACTAAAGTTATTATGGATTTCAGAATAATGCCCCTTGTCTGCGCCTTGTCCTAATTATTAAGTATTCCAAGCTTTGTGTTGATACCTTTCATAGTTTTCGAGGCATTCTACTTAATAAGCAATTTTGACAAAAGAATTAAGTTATAATGGGACATAACTCTCCAATTAAACTTTTAGAATAATGCCCCTTGTTTTACAACTGCGTCTTGTCATGACCACCAAGCTTTCTATGTTTTGTGTTGATAACTTTCAGTTTTCGAAACATTCAACTTAATAAGCATTTTTGACAAAAACTCTAATCTAAAAAGGGATATAACTCTGACAATATAGATTTGATAAAAATGTCCCTTGTCGTACAACTGCGCCGTATAATAATTATAAAGTATCCCAAGTTTGGTGTTAATTCCTTTAAAAATGTTTGATTAATGAGCTACATTAAAGTTTTTGCACAACGACGACGACAACGACGACCTCTTCTTCGAAACAGACGAGCTAAAAATGAACTGCCAGTAAAAACATTACCTTCTAGGAAAACAGCAGAAGCATTCCGAAGGAAATTAAAGCGAAAGTCTATATATATTTTCATTGCGAAGTTCCCTGTCTCGTCCTTATTTGCTTAAGATTTGTTGGTGAATCAATACCAGATCGCGATCCACGCGAATTTTAATGAACCATGAACATTAATAATCATCAATGTTAAAGAAAAGTGGCTATTAATGAACCAGGATATAAAATGAATCGTGCATATTGATAAAATATAAATATTAATGAAGAGATTAGAAATGAGGCAGTAAGATAAAATAACCTGTGAATGTTCATAAATCATGAATATTGATAAACAGTGAATATCAATTAAATAGTTAAAGCCGCTAACATTAAACTTAAAAAATGCATTTCAGAAGACTCAAAAGGTTAAGCTTCACTTGAAACAAACAAAAATCGAAATTTAATATCTCTGCATAACAAAAAAAAAATAAGGAAGTAAATGTCTGAACGAATCAGTTTTAGGATTTTTATACAAATAAGAAAAGAATGGAATTGTATACATAAGGAAGTGTTTAGATTAGTTCCTTCTCGTGTGTATCTGTTATATTATCATCGGCTACCAATTACATCTTTTTTACACACACCTTTTTTCCGGTTTAAAGAAAATAACCCATACCTTTGAAACATTAAAACTCCTCATCGTGTACTCGGCGTAAGAATCTTCACTGGTGCACGTGACTGTGATGTCACCGTAGCTCTGCTTCTTTCCAAGGTCAGGCCAGTACTGCTCGCACTTCATGGACTGAGTGATTATAACCAATGAAATTATAGCACGTAGTTGAAACGAGCCAGACAAAACCGTTTCTGGTATTATATTCCAGGAAGATAATCTCAGGTATATGATAACAACATATGGTGCAGATGATTGTTTATGATATAATGATTAATCTGACAAGTATGCAGATAATGTTAGCTCCTTAGACCACAGTGACCTACATTTAGAATACCATAAAATAAATAAAAATAGTTTTTCATAAGCATAAAATATAGCTGAATTTGTTATACATTTCATTTCGTGGATAGATACATTCGTTTCTTGTTCGTGTAATATAAAACATGACCTTTATATATTTTTGCAAGGGCGAAACTTATTGTTCTCCTTCAATTTATTTGTTGTTTTTTATTATTATTTCTTTTTTTATATCTATAAGGCAAAAAAATGTGACTAATAGTTTAATGTTTCATTTTTTTTTTTTTCATTTTGGCCGTTACGGAGCGCTTTTATTTTGTTTGTAATTCAAAAATTTGAAGTCTTATTCATATACGGCTTTAAGCATTATGTTCCTTGTTGGCAGCCAAAAAGAATTAAATAGGAATCTTAGGGTCGAGTACCAGAAAATATTTGTGCTAGAAGAGGATGAATGTTCGAACCTTGCAAACATGTATGCAAAATACAGAATGTCTACGAAAAACATTCCCATTTTTGTTTCAGATTAAACAGAATAATTCTGTTTCCTGCATATATTTGCATGACATATGGGCATAGAATATATGGAGTGTCAATTTATGGAAATACATGGTGTGTCTTCTAGAAGTGGCCAAACATCACTAAAATATTTGAAAAATCAAAATTCCACAAACATGATATTTTCCGGTATATTGTTACTCAAGAGTTTCTTTTTTGAAGTGTTAGACTTTAAAGGGCAACAAAATCTAAAACTTCAAAAAAGTAAAAGTCAGAATCCTTTTATGAATACTGTTTTTATTTTATCTCCAAAACTAAAACTGTTATCGAGAGAATATGGACAAAAATTTGGGTGCTTGATGCGCTCTTTCCAGCGATGTTTCGGTTTTGAATATTAAGCATGATTTGGTTATTTTACTGCAGTTCAAAGTTTGATCCTCTGTTGATTAATTTTAAATCATTCTTGTTTATATTTCAAACCGGGATGTCTAATTTTCAAACCAAGTAATTTGTAAATTAAATTGAATTGTCATTGCATAACTGTAGTATCCGCGAAAAGCGGTGCTGTCGCTTTAGCGACTCTAGTTAAAATTGATACTTTAGGATTAATTTAGTGGACAGAACTATAAGCAAAAATTACTCCACCGCGAACATAATGTAATTAATTGATACTTGGTTGCTTTCAGCAAAAACAGTGACCCCACCACCCCACCCCCACTGCCCCTTGTGATCATTTTTGGATACGAAGAATTGATTTTGGAATACGAATTTTGGACCTTAGATGTTTAAATTTAGCCTTTAGCTTTGACGTTTGAGTTACAGGTACGAGTTGTTCAACGAAACATAAGAAAGGAATATAGCCATAGTTTAAACTCTTGATCTCATAGAGACTC
Organism: Solen grandis; assembly: GCA_021229015.1. Lineage (NCBI taxonomy): Eukaryota > Metazoa > Mollusca > Bivalvia > Adapedonta > Solenidae > Solen > Solen grandis. Next base: position 26,226,183 of record CM037791.1, on the reverse strand, counting down.
TTTTGACACATGTGAAAACTGAGCAGACCCAGTTTGGACACTTCCCGTCTGATAAGGGCTAAGCTCAGATTCAACATAGTTTGCTGGGCAAGAAAAAATATTGTTTCATATACAATTTAAATATCAGTAAATTATTGTTCAAAAGGTCATAAATTTGTATATGAATATTGGACAGGATAAATTAATTTAACAAATGAACAATTTTCAAAACTGTATACGTACGCCTCTTTCCATCAAATTTGTTACCATGACGATTTTCTGGGTCTTCTCTTGCCAAACCATCCGCCAGAATGTTTTAAAGTTCTCAGTAGCCTTCATAATCGGCCCTTTAATGATAAATGAATAAATCAATCAATAGCTGAAAACAACAACAATAAATATTGCAAACATATACTTTATTTATGGAAAAAGTACATACTTGAAAGATTCCCCTGCAGAACATATTTTAGCTAGATGTGTATAATTCCATAAATAAATAAATAAATAAAATGTATAGAGATAAAATATTAATGATAAGTATTTGTTTGTTTGGGTTAAGCGTCCAAATAACAGTATATCAGTCGAATTCTGGACTTATAGTCTCCATCAGGCATATTAAGTATTGCGATATCACTGCGCAGAAAATTTACAACCAGTCACAGTATCCTCATAGTAGCTAAACAAGTTCTTGAAGAATCGGTCTGTTTTCTTTTCTTTTTTTCTTTTTTTTTTATTTTTTTTTTTTTATTTTCGTTGTTGTTTTCTATCCATCTATATCTCCAACAATCGTTTATTTTGTATCATAATATAAATCAATTTGAATGTTTTACCCGGAGAAATTTAAAAAGATAAAAGCAGTTGTTTATTTTTCATTACTATTCACTACTATTCCCACGGTGAAACCCCAAAATCGAATAAACATGTCTTGTTGGCAAATACGCTGCCTAATCTGTAGGACGGATTCATCGGTCCAGTTGGCAGAGAACGGGAAACAGACTTTTCATGCCAGTTCAGTAATTTGCCTGGAATTTATATGGAAGTGCTAAGAAGTCCCCTGGCAAATATCATGTTTAATAAATGATTTGAGACCTTAAGCCAACAAAGTTAAAACATATATTAATTAATCACTGTTTTCTTGCATACAACAAAAAACTTTTTTTATTTGATACCTTTATATATATATATGTTGATTAATATCTTATTGAATTAGTTTATGTAATGTTTGTTCCACAATAAGCATATCTTGCAAATAATGAGAATAATTCATTTTATGTTTGATGTGTATCTAGTTGTATAAAACCCTGTTTAGTGACAAGACTTTTAGGCTAGCACAGAAGTTGTATAACTATGTAAAATCTTATTGCCTGGAGATAAAATCGAATATGGAGACCCCGGTATACAGGTAAGACCCTTTGAACGTCGCTACAATAGCATGGAAAGATAGGACAAGTGCTATTTTATAGCTCTAATACAGAAGTTTAATTAAGTAATTATAGATATATCACATGGGCACACAAGTGCTTAGCTCCATTACATTTTATTTTTACAGGATGGCTTTTTAACTCTCTATATTTTTTTATTCCTTATTGAAAACACATATTTGGTATGGTGAAATTATTTATACAGTTCATTCGATCATGTAAAAAAGGAATACATGTATATATGTTACGTTCCTTATTTATACTGAAATTTTATATGACACACTCTTTACGTTTGAAAGAAATAAAAAAGACTCATACCCAGTGATGCAATGTATTCCTTCGATTTCATGTATCCCTGAAAATATAAATAGAAGACAATGACTTCAAATCAGATACGTTCTGCTTATTTCTTTTTCTTCTTTTAACTGTAATTTAATGGATTTTAGAGAAATGTCAGAACAATATCTCATTTATTTTATTTGGTATCATTCTTAACTTAGATGATAATGCGTATAGTTACAATAATGTGCGGTGGAGGGATGCTTTACGTTTTATTACAGTTACCCACTTCCCATCGATTTCATCCACATCAACGCCAAGTATCTTTTATAAAGACATTTCTTAATTTTCGAGCCCCGGTGAATAGCAACGGATAAATAGTTGCACATATTGCAATATGCCGTATGATTATATAGAGTTTGTTAATAAAGTGTTGTAAAATATTGTTTTTCTTTTAACTAATAGCATATGAACAGACTGTATTTCTTTTTAACACATCATGCGTTTTAAAACTTCCTGGTATATAATAGGGGCTTTAATGTGTCGAATAAGAATAAAAAACGTGTAAAATGTATATAAAGTCTATCACGCGTGAAGTCATCTTTATTTGATATTCAATCTCAGCCTCAGTTTACTTATGATTAAGAAAGAGAATGTTATACACGTGAAGATATCGCCCAGTACGTCTACTTCGACTCGTTCTATACCCACGGATGCTGATGATGAAGATAATGATAAGGAAAATGATGATAATGGAGACGACGATTATAATAAAAACGCTAACTTTAAGAATGACGATGGTGCAATGAAGATGACTCCGACGACTATGATGATGATGATAACAATGACAACATCGATGATAATTATGATAATGACGACTTCGTCATCTTTGATGGTAACGATGATGATGTTGTTGTTGTTGTTGTTGATGATGATGATGAGATGATGATTTCGACACCAACGATGATGATGATGATGATGATGCTGATGATGATGATGATGATGATGATGATGATGATGATTTCGTCTGGAATGATGATAGTGTTATTTTTGATGATGATGATAATGATGATGATGATTTCTGAGGGTATGAAGAGTCAGTTCCCTCAATATTTAATATTCATATTAAAGAAATGGGGAACACTATTTGAATTGTTTTCATATTTTTCACAATACACTTACAAAGGAATCAAGTATTACATACAGGAGTTTAATTGTACATTATGACTAACACTGGTTTCTTCACTACTACACAACATATATTGTAACTGAGTATCAGTGTGCACAATGACTGCCACTGGATGAGCCGTGAATCATAATGAAGTACTCCAGTCAGGTTAACTGTTTTAAATACTTCCGCTTGCGTGTCAATTCAATTAAGTTGTACATGGAGAGATACGTAAATCACGTGACTTGATTATACGCCCTAACATACCGATGTCGATGTTTAGTTAGATTCCCAATCTTCCAAAGTTGAAACTTCACACTACATTCCTTCACTTATCTAACTTTCCTATTCATGGCTAGGTCACAAACAGAATATGACAGAAAAAAATAAGTTGAATACATCTGTAAAGTTCGGATAGGTCCAGCAGGTATGTCTTGAATAAATAATTAGTAAATTAATAAAATATAGATTAGAATAAAAATATCAATTACTTTTTGAATATATAAATACATGAATGTGTAATGTTAACTAATGTTCAGTAAGCAACGAATGATTTGAATTACTGAAAGAAACATTTTAAATATCAAATAAGACATACTCATGAATGATTTTGATGTTTAAATATAGTTTATTATATAGTGAATATGTTGATTATTGTAGCAAATATGAGGTTAGGAAAATGAAGTGCAAGAGGCCCTGCTATCTGCAAGAAAACTATGCATAAATGTACATAAATGGGAATTAACAATTCAATTATATGAATAGACATATCGACCAGGTCTTATTTCCTATCACCAAAGAACTGGTATATTTTACAGTGGACAATGACACCTCAGTCACAACAGAATATCTGTGTTACGTTCCACGTAATATGAAAAGAATGAAGAGTACACTATTTTCAGAATAACCGAAATTACCTCCTACAATTTTGCAGTGTAAACGTATTTATACCACGACTTATACACCCGTCTAAACTATAAAGATCTCGAGTAAACGTTGTCTATCAAAGTCACGTTTTTTGTGCAAATTTATTCGGGAGGCCGAGGTCTAAATCAGATAACTACGCGTAATCGTTGTCTATGAAAATTTCCGGCTCGCTACGCTCGACTCCTAAATTTATCAGTTACTTGTGATCTATCCTGAAGATATATAATAAGGAAGTAAATGTCTGCATATTTTGTAACCGACTCGTGATATGTAAGGTCACAGTTGGTACGGTTGTGCACGGCATTTCCTTTAAATCACTCTATCCAGGAATCTCGACCTCCATTGTTTAGTACCTGTATAAGGCACCATTCCCCCAGCCAAAACAATATGTTTTTCACCCATTTTCAAGCAAAATTCCCCATACAAACGAGAATGTATGAGCATAAATAACAAAAATGGTCAAGAAGTATATTGTTTTACTGTATACGTTTTGATTTACATTTCAGTTTTACCAAATAAATGATAGATGTAACTATTTTGTACATTTTAACAAATATATTGTTTGCAGTATGTGCATCAATATTGCCAGAATTCCCCCAACAGGAGAAAAATGACACAAAAATTCCTCTCCTGAAGGTAGAGGTATTGTTCCCCCAAAGCAGAGAAAAGGGCACTGGTATCACCTGCTCTTAAATTCTCACTATTATATTTCACCTGCATTTCAGAATAATAAAAAAAAATGTGTCTTACAAAGAAGTATACTTTGCCCATCTCTGTTTACACCCACAGTTCACAGAGTTCTACAAGATTCTTATTCTCCCTTGTTCATCAAAATAAAAGAAATTCAATTCAATGCGACCATGGCCAACTTGAAAATGTACTTGAAGGTACAGTAAAGCTAAGAGAAAAGGATGAAAATGTACTTGAACGTACAGTAAAACTAAGAGAAATGGATGAAAATGTACTTGAAGGTACAGTAAAACTAAGAGAAATGGATGAAAATGTACTTGAAGGTACAGTAAAACTAAGAGAAATGGATGAATATGTACTTGAAGGTACAGTAAAACTAAGAGAAATAGATGAAAATGTGGGACTAAAGCAGAGGTACTTGAAAAAAACAACGTTTTATAAATATGCCTTCTTATGTAACTTTCTTAAATGGTTTCATATTACAGTAATCTAGTTACCGTAAGAAAGGTTTCGGTGTATGCCATATTTTTCTGAATTTATGAATGGACTTATGTTTAGAAGCTTCTAAAAGGTAGATATCTAGAAAACATAAGTAAAACAGCAAACAACGACAACAAAAGAACAGGTCATTTAGTTTTCTCATTATGATCGATCTTAAAGAAATCAATTCGTCATTAAATTGTGATTATGGTTAATCAAGTGATCGTGTGAATTTCATAGTAAATGCAAGCCTTTATAGACTGAGTGGAAAATAGCCTATAACTCCAAGTGAATGGATTTTGCATCTGCTCTGAGTACTTTTTAAAGCACTTGAAGGACCATGATTATAATTTAATATTATTTGGATTAACACAAATACATACATATCAGTGGAAATGCAAGAACAGTGGTTATATAATTTTATAATATTATCTAAAGAATTTATTGGTTATCTAACAAAAAAGAGTTAATTGCAATGGAACAACTCCAGAGGAGCATGTAAAAAACTTTTAACTGCTTTTTTACATGTAATGTGCAACCTGCTTTTCATAATAAGCAGAGTGTATATACATGATTATTTATTTTCTTTTTCTTCTTTACATCTATTCCTTGTTATTGCTAAATTCAAGGAGAGCATGCGGCATTGAGGCAAATCATAAGAGCCCACTTATACTTTAATGTGACACTGAGAAAGTGGCCATATTTGTGAGAACAAAGACAGGAGTGCATAGAAAAGCAGTTTCCATACATATGATCTTACATTTTAAAATCCTTTTAAAATAAATGTTCGGGTAGTTTTGTTTCAATCTTGACGTCATAATGGTGTCTTCTAGAGACAGGAATTCCATCAGCAATACTTAGTACTAGGTATTACTTAAATTTCCTAAAAAATATAGGGATATTATTCGGGAATTCTTCTACAGTAGGCATGAATAATGGACTGAGATTTACAGTATACTTAGTAGCGCCAAGTTTGGATTTTAAGCGAATCATAGTATGGAAGATGCAATATTTCATTGGCATGCACTTAAAATATAAAAGGATGCTTTTGTTACGTTATGTTGATCTACTTAACAGTTTTTGGACTTTTTCTATAGATATGGTCTATGGTTTAAACTTATTAAAGCGTATAAATGGACGTCTAATTACAGTTCATCAATGATATAGAATCAGACATACAATAAATAATTCTTGTATTACACTTTACAAGCTCTTAATATATATTATTTTAATTGTAGATGACTCACGACCATTTTAAACACAGCAACAATTTAATACAGAAATCATTAGATAATCTGTATAGCTATTATGAAAATAGAAATTCAGAGTAAACGTGCAATCATTTTGAGAAAAGTTAAAAGGGTTGTTCATAATGTCCATTTTATTAACATAAAGCAAATATAGAAATAGGTGCATATTTAATTAGGACTTTCTGCCTAAAGCAGAAAGTCCTATTGGGTTTGTACTGTTTATTAGGACTTTCTGCCTAAAGCAGAAAGTCCTATTGGGTTTGTACTGTTTATTCTTCTTCTTCTTATTATTATTATTCTTTTTTTCTTCCTAACTAAACGCTTTTTTTACGATGAAATTTTTATGGCTTATTGTCACGTGAGGAAATTTTGATTTCTATGATTTTCATATGTCTATGACGTCATATGACGTCACAATTGACATATGCTACAAAAGTTTGTAAACTGTCCAGAGCCATTATTAATGGACTGATTTTCATCAAATTTTCACAGAATGTGTATATTAAGTTCTAGTTTTGCATCCAGGTGTCCGTTTTTCAAAATTCGAAAAGTCCAAGGTTCTATAGCGATTCCAAGATTCGAACCAAGGTCGTAAATTTTCAAATGCTTATAAAATCGGTCCTATTTGAGATAGAAAGATGATATTAGGTCAGTATATAGGTCTCTAAGAGTCTTAAACATTTTGTGAAAATAAACGTCATATGACGTCACGTGACGTCATTATATGATAATGTTTTTCTAATATTAACAAGAGTATTTCTATATGTTGAAATTGTCGAAGGGCAATGAAAATTTAATGACAAATGATTCAGACACTGAAAATTTGATTTCAGTGATTACCATAAGCCTACGACGTCATATGACGTCACGTTTGAAATTGACTACGAAAGTTTGTACACGGTCCAGAGCCATTATTAATGGGCCGATTTTCATCAAATTTTCACAGAATGTGTATATTAAGTTCTATTTGTGTATCCAGGTGTCCTTTTTTCAAAATTCGAAAAGTCCAAGGTTCTATAGCGATTCCAAGATTCGAACCAAGGTCGTAAATTTTCAAATTCTTATAAAATCGGTCCTATTTGAGATAGAAAGATGATATTTGGTCAGTATATAGGTCTCTGGGAGTCTTAAACATTTTGTGAAAATAAATGTCATATGACGTCACGTGACGTCATTATATGATAATGAATTTCTAATTCTAACAAGAGTATTTCTATATGTTAAAATTGTCGAAGGGCAATGAAAATTTAATGACAAATGATTCAGACGCTGAAATTTCGATATCCATGATTTTCCAAAGCCTATGACGTCATATGACGTCACATTTGAAATTGACTACGAAAGTTTTTACACGATCCAGAGCCATTATTAATGGGCCGATTTTAATCATATTTTCACAGAATGTGTATATTACGTTCTTATTGTGTATACCGGTGTCCGTTTTTCAAAATTCGAAAAGTCCAAGCATCTATGGCGGATCCAAGATTCGAACCAAGGACGTGAATTTTAAAATGCTTATAAAAACTGTCCTATTTCAGATAGAAAGTTGAAATTTTGTCAGTTAGTAGGTCTCTGGGTGTCTTAACAATTATGTGAAAAAAAACGTCATATGAGGTCACGTGACTTCATTTTACATATATTTATTATTATTATTCTTTCTTTCTTCCTTACTACACGATTATTTTTCTATGTTGCAATAATCCTAGGACGAAGAAATTTTTATGGCTTATTAGTCACGTGAGGAAATTTTGATTTCTATGAATTTCATATGTCATATGACGTCACAATTGACATATGCTACAAAAGTTTGTACGCAGTCTACAGCCATTATTGATGAACCGATTTTCATCAAATTTTCACAGAAGTGTATTTTAGTTTAGTTTTTTTTTTAAAAAAAAAAGGTTTTCCCTTCGAACCAAGGAAATTTTTTAAATTAAAAGGCCTTTTTGAATATTTGGTTGATATTTGGTCAGTATATAGGTCTCTGTGAGTCTTAACGATTTTGTTAAAATGAACGTCATATGACGTCATATGACGTCTTTACATGAAAATGTTTTTCTAATATTAACAAGAATATTTCTCTATGTTGAAATTATTGAATGGCAATGGAAATTTAATGACATATGCTGAAATTTCGATTTCAATGATTAACATAGGCTTATGACGTCATGTGACGTCACAATTGAAATTGACTCTGAAAGTTTGTACACCGTCCAGATCCATTATTTATGGGCCGATTTTCATCAAATTTTCACAGAATATGAATATTAGGTTCTTATTGTGTATCCCTGTGTCCGTTTTTCAAGATTTGGAAGAAGACAACGTCAAAATCCATTCAAGCATAACATCTTATCCAGATGAGCTAGGATACTGATATTTAGATAGCATGTGTAAAAGGATCAAAGTGACCCAGTCGCTCAAGTTTGACTCAGTGTCGCAGAAAGTCCTATCTTTTGTCAGAACAAAAGAATTCTATGTTGCAATACTCCTAGGACGATGAAATTTTTATGACTTATTAGTCACGTGAGGAAATTTTGATTTCTATGATTTTCATATGCCTATGACGTCATATGACGTCACATTTGAAATATGCTACAAAAGCTTGTACGCAGTCTACAGCCATTGTTTGTGAACCGATTTTCATCAAATTTTCACAGAATGTGTATATTAAGTTCTAGTTGTGCATGCCGGTGTCCGTTTTTCAAAATTCGAAAAGTCCATGGTTCTATAGCGAATCCAAGATTCGAACCAAGGTCGTAAATTTTTAAATGCTTATAAATTCTGTCCTATTTAAGATAGAAAGTTGATATTTTATCAGTATATAGGTCTTTAGAAGTTTTAAAATATTTTGTGAAAATAAATGTCATATGACGTCACGTGACGTCATTATATGATAATGTATTTCTAATATTAACAAGAATATTTCTATATGTTGAAATTGTCGAAGGGCAATGAAAATTTAATGACACATGCTTTAAACGCTGTAATTTTGATTTCTATGATTTTCATATCTCTATGACGTCATATGACGTCACACGTGAAATAAGCTACAAAAGTTTGTACGCGGTCCAGAGCCATTATTTATGAACCGATTTTCATCAAATTTTCACAGAATGTGTATATTAAGTTCTAGTTGTGCATCCCGGTGTCCGTTTCTCAAAATTCGAAATTGCCAAGGTTCTATAGCGAAACCAAGATTCGAACCAAGGTCGTAAATTTTCAAATGCTTATAAAATCAGTCCTTTTTGAGATAGAAAGTTGATATTTGGTCAGTATGTAGGTCTCTCGGAGTCTGAAAAATATTTTGAAAATTTGCATCATATGACGTCACGTGACGTCATTATATGAAAATATATTACTAACATTAACAAGATTATTTCTATATGTTGAAATGGTCGAAGAGCAATAAAAATTTAATGACATATGTTTCACATGATATAATTTCTATTTCAATATTTTTTTAAGCATATGACGTCATATGACGTCACACTTTACATATTCTACAAAAGTTTGTACGCGGTCTACAGCCATTACATATAAACCGATGTTCATCAAATTTTCACAGAATGTGTATATTAAGATCTAGTTGTGCATCCCGCTTTCCGTTTTTCAAAATTCTAAAAGACCATGGTTCTATGGATCCAAGATTCGAACCGAGGTCGTTAATTTTCAAATGCTTATAAAATCGGTCCCATATGAGATAGAATATTGATATTTGAACATTGTGTAGGATTATGGATGACTGAACGATTTTGTGAAAATGAACGTCATGTGACGTCAGATGACGTCAATACATGAAAATCTATTTCTAATATTTACAAGAAAATTTCTATATGTTAAAATGGTCCATGGGAATGGAAATTATATGACATTTTGCTTCAAATGTTGATATTTTTAATTCTACAGTTTTCATATGCCTATGACGTCATATGACGTTACACTTGCCAGATGCTACAAAAGTTTGTACGCGGTCTACAGCCATTGTTTATGAACCGATTTTCATAAAAATTTCACAGAAAGTGTATATTAGGTTATAGTTGAGCATCCCGGTGTCCGTTCTTCCAAATTCAAAAATGCAAAGGTTTTATGGCGGATCCAATATTCGAACCATTGGCGTCAAATTTTAAATACGTATAAAATCGTTTCCAGATAAGTTAGAAATCTAATATTTGGAAAGTAAATAAGTCTCCAAGAGTGCTTTACATTCTCTGAAGATGAACGTCATTTGACGTCATATGACGTCATAAGGTCAAAAATTATTTCTGATATATACGCGTAAATTTAATATGTTGTTAACTTCCCAGGACCATGAATCTTATGGTATATACTTTAGAAATGCTTTAAAATGCAATGTAATTCATATTAATTTGACGTTATATCACATCAGATTTGACGTCAGGACGAAAAGGTTTTACGCGGTGTACAGCCATTATTTTTGGACCGATTTTCAGCAAATTTCAAAGAATGTATATGTAACGCTCTAGTTGTGTATCCCGGGTCCTGTTTTACAAATTCGAAAAACGAAAAGGCAATTTTATGGAAAAGTTTGAAAAAAAATTAAAAGAATGTTAATATATCTACGCGTTAATTTCTATATGTTGCAAAGTTGCAAGGAGCATGAAAAAATTACTTGATATATTTAAGATACTTAATATTTCATTTCATTGATTTTCTTATGCCTATGATGTCATGTGACATCAAACTTGACGTTATCTACACACTCTTGTACGCGGTCTACAGCCATCATTACAGGATGGAATTCGAATTGTAAGCGTTTTAAATAAATTTGATTTGTAACATAGATTATAAAAATAGTCCAAGTTAAATAAATCGATATAAAAAAATGATTTTCAGTTACTTTTGCAATTTCCTCCAAGTTAAACGGTTTATTTTTCAAAGTTCATTTAAGTTATGGCCATACAAAAGCAAGTTAAAGGATGCAATTTCATATCCTCTTACTGTTTTTGCTTTTAAGTATTTGACAAATGTAGCAGAAAGTCCTATCATTCGTATCAACGAATGAAATCTAGTTTATCTTGGTATTGTAATCTTCAGTAACAGATCTTTTGTAGATGCAACATACACTTTGACATGTAAAGCTTTAAAACCTATTGTTTGACTTTTTTGATATTATTAGAGAACTAGAAGTACCCATCAAAATAATTTTAAACCTTTTCGATACATGGGTTTCTTTTATATTGACTCATGCCTGCCCAGGGAGAGAATATAAAAAGCTGATAATTTAAAAAGAGTACAAATGAAAATTTTAAAACGTATTTAGGAGTTAATATAATGACATTTACTCAGATATATATGGAAAATTAGGAAGATATCTTTTATAAATTATTAGATACACACAATTTGTTCAGTACTGTGTTCGTGTATTTTCAATCAGAAATTCAAATTCCTTATTAACAACCAAGATAAAGTCACAAAGAAATGACACAGAGAGGGGTGAAACATGAAATAACTGGACCAACCAGATCAAACATTTATATATAAATATCGGGTTTTTTAAACGTATGGATTTACCCAGAACCAGTAAACGTTAATTAATATATTCACAAGGTATTAAAAAATAGACTGATATATTGGAAGTTGATATTTCGATATTTAATCAAGGAACTCATGATATATGTATAAGGAAATAAAAATCACCTTATCTATTCAACGTGAATTTTTACAAAATTACACTCCACCATTCACGTTTTACGACAAATGCAAGTACTTGACTAAACTGACATTGATTTTTATCATATTACGCTATCTGTCAAGAAATGAAATATCTTGGGTTTTTTATTACAGAAAGAAGAATGAATAAAATCACCTCTATGTATTTAAGTACAGCCGGCACTCGTTATCTCGAATTTCATGGGACCAAAAATAAGACCTCGAGATGTCCGTAATTTGACGAATCCGAAATGAGGTATTTTCGGCTTGTGAACAAGAAATCTTACCTGTATCATTATATTAATATTGTGTCGATATCATGAAGAAGATGACACATTTTTGTAGAATATGTAATTAATAAATAATAATCCATAAGTAGAATATTTTTCTTTATTTATTCAACCGCTTCTTTCTATAAATACAGAAAGGTAAACGAAATAAACAAATAGGGTTACAACAATGATATAGATCGAAAACATGCGAACTGCATCCTATTAATAAAGAGCACTTATATACATGCACAATATTCAAAGCACTTTGCACAACGCCAGATTGCTCAGCGCTCATAGATGGACAAGTAGGTTCTAGAGACATTGTGAATTATGACCTGAGTTTATTCTTCGATAGTATTTAAAAAAAATCTGGCACATTTTGAGCAAAGATTGTCAAGCACAACGCCTTGTGTTTGGCCACATAATAACCATGCAAATATTTCGTCAAAACATAATCGTGAAATTATTGAAAGCCTAAAATCACGATTCGTCATACAGATAGCCCCGTGCAAAGCTAGTGTCACCAGTTTACTGATAGGTGTGAAAAATATCGGCGGGCTAATTAGCGGCTCTGGAATTTGAGATAAACAAACAAATATGCATTGTATTATAGGGCGAGGGTCCAAATTTCTACTTTGAGATAGCAGTAATTTGAAATAAATAACTTTTGAGACACACGAAGTTAATGTATATAGATAAAGAAGGGAAAAATCTGGACCAGTAAATTAATTTGACATAGCCGAATTTCGATATACGCGAATTGGAGATAACGAGTACCAACTGTATTACTAAGCGCTAATTAAGATTAGTGGAATTCTGCCAAGGACTGCTAAAAAACGAGGAGTCGAAATATTTTGAAACATCTTCAACAATGAATGAAAGTCTTAAAGGAAGAGCACAACTCATATAAATAAGAGATAAAATAAAACATTGTCTTAGAAGAGTTGAACGAACGAAAAAATGAATGAAATACCAAAAACAGAATGAATGAATGAATGAATGAATGAATGAATGAATGAATGAATGAATGAATGAATGAATGAATGAATGAATGAATGAATGAATGAATGAATGAATGAATGAATGAATGATAATGAATGAATGAATGAATGAATGAATGATGAATGAATGAATGAATGAATGAAGAATGAATGAATGAATGAATGAAGAAATGAATGATGAATGAATGAAATGAATGAATGAAATGAATGAAATGAATGAATGAATGATGAATGAATGAATGAATGAATGAATGAATGAATTGAATGAATGAATGAATGAATAATGAATGAATGAATGAATGAATGAATGAATGAATGAATGAATGAATGAATGAATGAATGAATGAATGAATGAATGAATGAATGAATGAATGAATGAATGATGAATGAATGAATGATGAATAAATGAATGAGAATGAATGAAATGAATGAATGAATGAATGAATGAAGATGAATGAATGAATGAATGAATGAATGATGAATGAATGATAATGAATGAATGATATGAATGAATGAATGAATGAATAATAATGAATGAATGAATGAATGAATGAATGAATGAATGAATTAATGAATGAATGAATGAATGAATGAATGAATGAATGATGAATGAATGGAATGAATGAATGAATGAATGAATGAATGAATGAATGAATGAATATGTGAAAATGAATGAATGAATAATGAATGAATTGAATGAATGAATGAATGAATGAATGATGAATGAATGAATGAATGAATGAATGAATGAATGAATGAATGCGGAAGTACTTACATCGATGTAGCAGGCGTTGATAAAATCAGATCCAGGGGGCGCTAATTTTACTCTGGTTTCGTCATCTTAAAAAATCATAAGTCAAAATAAGATGTGAGAGAGAGAGATGTTCAGACATTTATTCTACTATACAATATAACGCTAGCATATTTTTTTGTTATTGTTCAAACTGATTTTTTGGCGGCCGATCAATTATTAGTTCTTTTAAACTCTTAGGTTAAACTCGGACTTTTGTATATTCTACTTTTTCCCCACATATTTTTCTTTCCTTTGAAACTTATTTCTTTCATGTCGATTTTGAAACACATTCTTGCGCTGGGTTGGATTAGCACTTTCCATCTGGGAATGTCATGACAGATTCTATACCCCACAGGACTCGAAGGCAAAACCTTCCGACCCGGAGTCACAAACAATTTCCAGATAATCACATAATGCACACTGTTTCATCAAAGTAAGTTCAACGATTTTCAAAGTATATTATTTTCACCTTTTACCTAATGAATATTCATGCACATACCTATGACATGATTAATCATGAATTTCTGAACTTTAAATGGTATATGAAACACGGGACTTTATGTTTTATTGCAGTGCATTCTGTAGAATCTGAGCATCAAAATTGTATAAACAATGGAGACCGTGGATCTGTTCTGTTTGCCAATGCGTCAAATCGAGTCTATATGGGTTACGGGGCATTGTAACACGTAAAGATTCATGATTGTATCATCATGGTTTTTAACTCGTTTTGCGAAAAGTATTATGTGCAAATAGCAAACGGCAACATATATGCGGGTCAATATGCTAATAAACTTAATAAACTTGAATGTTTCTGAATATAAAGTTCATATATAAATCTTACTTAAATACGTTCATTACTTCCGTAGCAACCACGTAAACAGTCAAACAAAAGAAACACTGTTTGAATTAACTTAAATACAGGTCTTTCATGAAAGACCATTCTTATTACATGATTGATGTATGTGTTCATTTACTTTTCGTCTGATTTTTCAATAAAGAATGAGATAGATAGATTACTTCTCAGGACTAGTATTTGAAATCGTTTTGCGAAAAGTTTTTTTTCTGCAAGTTGCAAACGCAGTATACTTCTATATGCAAATAAGTAATTTGACTATAAACCTTTGTTTAACACGTTCATTACTTCCTTAGCAACCATGTTAACATTCAAACATGTCAGACACATTGTTCAAGGTGCAAATGAAAAAGTATTATTATTTCATCGAAGACGAATCTTATTTATATTGGTTAATCGATTGATTTATTGACCATATAATTTTAGAGAGAAAAAAAAGATATAGATATAGTTACACGGGTATATCAAGTTATATCTGTTTTTCGACATATTCTCTGGCTTCCTGGCATCTGTATACGGCTTTACTAGACCCTCAGGGAGTTCCTGATAAGGGAAATAAATATAAATAATGATTGGTATGTTGTCACACTTGGTAGAACTCAGAATCATATTGATAATTGACGTGCAGATATGTCGAACCCTTGGAGGGGTGGGGGGTCATTCAAGCTGATATTGTGCATTAACATCCCTCTTGGTGTTGTCACATATTACCGATTCGAACAATTGATCTACATTTGTTGATGTAGAGTTAACCGTAACTGCTTTGATCATACCTATATAGCGATGGTCATCTATCTATCTATCTATCTATCTATCTATCTATCTATCTATCTATCTATCTATCTATCTATCTATCTATCTATCTATCTATCTATCTATCTATCTATCACAAAATATATGAGTAACAAGACCATAGCAGGTCCCGTGTTCTCGAAAAACACTAAAGAAAGATTACAGGATTATTCTCAAATGTCTGATCAAATTTAAGTTTAAACATGAATATGATATTTTAACTGTGTTCTCGAACAAGAAAAAATACTGACTCAAAAATCAGGGCTCAACTTAAAACTGAGTGCTACAGAGTGTTCTCTAACACTGCCTCAAGCATACATGTAACTGACGTGATTTGACATAGCTGAGAATGTGCTAAAATGAAGTTGTCAACACTCTTTGTTGATAAAACTATGTTGGATAATACCATTTTAAAGTCTTAGATTCAGTATGGGAACGATTCAATATCTTCGGGAACTTGGAGCCTGGCATGTTTTTAGCGCTAATTGAGAATCCGAAGTAACGCACCATTCCTTTTGAACTTAAAGATGTTTCCTACCGAAACAGTTTATTTTTAGATTAAAACAAAAGCAGATAATTTGTTTAAACTTTGCAAGATTATAGAGAATCACCTCCCAAAAATTATAAAAATGGGGGTCCCTGTATTACGTTTTGAGTTATCTACCCCTGAATGTGAGTGTTTTGCTCTTTATATCATTTACAACGTCAAATAACTCACTGTTTTGACTAGCAGTACCTTATTTGATTTCAAATCGATGTTAAGTACTTTACTATTTTAGAATTTCTAGGCGACAGATTTTATACTATATTTGCTTAAGATGAAAAATGCTGTATGTTAAAGTGTAAACATGATATTTATAAAAAAAAAATTTTGAGTTATCTCCCTTTAAACTCATTGTTATGGGCATATAACACAAAAAAATAACAGATAGTGTAAAATATTTCAATGGCGATTCTCTATATTCATGCAATAAGTAAATTCCCAGCACTGGTTTAAACTTTAGTTCAAAATATCAAAAGTAAGGAAAAAAAGAAAAATAAACGGATAGAAAGACATAAAAAGGTATGAGATAATAAAAAGAAAGAAAACCAGACGTAAGGAAAGAAAGAGAGAAAGGAAGAAGGACGAAAGGTATATAACCTGGAACTCATTCTCGAAGAAGTTGGCATCTTTTCTAGCTACATATTTCTCGAGGTCTCGAACCTTGATCTTCCGTCTCAAGACTGCTGCAGTATTGTAATATGTATCCCCCACTTGTGTGGCATCATTTTCTATTATTACAGAGTCTCTCAGCTGTTCAGGGTTTATCTCTTCATCAACTTCCTCGATCTCAGCGGTTTTTGCCCTTGGCTTGGCTTTCGCTTTGTCTTTCTTTGAGGCCGTAATCGATCCAGCTTTACAACAGAAATATTATGTGTGTGTGAATACAGGAGAAAAAAAATCAGTTAAAAGTAGTGACAGCTGATAAGGCAGCAGCTAAAATACATATAAATAAATAAATGAGTAAAAGCAACGGAGCAAAATGTTCAAGTTTTACAACCTTTTATAAAAGAATCCGAACATCGACTCACTTCAACATTACGCCCCATACTTCTACAGGGGTAGAGATAAGGTGCGTATTTGCGTAATTACTCAAATAAAATAGATAAAAACCCAATTCTTTTAAAATTCTAGCATATCAAAAAGCATTTAAAAATTAGATTACTCAAATATCAAAAATATTAAAGCGTACTGGTACGCAACATTTTGAATCAGAGTGATGTTTACAAATACTCGTATATGTTTAACTGGTTACTTGCGAGTCTGCAAAAAAGACTTCAAACGATTTCCCGGGAATTTCCTACTTTGGGTTCCTTTAAGTAAAACATAAATTTTAGTCTGTTTATTATTCATTGACGCTTTTTTAT
>CM037791.1:26158600-26208600 GCA_021229015.1 Solen grandis | reverse complement strand
GGATCCCATTCTGACGAATGCTCTACTGACGGAGCTACCGGACTGCTTACACAAAATCTCAACGATAAAGGTTTAGTTACTTGTAGGCCGTTACATAACTGACATAAAATTAAATCGTACTGTTTTGAATCGTTGATTTTCGGGATGTTAATTATTCCCGATACATTATCTGAAAAATCCAACATAGTGTTGGAATTAAAGCTTTCAGTAGAAAAAAATATCATCAAAATTATCATGGCTTGCGGTAGGTCGGTGGTTCTACCTGGATGCCTCCGTGCATTCGGGGTCTTCCTCCACCTGTAAATTAGGTGGACGTCGCTATCAATCTCCACGCAGTTATCTCCCCTTCATTCTTCGGCATAGATAGCGTTAAAAAAATAGGTTTTTATCTTGTTTAAATAATGTGCAAATAGATCTAGATCTAGAGTCTGTTTGAAACTTAAGTTCTAAATTATTAAGTCTTGCAGACTAAAAAAAAAAAAAATGTCAAAATGACGTCATAAAAAATGTGACGTAACGCAAAACTGACGAGTGCAAAATTTCATGAATTAAACAGGGTTTTTGCTTTTCCTTACAAGCGAGTTGTCTTAAACTTAATACAACATGGACGAGAATTTAAACATCTGAAGATTGTCAGCATAAACAAGATACTCCATGTGATGTTTGGATGCTGTGGAACTAACAAGGTGTGTTTTATATTTGTCAAGTGATTTTTTTTCAACCGACGTGCATAGAGTCTACACAAACTTTTAATGCGAAGGTGGGTGGATGCGGCTTGTTTCATTGAAACAGGTGTACAGAAACTCAAAGCTTTTAGATCTAACAATAGCTGTATCTTTGTTAAGATCAATAAAGATCTAATAAACTAGTCATAGATCTAACATAGTGTTTAAATTTAAAGCAATGCAAATCAGTCTGAGATAAAAGATCCATTTTCTTACAAGGAAACTTAAGAAGGGGATTAACTGCAGATTATTTGTAACGGAAGAAAAAAATGAGTTGTATTTCTTGATTACTTAGCTATTTTTAGCGCGAAATATCACGAGGTCGAATACTGACGGATTTTGTTTATGTTTCGTTTATGCGTGTTCATGTTCTGCAAAGGTATGTGCATGACATTATGTAAATTACCTGTGGGCCCGACACAAGCATATCAGTAATCAATGTCCTTAAAATTCAGAAACAAGGAAATATACGTAGGAGTGAAAAAACTTCCTCAGTGAAAGTTTTATCTTACGGATAAGAGCAAAAGGTACTTTGTGTGATGACAATGCATTTGGGCGATTTTATCTTTTGCTTTCTGCTTCTTAGATGAGTCGTTACTCCACCCAAATTAGACGCCTTTAGTTTCAGTCTCATCAGCCGGCATCTATTTTTACTGTGCAGCTCTTTATATTTCAATGGCGCGCATTTTTTATTTAAATTCACAACATAATTTCATAAAAAATATAATATGAAAATGACTGTTAACCAGTCTATCGTGTAAGAAAACCTCCCATCCCAGAACCGTATGTTATTCACGTGCAGCGATTTTTATTTTTTTTATTTTTTTTTTTTATTTTTTAGATATTTTTTTCTTCAAACAGTAACTCTTAAGCAGTGGCAGATTCGGTTTGTTTTCCATTAGAAATCTTTATTTGATTTAATTTTTTTTTTTTTTTTTTTTGCCAATTTGAACAGTTGAAAGTTATTGATAATAATTAAAAAATATGAACATAATTGATAAATGTGTTTTTTGGTCAGGCAACATATAGATAGATCTAGATTACATTTCTTGACCTATTGTGGAAGTTCTTTGGCAGATTTACAAACAATTTATTATCACAGAGAGGGTTGAGTAAATGACACATATATCCCACAACAAATCTGAAATACTGTGCATAAGTGTAAAAAAAACCCTGATATTAGTTAAAGATTCTATATTATTTTATTGTATAAATCTAAATTTGATTAGCATTAATGTATATATATGTATGTATGTATACTAATGCTCAGTGTATAATACATTAGATCTAATGGGATCTACAATATACAGAAATCATTTATTTTGAATGTTCAAAAGAATGAAACAGTTTTGAGTAAGTAGAGGTGAGAAAATTTTTTAGTCAGTCAGAGACTCAAACCCAGGACCCCAGGCTCTGTCATCTTTGCAGATTACACAAATCTTTCACAGATACGTTTAAAATTTACTTCTTTTCACATTGACTTGGAAACAAGGTCTTACAGCTTGTACTAAGCCAGCTTGATAGTTCCAGGGTTGGACCAGTACTTCACATCTGGGAAAGTCATGTTAAGTCCTTGTCCGAGTGGAGTTTGGACCCATAATTGTAGGACTTCATGAACATTACCAGTTAAAGGCCGTTACTCATATGCCTGTCCTTATCAAATAGGGCAGACCTTGAGATCTTGCATCTTATGTATATGCAGAATATAATTTTCTTCCAAATAATTATCATATTTTAAAATACATTTGAAGGGAAAATGTGTAGCAGTTGTGACTAAAAAAGCTGGTGCCTTGTGTCATAGTCACATTCCAATAAAAAAATGACACATTGGAATTTTCAGAGGTTAAATACTTTAACATAATAAATATCATATGGAATCTTGTGATTAAGAATGCAACTAGTACTACTGTGCCAAAAAACTGGTGTCAGCTCATCTAAGGTCATGGGTTTTGGCATTTAATTAGAAAAAAAGCCAGATTTTCTTTTGTTTACACTCTTGCATAGATCTTCTCAGTTATTTTATGAATAGTCAATACTCAATTACTTCATGAATAGACATTACTTTATAAATAGTCAATACTGAAATTACATCATGAACAGTCATTAATTTATGAATAGTCAATAGTGAAATTACTTCATGAACAGACATTACTTTATGAATAGTCAATACTGAAATTACTTCATGAACAGACATTACTTTATGAATAGTCAATACTGAAATTGCTTCATGAATAGACATTACTTTATGAATAGTCAATACTGAAATTACTTCATGAATAGTCAATACTCAGTTTCTTAATGAATAGTCAATACTCAATTTCTTTATGAATAGTCAATACTCAGTTTCTTAATGAATAGTCAATACTCAGTTTCTTTATGAATAGTCAATACTCAATTACTTCATGAAAAATTCAGTTTCTTAATGAACAGTAAGTATTCAATTACTTTATGAATAGTCAATATTCAGTTACATTATGAATAGTCAATACTCAATTATTTTATGAATAGTCAATACTCAGTTACTTTTGAATATTCAATACTCAGTTACTTTATGAATAGTCAATACTCAGTTACATTATGAATAGTCAATACTCAATTATTTTATGAATAGTCAATACTCAGTTACTTTATGAATAGTCAATACTCAGTTACTTTATGAATAGTCAATATTCAGTTACTTTATGAATAGTCAATACTCAGTTACTTATGAATGTGAAGGATAGATCCATTTGATAAAGAAAGGCTTATAGCTGTTCAAAAATGCAGAATTATTTTTAAAACAAACTGTAATTCAGTCATAATACTTAATCAAAAGTTTGTGGATTTATAAGCCATTTTGTCATCTCAAATAGCAATGGTGCATGACCTTATTATCCCTTAAAGGCATCTTACACAATTGCAGTTTTTTATTATAAAGACAAGGAAGGAAAATCAAAACTAGCAAACAGATTTTTTTAAAACTTGACATGATTACAGAGAATCACACTAGAAACAAATTTATGGGATGAAAAAATGGGTGTCTCAATGCTACTTTTTGAGTTATGTGCCCCTGAATGTGAGTTTTTTGCACTTTTCTGACATTTCCAAGGACAGATAACTCAAAATCAAACCTATCGTTACCTTATTTTATTTCACATTAATTATCATTTGTTGTTTCACTCTAGTCATTATGCAAAGTTTAAAACAATTCCATTTGATTTCTCACAATGTTTCAGCAAATAGACATACTGCGTTTCTTAAAAAAAAATAAAAAATCTATATATTCCCGTTTGCGACTATAGTTTAAAATCTGTTGCATAGAATTCCTACATCTTTTACACAGTGACAGGGAATATATTACCAGACATTGAGTTGAATTTAAATGAGGTGTTTCTAGCCCAGGTGGGGTCCCACCAGTATTTTCACAGTTTAAACTGGCTGTTCACCTTGGGGTCTTCCTTTTCCCATAAACAAGAAAACTGCATTTTCTCCTTGAAATATATATATGGTATTATTAGGCAAATGCCTATTCATCTGAAAAAAAAATCTTGCAGTAGATCAATGACAGTGTGATTGCAAAGGGAATTTATTATATATCTTTAAAAGTTGAGTTAAAGGTAATCCTTCCATCATTATATAAAATTGTGATAATGGTCCATCAAGTGACCGTGGGGGCCTCCGTGGCCGAGAAGGTAAAGTCTCTGACTTAAACACTCACTCTAAGCCCCTCATCCCATGGGTTTGAATCCCGGCAGGGTCATTCAGATTTTCATGTGAGGAAGCGGGGTTCCAGCTGGCTTGCGGTAGGTCGGTGGTTCTACCCAGATGCCTCCGTGCATTCGGGGTCTTCCTCCACCTGTAATTAGCTGGAAATCGCTATATGACGGAAATACTGTTGAAGTGACGGTAAACTCAAATAGTCAAGTGATCGTGGAAACTTTATAGTAATTAAATGCTAGCCTTTATAGACTTCGAGCAAATGAGTCTATAACGCTAAATCAGTGGATGCTTAAATGCATCTGCAACAAAGTCTTTTTAAGCATTTGAAGGACCATGATTATGATTTAATGATGGATGGATTACCGCAAGTTAAAGAAAGGACCTTGTAACTTTCATATATTTGCATAAGTTGACTGGAATCTTGAATATTGATAAAACCCCTTGCCTAATAAAAATGTTTTTTGATGATTTGACAAACGGAAGATATTGAGAAAATCTGAGACACGGGCAGTTTATAAATGGCAGTTAAACATTGAAAATAAACAGATTGATCAATATATATATATACTTTCATTCCCTTGATTTGCTGTAGTACCTTGATCATAAAAATTCCCAATGTGAAGAGTATGTGGCATCTCCCAAAACTTTGGGAAAAAAAAGGCCATGATATTACATTTATATCAATGATCCAATAGCTACACTGGGATATCTTGTGATCAATTGCCCTGACAAATCAAACTGGATGTTACAAATTATGGGGTATGTAGTCATCAAAGTATTGAAAGTAGTGGTAACATGATCAGATAATATACCTTCTTCATCAGGGACCATCAATTAGTTAATTGTCAGTCCCCTCTAAATAATTCTGTCCCCCTCTAAAAAATTCTTAAAATTCATGCAGTTTTTCCCCCCAAATTGCTATTTACCTCAGTTTTTTTTTTCTTTATTTTCACTAAACTCGAGAAAAATGATGCTTTAATTTACTCCCCAAACTATGGTATTATTCAGATCAGAAAACCTACCTGTTCACTCAGCAGTAGCCTAGAGGTTTAACCCGTTTTATTGTAAAGCTTAAACAGTGGTTATAGCCAAAACTTTCACAATGACAGGGCACATATCGCTGGGAGGAAGAGAGCAGAGAGGGTACTGATTTTTCGTATCTGGAATTCATCAGTGTGGGAGACAGACTATAGGATTTGTACTGTAGTGGTGCTGTGTGCTGTCTGTGACAGAGTTCTGTGGATACTTTCCGTGTTTCCATTGACCTTGGGAGTGGTTAGGATACACTCTAGACACTGAAAGGTAAAGGTAGTCTTAATTATTCCTTTGAAAAATGATTAAATTTAATTTGGAAGGGTCTAATGATATTAACTGATATCTAATTGAATTTTATTGAAAATTATGTTTAATTGGTTGGTAATTTTTTTTGAAAATGGTTAAATTTTATTTTTTATGGTATGGATGTAGAGTCTGAAGATTGCTTAATTTAGTGATATTTAATTGAATTTTATTGGAAATCATATTTGTAAAGCTAGTCTTCATTTAAACAAGAGGGCCATAGAGGCCCTGGATTGCTCACCTGAGTATAGGGTTACCCAAGGAACATCTGTACTAAAACATTTTGAAGTCTGGCCAGTAGTTTAGGAGAAGATGATTTTTAAAGTTTTCATAATTTTTTTTCTTTCTGTTACCATGGCAACCAGAGTTCTACATGGATCAAGTTTATTTTAGCAACTTTTGTGAAGGTTCACCCAAGGATTATCCCTGCCAAGTTTAATCAAATTATGTCCAGCGGTTTCAGAGAAGATGTCGTTATAGTCCTTTCAAATTTTGAGACAGTAAATTCAAGAAAATTACTGTGAATTATTTATTTTTCACTTGCCCTGTACAAATTTTCTCTGGCCAAGGCAAGTGCCCCAGGATAGTAAAATCAAGACAAATATGTCTGTTCTGGTGTTTCAATCGCTATGCACTAATGGAGAGTCTCGCCAGTGGACTTTGACACCCCTGCAGAGCTATGGATAACTTTTTTCATACCCTATGACTTGTATAGGAATTAGGTCTTTGTGCAATTTAATTTGGTTTTTTGACAAATGGGATTTGGGTATTCTGTGTATATATATATATATATATATATATATATATATTTGGGTAAATATACTCAAATAACCTGCTTATCTGTTACTCTGCCCCTGACACATTCTCTTTTACATATATTTTGGCCATATAAGATCTTTTTTACATAAATATTTCAGTCAGAATTTACCTTTTAACTTTCTATCAGGTATGAGATAGCTTAATCAAGTTAGTTTGGAACATATACATGTGATTTGTGTGAAAATAAATCTTTGAGAAATTGTTGAGGGTTTGATAGGTCAAGGTCATTTTTAGCTCACCACTGAGCACTATATATATATATATATAAGTGCTCAAGGTGAGCTATTGTGGTCAGTCAATGTCCATCCGGACATCATTCTGTCCGTTCATCAACATTTTCTTGTGTACACTCTAGCATTTTCATTTCATCAGCAATTTTCTTCAACTTTCTGACTTTGTTTATAGCCATAATCTCTTTGCCAGGTTAGATTATGGCTGATATCAGCCCATTAGGTCTGGAGTTATGGCCCTTGAACAATGAAAAAAATGCCAGATTTCACTTTGTGTACACCTTAAGTTAACATATATAAATATATTAACATTTCTTAATCAATCTTCTTAAAACTTTATGACAGTGTATATAAACATAATCTCCCGGCTAAGTTCAATTACGTCTTATATCGGCCAATAAGGTCTGGGGTTATGTCCCTTGAATGATTAAAAAATGCCAGATTCACTTTGTGTAACTCTAGCATCTTCATTTCTTCAGCTATCTTCTGCAAACTCCATGACATTGTTTATAATCATAATCTCTCAGCTAAGTTTGATTACGGCTGATATCTGCCCAATAGGTCTTGTATTATGGCCCTTGAATGATAAAAATGCCAGATTTTTTTATATATAGGCTTATATAGGGAGCTATGACCTTCAAATCTGGAGCACAGGTACAAATTTGTTTGTGAAATTTAACAAATTGACAATGGATGACCTTGGTCATGACCCAGGTACCTACTTCTGATATTTTAAGCTACAGTCTTCATATATGAACCACTAATAGAGTTTTGTATATGACATTGAACTTTGACCTTGGATAACCTTGACCATGACCTAATGTTCTACTTTTGTATTTTTAAGCTATGTCCTCCAAATTTGCCCCAAATGTACTGTTTGATGTCTTGAATTGAAATGATCTTGCTGTAATACTGTATGGATAGTGTATTAAGTATGACTATGCTACAATATAGTGACTTGTACAGACAATCAAGGCAATGTTTCTCAGGTGAGCGACTTCAGGGCCATGATTGCCCTCTTGTTACCAAAAATAAACTTTTGTTAACTACTGCTAACAGTCTGTCCCCGAAATGGAATGCTTTTTACAACTTTTATCAGGAATGATATTTCATCAATTAGCTTGCAACATATATTTAGCTTGAGAAAAGATAAAGCTTTGAGAGCTGTTGGGTCAAGGTCACTATAAAAATGGACTTTCGTTACTGTTACTAATGTATATCAGGAATTAGGTACATTAGTCATACTTTAGAAATGATATATTCTTTGTGTGAAATGGATATTTTATATCAAGGTTAATTTTTTACTGAATTTTCATATGAATTCGGAAAATTTACGTAAATACATAGTTACTCACTAGCTCTCAACATTTATACTTCAATACTGTGACAAAGCAGTATGTGTGAGTATATTCAGTCAATCCTGTGACAGTTCTAGTTTTGTTTGAGCATACAGCTCTATAAGGAGCCCTGGGAGCAAGAGTCATGGAGTCGATTCCTGGCTGCAACATATATAATTATATGTGTGTCAGTTTCATTAAAAATTGGTTCTTGTTACAGCTGCCTGATAAACACTCATCATAATTTGAAGTTCTATGTAAAGGTTAGTTCAGGACTGGTTGGCCCGGTATCAAGATCAAGGTGGTTTTTTTTGCGTATTTTGGCAAACAATATTTGGTTGTGTTCCCAACTGCAAAAAGTATGTTCTTTTCCCAATTCAAGGAACACACACACACAAAACAAACAACAACAAAAAAGATATATTGCCATTTTTACAACGTGTTTGGGATCGAAATTTGCAAGTCCGATTGATACAGGGGTTGAATGAACCAAATATTTTATTTTGTTTTATTTGATATATAAATACGGTGTGAGTTTTTCCCAATTTTGTCTAAAATGACACAAAAATTTCCAATTCTGGGTGTCACATCATGTTCCCGAAATGGTGAGAAAATCCCTGAGGATAACGTGACAGGGTGTGGTGTCATGCCACTTGTCTACAGCTTCTACATGACGTCACTATATCTGCCTCAGATATACCTTAAAGTTAACACTCTAAATAACAGAAATTATGACTGCTGATGGGGCATTAAGGTATTACTCAGGAAGTACATATACAGGACAATTTGTCAGAAGTTAACTGACTGTGTGAATGATGCTTGTACCTGAGTTTCACTGAACATTCCGGGAGAAAGCCGCATTTGGCAGGCTGACAAAGAATGATTGATAGTAATTGAATTTGTACTACTGTTCAAATGTTCAGGTAGATTTCTTATATATTGATTGATTTGTTTCTCTGTCACTTGTTTTTACCTGCAGCTTAGTAAACTTCTTTGCATGGGTTTAACATTATTTCAGTCATTTTGGGACTTTTTTTTTTCTACAAGATGATGGATTAAAGCACTGCCTTACAGTGCTATTATGTCCCTATAGATAGATTGTAAGTTACCCCACCCAGTAAGATTTTACTGACACTAGATCTACCGTTATAATTAATCCCCCGCCGCAAAGCGGGAGGGGGGTTATAGGAATGCCCTTTGTCCGTCCGTCCGTCAGTGTGTCCAAAACATTTTCGTGTCCGCTCCATATCTCATGAACGCTTGGACACATTTTCTTCAAACTCAGCTAAAGTGTTAACCTCATTGAGCTGATGTGCAGAAGGCATGTGGCGGTCACGCTGGCTCAAGGTCAAGGTCATACTTGAAGGTCAAATGTTATTTTCGTGTCCGCTCCATATCTCATGAACGCTTGGACACATTTTCTTCAAACTCAGCTAAAGTGTTAACCTCATTGAGCTGATGTGCAGAAGGCATGAGGCGGTCACGCTGGCTCAAGGTCAAGGTCATACTTGAAGGTCAAATGTTATTTTCGTGTCCGCTCCATATCTCATGAACGCTTGGACACATTTTCTTCAAACTCGGCTAAAATGTTAACCTCATTGAGCTGATGTGCAGAAGGCATGAGGCGGTCACGCTGGCTCAAGGTCAAGGTCATACTTGAAGGTCAAATGTTATTTTCGTGTCCGCTCCATATCTCATGAACGCTTGGACACATTTTCTTCAAACTTGGCTAAAATGTTAACCTCATTGAGCTGATGTGCAGAAGGCATGAGGCGGTCACGCTGGCTCAAGGTCATGGTCATAGTTGCAGGTCAAATGTTATTTTCGTGTCTGCTCCATTTCTCATGAACGCTTGGACACATTTTCTTCAAACTCGGCAAAAAAGGTTAAATAACCTCATTGAGCTGATGTGCAGAAGGCATGAGGCGGTCATGCTGGCTCAAGGTCAAGGTCATCCTTGAAGGTCACACAGACCACCTCTTGACCTGGATTGCACTTCCACAGTGATTTATTGTACTCGGTAAATAATAGTATGTCATGTTCACAATCATACAAATTATGTCATGATATATAAAGTTTTTAATTGAGTTACACATGTATTTTGTGGTTACCTAACACATCCTATACTTCATTGATGTTCGCTTTTTGTACTGTTTCCCATGTAAAACTTGTCAGTAAACTTTTAATATATGTGCCTCCGAATTCTGAGATTCATACATAACTCCGGAAAGTTAAATTGTCTTAAACTGATCTTCTATGTCTGCTACAACCATGCCAGGTTAAGGTGAACATAATCCTATGACCAAACAAATTCTAATATTTGGCCAGCGGCGGGGGATATAGCTGTCCTTTGGACTGCCTTGTTATACTGTGTGCCAATCAAAGGAGCCATATTAATACCATTTTAATGACATAAAAATTGTCATCATCACACAGACTACCATCATCAGTATTACAGCTCAGAACTCTGTCATCAATATCAACATTGTTATTAATTATAATACTGTCATTAGCATCATCAACACCATCATCATTGACACCATCATTGTAATCATCACCTTCCATTGCATGTACCAACTCATCTTATTGCCATTATCAACATCATCGTTGTCATCCCCATGATCATTGCCATCATCAACATCATCATTGTAATCATCATTGTCATCACCATCATCATTGTAATCATCATTGTCATCACCATCATCATTGTCATCATTGTCATCACCATCATCATCATCATTGTCATCCCCATCATCATTGTCATCCCCATCATCATTGTCATCATTGTCATCACCATCATCATCATCATTGTCATCACCATCATCATCATCATTGTCATCCCCATCATCATTGTCATCCCCATCATCATTGTCATCATTGTCATCATCATCATCATCATCATTGTCATCCCCATCATCATTGTCATCCCCATCATCATTGTCATCATCATTGTCATCACCATCATCATCATTGTCATCCCCATCATCATTGTCATCCCCATCATCATTGTCATCACCATCATCATTGTCATCACCATCATCATCATCATTGTCATCATCATTGTCATCACCATCATCATCATCATTTTCATCATCATTGTCATCACCATCATCATCATTGTCATCATCACCAACAATATCATTGTCATCATCACCAACATTATCATTGTCATCATCACCAACAATATCATTGTCATCATCACCAACAATATCATTGTCATCTTCACCAACAATATCATTGTCATCTTCAACAACATTATCATTGTCATCATCACCAACAATATCATTGTCATCATCACCAACAATATCATTGTCATCTTCACCAACATTATCATTGTCATCATCACCAACAATATCATTGTCATCATCACCAACAATATCATTGTCATCTTCACCAACATTATCATTGTCATCATCACCAACATTATCATTGTCATCATCACCAACAATATCATTGTCATCATCATCAGCACCATTACAATTACCATATACAATATGTATATATATACAATACAGATAAAGTTATTATTTAAATCTCTAATGTAGAATAATTTTGAAGCCTTTACAAACAGAACAGACAAGTTTCATCCAGGAGCTCAGCTTCTACACTGTTTCCATGGCAATGAAAAACCCATTGTTTCATACAGTCAAACCTGTCTTTAGTGGTCAATCGATGGAACAAGAGAAAATGGCTGCTTAACAGAGGTGGCCGGCAAACGAAGTTAAACATATATATCAAAATGCTAATTTGGTGCTATTAGAACTGACCATTAAATGCAGGTTGACCACTAAATAGAGGTGACCGCTACAACAGGTTCAACTGTATATATACCTTTTTTAAGTTCATTTTATACATATCAATCAAGTCATAAATTTGTAAATGAATATTCATGAGATCAAGGATTAAAATTATACCCGTTGTGTAAATGTTGTTGGTTGTACTCTAGCAATTAAACTGTCCCTTCAGTGCAGTATGCATATATGTTGTAAATTATTCACTGTGCACTAGCTGTTATTACACCATTGATTTCCTCCTCTAATCCTGTTTCTCAATAACTAGATATGAATACAAGAGTTGTTACACAGCAGAACAATGATAATGTGAATCTAACTTAAATAAATTAGCACTGCACAAGGCTGTGTAATGGCAAGATACTCTAAAGGTTTGTTTTGATTTGTATTTTTTTAATTTTTTTTATTTATAGATAAAAATCCAGTGCTTCTTAAAATTCATCTCCTTTTATTTCTGTATACACTTTATAAAGAATAGTTTTGTGGTCAGCAGCTCTCAGATTATGATAAACTGAGCTTTAACATGTTGGTGTTTTAGGGTCACATCTCAATTTTCTGTTTTGACCACAGGCTTAAAAAATCCACACACACACACACACACACACACACACACACACAAAACCAGGTTTTCAGTGAGGAAGAAATCTTTTTTTGACCTTCAACCTCTGTGTGTGACCTTGACCTTTATGGACATGGATCATGTACCTTGAGCAGCACACAGTCCCATGTAGAAAAAGTGTACCAAATCATTTGAAAATTCCTTTATGCTTGGTGAAGTTTAAGCCCAGACAAAGACTTTTATGCCCATTTTGACCCTTAACCTCTAAATGTGGCCTTGATCTGTATACCATGAACATAGGTCATGCACATGCACACTGTCTCATCATGAAGAACAATTGTTCAGAATAATTAGAAAAATCTTCAGTGCCTGGTATGATGTTACAGCCCAGACAAAGTCAAATATACCCATTTTATACATTTCTCCTCTAGGAGTGACCTTGACCTTTGAGCTACGAAGCTGAGTAATGTATCTGCAAACCGTCCCAGCCTGATTAGCAATTTTATGCACCTTTAAAGTTTTAGCAGAAACAATCTAAGACCCACCTGTCATATCTAGGGCTATGTCAACTGGTCACAAACAGTTTTAATCGCGAACTAAACCATGTGGCAATTCTTACTCCAGGATTTTTCTTTTCCAATGAAAAAATAAAAGGTAATATGTTCCAAAATATATGATACTACGGTCCCTTCTCAAACATCTGAAAAAAAGGCCTGTATTTTGTGTAAACCAGGTCAACAATTGACCACACTATTCTCTCTTTTTACATAGTTAGTGGATAGCGTGTAAGTATATTTTAATCAGTAGTCTACTGTACATAAATAATTATTGCTCCAAGCCCTTTTGAAATATCTCATCACATGATGAATGGGTTTAGACAAAGTTAGGGTCTGGACAAATTTGATAAAGTAAGATTCAGGCAGCAGTCTGCCCACTGTCATTCACTATCCTAATTTATAACAAGATTTTCTCATTTTAAAAATCTGTTTTACCCTTTACCCCATGAGTAGTAATGTACACATTTATGAATTGATTTATGATACCATTTTTCATCTATTTCAGATGGCGCAGATGTTAGCGCAGTCACCGAGCTCTTCGGCCACATTAGGAAGTGCCATGTCGTCTGTGGTAAGATTTTTTCTTTAAAAATAAATTTTCTTGTATAAATTTTATATTTTTTTTGTTTTCCTTTTTTTTCCCTATTGAGAGAATATGGAGCTGACATTGAGCAAATTACCTTAACTCTGATCAGTTTGATCTAGTCGGCATTTCGCTCTTCTTTCCAGATTTTTCCTAAATCCGGAAAAGTTCGTACAAAAAATAAGTTTTCCAGACTTGTTTTCAATATCTTCTTCAAAGTTTATCATGGGCAGTTGAATTATGTTGTAATGAGCACAGGTATAAATCCAGCAGAGTCTGGTTCTAGGTTTGCAGGGTTCTATAAATACAACGGTTTGAAAATTTTGGATTTGCGGGTTAATCTGATTACTTGCTAGATGATTCATAGATGAGTGAAAGGAATTAAAATTTTAAAAGGAAGGCTTGCCCAGTTAAATATAAGCCAGTCTGACCAAAGCATCTGTTGCTTAACTACCAACTGATTTAATCAAGTCTTGTCACCAGTATGTTAACCCTTTCCCTCATAGAGGACACCATGAAAAGACCTATGCGAACAGCATAAAACCAGATCAGCCTGCGAGTAACTCGCAGGCTGATCAGGTTTTATGCTGTTCGCTGCTCCTCAGTGGTCTGGAAATGAGGATTTTGTAATTAAATTTGGTAAGGTTTAACTGTGGTTTTCTGCAGATCAGGCTTTATGTGATACCTATTGAGGACGTCAAAATGAGTATATATGAGGGAAAGGGTTAACCAAGTACCTTAATTAGAATGGAATAAAAGGCAGAATTTAGCTCGATTTGAAGCTGAGTACCAGAACAAGCAGTCAATTTCTGAATGGTTGTTTGTTCCTTCCCACAATTCATGTTTTTTTTTTATAGAAATCCAGGTATGATGTATGTATACATACACAAATATAACCGAACTATCTGCAAGAAAGATAAGGGCTGTCCATAAGGAATCACAAATCCAAATGAATGTATGGCTTGCTGCTGGAGCCCAATAAGGATTTTTGTTCACACTGTTTCTGTACCCACAACATGACAGGTTCAGATGTTCTTATCTTACAAGTGCATTATTTTAATACACAATGATGCACTCAGTGTAGTGCATTTTTTAAATGTCACAACGAACTTGTAAGCAAGTGGATATTTAATATGCCTGTCAACTTCAAGGTTGTTGTAGCTGTGTTAGAAAAGAGAAGGTGCATACAGATGCCAGATTATAGATAAGATGTTTCTCATGATCCTACTTGAACTCATCATAAAACATGGTTCCTACAGATCTTTAGAAACCCTTAAATTTGATGTAAAAAAGACTTAAGAGCCTTAAAAAAGACAATGGCACTTGAATATCCCTTGAATTTGGTGTCTGTTTTGAAAAGACATTAATTTTAATTTAAAAAAAAAAAAAAAAGAAAAATCCTTGAATTTTTTATCTGTTTTAAAAGACCCTTAATTTTGAATTAACCCTTTAATATTTAACTCAAACCCCTAAAAACAAAGCTTAAACCCCATTTAATTTTTAAATTTAACCTTAAAACCATTTAGCCTTTAAAATACTTTGACTATAGATATGTTTTGAAATTTTATTGAAAAGAGCCTTTAAAAAACTCTTAAATTGTAAAAATATCTGTTTTGAAAACCCCTTAATTCTAAACAGAAGCATTTAAAAACCTTTAAAACAGAAAAAAAAGCCCTTAAAAAAAAACAACACATTTAACTTTTATTTTCTCAATCTTCCTCACTAATTTAACTCATTATTTTGGTCAGGTAGGATATTTCTGTAGCTGATATATTGTTGGTTGTTCATGTTTGCTTTTATCTCAAGCATAAAGTTTCCAGGCTTTGTAATTTGAGTCCTTAAAAGAACCTTGAAAAACCCATAAAATTGCACTTACAAATTTTGCATGAATTAAACATAATATAAAATCTCATATGATATCTGCTTCTTTTGCAACTAGTGATGTCTCTGTGGGTGATTTAATGGTTGTATTGTTTACATAATTTGAGGGGTGCAAGCAAAACTAGGCTAAGTACATATACATATATATATAAGGACTTAGCATAGTTTTGCTCTAACCCGTCAGTATTATGTACCATACTGAGTCTTGTAGATGCACCTTGTTTAATACTAATCACCTCATACAGGTGTATTATTTGACTCATTTGAAAATACAGCAGACCCAGATTAGACAGCTCCAGAAATGGACTCTCCGATAAGGGTCTCCTGACTGTTTGCTTGAATACAGTATAATTATGTGGCTCAGATTTTTACAGTTTCCATGACAAAAAAAAAAAAAAATAAATAAAAAATAAATGTTTTTTAAAATAATACCATTAATGTTCAGTAAATGAATATTGATTTTAAAGTCATAAAGTTATACATGTATACATGCATATTCATGAGGTAGAGACAGGGTTCGACATTAACTTTTTTGAGAGCTGGACCAGTGGTCCAGGAACTTAGAAAACCTACTAGACCTGACCTTAACTGAACTAGACCAAAGTGTAAAACACATACCTGTCATACTTAGATCAATGTACTTACTTTGGAATACCTAACAGTGTTTTTTTTCCATGTTTACCTTTTGAAATGAATAAAGGTCTACAAAGATGATACTAGAATTACTCTTGTGTTACATGCTTTTCATTAACATTGCATGAACACCTTGATTGTACTTACATGGAAATCCCCATATATATATATGTGAGTTCCGGATAATGTCTATTGTTTAATGATTTTCAGGCAATTCCATTTAAAGCAAAACAATCTGTTTCTTGTCATCTATTCATACAGTTTCTTTGATTCCTCTTTAACTATTTCATTCATTACTGACATGATCTTTGATCAATTTAGAACATGACCAGTCGGTCGTGTTAGCCTAGGACCTAGCTGGACCGGACCATCAATCTACTAGTGAATGTCGTTTGGTCGGGCCTTAATGTCGAACCCTGGGTAGAGGGAATCATATTTGAAGGGTCTAACTGTTGTTGTACTGCATGGATACTATATGCCCTCTTGCTTTGTATGGTATGTGCTCCAGAGGTGGGCCAAAGAGTATGAATACGGTATTTAATTATTACAGGTCAAGTTGTTGTCCACTGACCATGTCATGACATTGTGTCCATTTCATGGGGGCTTTTATGAGGGCAAGGTACCAGGTAATGTTGTACAAATATCAGGGCTTTGATGTTAGTATACGTACACTATACCAGTTGACCAACAACTAAATGTTTTTCTCTCGGAGTTTTTAATAGAAAATTTTTAGCCTGGCGTTTTCAGTAAGTCTTAGTTATTTAATACCCTTGTACCTAATAAAGACGTGTTTTGATGCCTTGGTAAACAGAACAGACCCTGGTCAGACAGAACTTTCCTTTCCAGGAGCTGACTGATCAGGGTTTCCTCTGGTAGCTTCTACAATATACAGCTGATTCTACTCAGTCTCTACAGCTAAGAAATACATCCTACATTCTTCAGTACAGATGCAAGCCTCCATTGTGTCTTGATTTTTTTTGCTCAAAGTCTATAAAAGCTTGCATTTACTAATACATTTCAATGATCATTTGATAGACCCAGAGCTACAGATAACTTTTTTCATGAAATGGGTATTTACCCAGTGAACTTAGCATGAAAAGGGTATTTGTGAAATTTAATTGGGTTTTTGACAAATGTGAATTGGGTATTCCTTATATTTTGTATACAACTAGCAACATTTGAATAGAGTTTTCAGAAAATATTTTGCTTTTTGTTACCCAATGATTCTGCAAACTATTGCTTTTTTGCCAAAATTAATTGGGTAAATACTCAAATACCCTGCTTATCCGTTACTCTGGATAGACCTGATGATCACAATTTCATAATGGAGGGATTGCCTTAGGTGGACTTTAATGCAAAGAGAATCAGAGACTAATTGTGCTTTGCTTGTAGTTAAACGCAATATTTAAATGATCTCTTAATGTCCATATTGATTTTAGATAGGTTATCCTAATAATGGTCATATGTTAGACATCTACAGTATGTAATACTCTCTCTCTCTCCTTTTTTGTTTGTCTTGTATTTCTCTCCTCTTCGTTCTCTCTTTCTCACTCACTCACTGTCTCAAACACCTTTTCTAATTCTCTTTCCTTTCCTGATCTGTCTCTCTCTGTCCTTTTCTGTCTGCTAGTCTCTCTTTTTCTACCTCTCTCTCTTTTCTGTCTCTCTCTTTTCACTCTTTCCTTTTTAGTCCTCACAGTCTCTCTCTTTCTCTCCATTTCTGCATCCTCTATCTCTCTCTCTTCTTTTCTGTCTCTCCTTTACTGTTTTCTGTCTGTCTCTCTCTCTCTCTTCTGTCTTTTCTCTGAGATTCTCTCTCTTTCTGTCTGTCAAGCTCTCTGGTATCTGGAAGGCCATGGATGTGACTTAAATTATTATATCATTTTTCATTATCAGGGCAATACATTCTAGCAATTGTGAAAACAGTAAGCATTTATAAACAAAACATTTGTACATTATTTATCCATGTATTAGTAAGAACAATATTAATGATTTCTTCACTTTCTCTTTTTTCCCCACAGAGCTTAACCCCTAAGCAGGTACTTGTATCATTTGTTGAATATTTTCCATTTTTGTTTGTTCTGTTATTGTTTTCTGTTTACAAACTTTACAACTGTTCATCATATTTGAATTTATTGTTTACATATTTTGATATCAGTAATGTACAGTCAACCAGTCTGTGATTTTGCCATGTTTTCATTGGACACTTTACTTTATATAGACTGGTTTTTACTCACTGGCAATCAGAGCAGACCAAAATCAGACATCTCCTAGAAAGAGTGGTCTGATTAACGTCTTCTCTGTTTGTTCATACAGTATTGTGGCTAAGATTCTACAGAGAAATGCAAACGAATATTAGAGAGAGAGAGAGAGAGAGAGAGAGAGAGAGAGAGAGAGAGATTTTACAGTCTGCATGGTAGATTAAAATTCATTCTTACATAATTTATATATACCATTGTAAGTTCAGTAAATTAATATTCATCAAGTCATAATTATAAATTTGTACATGAATATTCATGAGGTTTTTGAATATGGTCTTACAGAACTCTCTCTCTCTTCTTATATATATATAATTTTATGATTTAGTTATGAATATGATATAATTTGAGGGTACCATTTACAGTTCAGTAAACTTGTAATATTCATCAAGTCATAAATTTGTACATAAATACCAGTAAGGTAAAGGGTTAAGCAATGATTGATAAAGTTTTAATTCTGACTTGTGAAAACCTTTCCCTTGTCACGTTATGTGACTGAAAGACGCGCAGATTTGAACGTCTCTCAAGTCTAAGGGCTGAGTCATCTGTTATAAACTTTCCTCTTTTGATGACACACTAGCTTACAATGTTTGTCTTTTTTTATTGAGGCCATCCTAAAAAAAGAACATGTCTGTCTGTTTGTAGGTAACCAATCCAGATTTTTCAGTGTGTAGTTAGCTTTTCTTTTTTTTCACTCAGAATTACCAAAATATTCATCAGTGGCTAAAACCTTAACCCAGTGAGAAATGGATATCTGCAGGTTTTGTATCTTGATATTTAGCTTTTAAATTGTTTGATAAGAATCAGTCAATAAATAATTGGACTTTTAATGGGTTCATTAATTCTCCCTTTCCCACTCCCCCCCCCACCAAAAAAAAAGAGAGAAAAAAGAAGAAGAAATAAGTTTAATTATATTAGAAGTATAGAGACATTATTAGTGGTGTAGATAGGGTACCCACACAAACAATATCTTAAAATTAGGATGGCCCAATTTAAAGGATGTGTTAAGGACCTTAATTTGTTCAGTGATATATGTCAATTAAGTACAATTAATAACTTACATAGCTTTAAAATGCACTTCTCTAGACTTAAGCAGTGGAAATCTGTTCTTTTGTGTTTACCAGGTCAACTGTTGACTACCTATTATCCCAGTGTAAACATTAGATAGCCTGAAAATTAATTTATTATGAGCATTATTTTTCCCATATTTTACCCTCACATTTTTCCCGGTCAAAGGACCCTACGCTATTCCCTATGAAAGTAAAAAAAAAAAAATATATATATATATGAACATTATAAATGTAAAGACATGCAAAAATTAAGTATTTTATTAGAGAAATAAGAATGACAGGG
This sequence comes from Solen grandis, assembly GCA_021229015.1. Taxonomy (NCBI): domain Eukaryota; kingdom Metazoa; phylum Mollusca; class Bivalvia; order Adapedonta; family Solenidae; genus Solen; species Solen grandis. The sequence goes on along the minus strand of CM037791.1, from coordinate 26,188,837 downwards.
ATTTTCTTTCCATTTATGGAAAGGAACCCTAGCCCCAAATTAGGAAAAGTTATTGACACATTTCATCTTATTGGAAATATTTAAGAAAACAGAGCCTCAAATCTGGTAGTTCAAGAGTTTTAGAATTTCAAAGGCCTTTTATACTAGTGGTGTAGTGCCATCATTCACTGTTAACGTTCATGACTGAGGATTCAAAGGTTGTGGTTTCGGATCCCATTTGTAGAGGTGCACGGTTTTACTGGTATACAGGTAAACCGCGGTCAGAAGCATTTTGTGGTACGAACTGTACAGGGGGCCGCAGTGGCCGAACGGTTATAGTCGTGGACTACAAATCTCTCAGCCCCTCACCGCTGTGGGTTCGAATCCCGGTAGGGACTTCGGATTTTTCATGTGAGGAAGCCTTCCAGCTGGCTTGCGGTAGGTCGGTGGTTCTACCCGGGTACCTCTGTATACTCGGGGTCTTCCTCCACCTGTAATTAGCTGGACGTCGCTATATGATTGAAATACTATCGCAGCGACGGTAAACCCCAATACAACAACAACAACGAACTGTACGAGGATGAATAATACCGGTACTTCAGTAGTACAGTTTTTCAATAAATTTGTTGTTACTGATAATTTTTTTGCTTAACAACATCAAAAACCTGATATAGGTATGATATAAATGATTCGATTTCCATTCAAATTTTAGAAAATACAATTTATTTGAAATTATTCAATCATTACTAATAATGACCAGTGATCGGGAAAGGCATGTGCTGTGTGCCATGGTCACATTAAAAATCAAAATGTCACATCGTTTTTTGCACTGGATGCGACCCTTTTACGGTCATAACCAATACAGTCTGCTTAAAAAGCGTAAATATGAACATTGTCCAGGGTTTTAGATGACGCACAAAATTGTGCGTTTTGACTCAAAATAATCTGAAATGACACCCATTTTGAAAGCTAGTGCGCCGTCAATGAAGCATTTTCAAAACCAGGTTCTAAATATAAGACACATTCGATTGATATCAAATAGCTGTCAGTTTAAACCTACTATATGTATTTCCTTTATTCTGGAAGCAACATGTGACGTTCCAGATGCATGTTCATTTTATTTTTTCTGCTTCGCTCTGAAAAACAGATCAAGATATGGGACTTTCCATTTCTTAAAGTAGAACCCGGACTGCCGGCATTGCATAAAACGATGACCTCACGTCGTTGTCGTCCCGAATATTAGGCTGTCTGTTTACGTGCATGGAAGCAGGTTTTTTAATTTATGAAAACTATACTTACTTTGATTTTTTTCTCACCATATATCGCCCTTTTATATATTTGGATAAATTTGATCACAGAAAAATTCTCCCATGATAAATTAGTCTGATGTTCCAATACGTACTGTACAACTTAGTCCCAGCCAATGATGGAGAGTTATTGCATAGCAATGTCATTCGGATCATCGCAAATGCTGCAACAATGACGCAGCGGAATCTTAAGTTTTATTATTATTATTACCTAGCTGCAAGTAATTTGTCCCCCAAAAAATTTCAAATGACCTCTAAATCAAATATTCAAGGGGACACATGTCTCCAAAATGAAAATGTATATATTAAACCCTGATTGTCTGAGCCCGAAAGAGGGGAATTCCATTTCTAAATATAATGAATCCTAGAGAGGGACAGACATATTATTGATTCATCAAGGCATTGGTGTATCAACCAATCAGACTGAAATTTATTGCGTAAGAATCCAAGAGTGATAGGAAGTATTATTGAGACATTGTTGCCAGGTGTTTTGCAGGTGTTTGATTGCATTTACATGTGACAAATGTTCCTCTGCTTCTGCAAGTCAGATGCACTGCACCTTTACTCAAATAATATCTACTTGCAATGGCATTGTTACCTTGATGTTTATTATAGCTAATAGTTTGAATGTTGTTTTTTTCTTGCAAGTCTCTTTCCAATTGGTAAATTTAAAGTACACAAAAATTGATAACCAAACGCTATTGTCCAAAATGAAACTAGAGAAATTATCTCACAACAATAAACTTTTTGTCTGTTTATGGTTGGTTGCACAGCAATAATGATGCAAAATTCGCATTAGGTTAATTGTTTTTCATCGATTAATCAATTACGTTTTGCCTGGTATTTTCAAAACTGACACAAGCACATACATTACACAGTCACTGCATAGAATATATATATTTCGATACATTCCGTTTTGTACGTTTTACAGGTATAAAGACCCGTTCTGAATTGTGAAATATAGACTACTGGTATATTTGTGATTATACATGTTATTCTGCACCTTTATAATTAAAATATTAACCCTTTCCCTCATATATACTCATTTTGACGCCCTCAATAGGTATCACATAAAGCCTGATCTGCAGAAAACCACAGTTAAACCTTACCAAATTTATTTACAAAATCCTCATTTCCAGACCACTGAGGAGCAGCGAACAGCATAAAACCTGATCAGCCTGCGAGTTACTCGCAGGCTGATCAGGTTTTATGCTATTCGCTGCTCCTCAGTGGTCTGGAAATGAGGACTTTATAATTAAATTTGGTAAGGTTTAACTGTGGTTTTCTGCAGATCAGGCTTTATGTGGTACTTATTGAGTGCGTCAAATAATATGAGGGAAAGGGTTAATTAGTCCAGTCTGGGAACCATCAATAGGGAGAAGAGTAAGTTATAATAACTTGTTTCCCATTTGAATTGAACATGAGTAAGTTTAAAGTCTTAAAGTACTGAATATTTGATTATTGTCAATCTTTAGAATTGTTTATTGATGTAGCATCCTGAGGGAAGAATGTAGTGTCTATAAAGTAACAAAGATTTGAAGTTATGATCACTTGCTGATGTTCGACTGCCTCAGATTTGAGCTGCTTTAGAACTTGAGATGATTATGAAAGGGGAGTCTCAGCCTCTGATGACTGCATATAAAAGGAGAGATAGGTGGATGAATATAAAAGATAGGTGTTTTGTTTATTCAGAGAGAGAGAGATGAATAAATATGAAAGGACTTAGTGAGAGAGAGAAAGCAGAGAATGAGAGGGAGAATAATAGAGGAAGAAATTAACTAAGTAGCGGAAATCAGAAGGAAATGGGACAAAACTGCCGAATATCTCAGCTATCTAATGCTAGGCATTCTATACATAACAGTTTCTGTAGCACACTTCTCAATACAAGAGCCGAGGTCCGGAAGCTGCTGCAGCAGAAATTAGAGTGATATACACATCAGCGTTCACATCAACGATTGTTCCAAGTCTGAGACACACTCAGTAACATTCAGATTGATTCTGCTGAATCCTCAAGGTCGCATTGTCTCCCACAGGTGACCTTGACATTGGTAGGGATATCCCCCCCCCCCACACACACACACATTGCTAAGGCTGTTTTAGCAGACGGCAACCTGAGTGATTTAGCTAGAGTGCATTAATGCATGGGAATGGGAAACTGTGCACCAGACTCTGTTGACTTCAGTGGAATTATTTCTATACTGTAGGGAGGTGTTATATTGATATTATATGGGAGAAAGATTTTTTTTTTTACTATTTCTCCTTGAGGAAAGGTTAATACATGGGCTTAATGCTCAGAATCATTGTAAAAATATATGATAAATTATATAAATTATATACATAATGTTTCATATTTATATGTATATACACACAAAATAGCTTTGAATTATTAGTCCTCAGATTGTTTAGAGAGAGTGAAAATGAGAGAGAGAGAGAGAGAGAGAGAGAGAGAGGAGAAGATGGAGTGAAAGAGAAAGGGGTGGGGAAAAGAAGAGGGGAAAAAATTCCATTTTATAAAATAGAGAGAAAGTGAGATAAAGAAAGACATAGAGAGAGAGAGAGAAACAGAGATCAGAATCTAGACAAAGGGAGGAGGAACAAGAAAAAAAAACTATAGAGATAACAAGATGAGGAGATTTATGCTTATAAAATGGGGAGGATGAGAGATAGAGAGAGGGATATCTAGGAGAGAGAAAAAGAAAGAATGTCATTGTGGAAGAACAATATGCAAATTCAAGAGAGAGACGAAAAGAGAGGATAAAAATAAATCTGCGATAAAGGAGGGGAGGAAAAGGTCTCATGAAGCAGATATACAGGAAGGGCGCAAAGGTCCAGCTTCTGCCTCAAGATTGGAAGGTCATGGGTATGATCCTTGACTGCAACATGAACATACCAAAGTTGTCAGATATGGTACTTGTAGCATCTGGTTTGGGCTCAAAATAAAAATAGGGCCCAGTATCTGAAGATTGCTTGTCCTGGTATCAGCTGAATAATGTGACCACGTGTGGTATCATGCCACATGTTGGTGCCATGTTACTGCAGTGTGACAACACTACAACTTACATTTTTGTGTTCTTATAACCTATACTTACCACTTTCAATGGTTCCTGTGTTGTACTTTGTGACTGGTAAGGTCTTGAAATATCCTTGCCCCCAAAGCGGTTCTAACCCACAACCTTAGGATCCGTAGTCAGGTATGTTACCACTGGACTACGGTGCTCTTCCCATATATCTGTTTTAAATAGCCGTAATCTTCAAATGACTGAAATACCGTTGGTGGGAAAAAATACTAACAAATATATATTTAAATGCCAGCTTTTCAAAACAAATTCAGATTCTCTATGCCAAAATAAAAGTGCTGTTTTAAAAATATGATCATATAAGTTATTAATAAATAAGTAAACCATTTAAGTTACTCAGCTATGTTTCTAACTGTTTTTCATGGCAGGCACTGTAATGGAAAAATGTGGCCTGTGGAATTCACACTCCACCTGTCCAAATATTTTTCAGCTAAACTTAACAGAGTTCTCCCTCTTGCTGGATAACATTTGCCCTTAAAGTCAAACCCTGCAAAGTTTCTGCTCTTCAGCATTCAGCTTTTGTAGAGATCTCACCCTTGCCCATAGACACCACATAATTCTCTCCCTTGTCCAGTCAGTCACTACAGTTTCCTCCCTTGCTAAGTTACTCGTAAGTTCAAACAACACAAAGAGTTCTTTCCCTTGATCCAAGTGTTCATTCAGACTGGACAGAGTTTTCACTGTCACTGATTTACGTGTCTGTTCAAAGACATCACAAGAGTTATTTCCCTTGCCAAATTATTATTCATTTTAACTCTACATAGTTATCTCCTTTGCCCAATAACTTCCAACTTTAGTTCCCTGTATTGCACGTTTGCTCTGAAGACACCACATAGTTCTGAGAAAAATGCCCATGAATGTACAGGACAGGGAACAAATTGCTATGTTTTCTATGAACCAAATGATGGTATAAATAATCTATGAGAATCACATTTAACAACTTTACTTACTGGCTTGGCATCATAATACAACCAGGTGGAAAAAATGTGCTGCAAGACTGGAACTTGAACCCAGGACTCCTCATTTAAAAGGATATATAAATATAGTGTTCTATCTTCAATTGTATCATGAGAAGTGGCCCTGCCCTGCCTGTCATGCTTTAGACCTTGGTTCTGTGCAGTTTCCCATCTGGAATTCGAACTGTAACCGGACATATGTTAAATAATGTAAGTGCTCACTGAGCACATGCAACCATCAGGTGTCTCTATCATTTAGGTGCTTGCATCATTCATGCAGAGAAATGATTGATGAACCAACAATCACCTTAATGATCGAACACATCTCAGGTGTAGTGATAAACATAAGTGTGACCAGCACTCAGTCAAACCACATTAAAACAACTGACAGAGTGCAGCAGGGAGTTCAAGCAATACACTTATATACTGAATAACAACTGTTTATACACCCTCAGGGCTTAACCAATTTTCCCTCATTAAACTAAGGTTACATAAAAAACCTCTGATTTAAATTCTTATTCACCCCCACCCATCCTCTCCAATCCCCATTTATCTATTTACCCAGGAGAGGGTTAACCCTTTCCCTCATATAGACTCATTTTGACGCCCTCAATAGGTACCACATAAAGCCTGATCTGCAGAAAACCACAGTTAAACCTTACCAAATTTAATTACAAAATCCTCATTTCCAGACCACTGAGGAGCAGCGAACAGCATAAAACCTGATCAGCCTGCGAGTTACTCGCAGGCTGATCTGGTTTTATGCTGTTCATATAGGTCTTTTCATGGTGTCCTCTATGAGGGAAAGGGTTAAATACAGAATGTTATACTGCATATAATAGCACCCATAGAAACATGTCAGAAAGATGGAGTATTTTGGAGGAAACAAAGAGTGAAAGTACAATTATAAATGAGGAACACTTAATTATTTGGAAAAATATAGTTCATTTAGTCAGAGAGCAGTAGAAGGAGAAAAAATGAACACTATAGAGGGATTAACGGAGGGAATGAAAAAAAAAATGAAAGAGAGAGCGAGCACATTAGTGTGTGAGACACTAGACAAATAACTGAGACTTATAGTGGCGGACTGATAAAAAGAGAAAAAAAATGAATGAAAATAAGAACAATTGATTAACGGAGAGAGAGAGTGAGTGAGCACATTAGAAAATGCAAAAGTTTTTTAAAAGTCAGTTACTTCCACATAGGATGAATCACTTGAAGAGAAAAAGAAGAAAAAATAATGAAAAGAGACAGTGTGAGCTCAGCATGAAGGAAGTAAGAACAAATATTTTGAGAAAATTAACTGAAAAAAGAGAGAGGAAATTAAAAGAGAAAACTTTATAGGAAGAGAGAGATAGAGAGAGAAAGAGAGAGAGAGCTAATTAATCTAAGGGAAGTAACTGGACCTTTTTCCAAATGCCCACTACACGAAGGGAGGTCACTCTCAGTGGGGCAGGAAAAGAAATCTATAAATAGATCAAGGGAAACACATGCATAAAGAAATCCTGCATGTAAAATTAATTTGCTATTGAGACTGTAAAACTGAGTTGTTTGGATTAATTTTTGTGAATTTCACCAGTTTATAGAGGAGACAAGCAAGATGAATGTTCCAAAGATCAGTTCCTCGGACGGGTCAGCGGTAAATATTTATTTTAAGCTTTTAATATTGCTTTTTTTGGAGGGTGTGTTTATACTAATGTGTACAGTCAAGGTCATACGTGAAAAAGTATGTGTGATATATTTATTTTGTGTTTTTCTTCTCCCATAGGCTTTGGGAGAAATATGAAAATAAAAGATTTTATACAAGTTAACCTTGACTGGAGACCTAGCATTGAGAAAATGACCTTTATTGGGTTTTATTGATTAAATTTGATGTCAGCTATTGGGAGAACAAATTGGGAGAAAAATTTAAATTGAAAATTGGAATTTAATATGTGACGTCTGCATGCACAGATGTCATCAGAATACAGAAGTTTGTCGTATATCTCGGGGATTTAATCCCTTTTCTTTGAATTTACGAGAATAATATTTTTTTTAGTTGCATGTTGTATTCACACTTCAGAGACCTTGTGGGGTAGACACTTTATAAAACATGCAGAGAGCCCGTGATTAAGAAACTAAATACTCAAGCCTCACTTGAATATAAATTATTGAAAACCCTTCAGTCGGTACATTTCTCATATTCATTTTATCCACTGGTTAAAAAAAATATGAATATATGATTATCTAAAAGATTTGAAAAAAAAATAAAAAATTGTCCATTTTATTTTTTTTTATTTTTAGATCTTAATAATTTGTAAATAACATTGATGAGAATTCATGGAAAACTTGAGTACTACCTTAACAATTCTTATGAGCTCTTAACTCTTGGTATCCCATTGGGATCACGTCATGCACACTTTTTCCACCACACCTCTCTGCAGGTGACTCGTATATGCTGTCCAAGATATACCTTTTGTTCTTAAAAGTCATGTATTATACCCCATGTATAGTTCTTTTACATCCCAAACTTTGTCATGTACCCCTAACAATTGTAGGGCCTATATACAGGGGCACAAAGTTAAGGAAAAAGGATCCCTATTTTTAGCTCACCTGAGCACAAAGTGCTCAAGGTGAGCTTTTGTGATCGCCCTTCTTCCTGCGTGGTGCGTCGTCCGTCGTCAACAATTTGCATTAAATGACATCTCCTCTGAAACTGCTGGACAGAATTTAATGAAACTTGGCAGGATTGTTCCTTGGGTGAGGCTCTACAAAAGTTGCTAAAATAAAGTTGATCCATGAAGAACTCTGGTTGCCATGGCTACAAAAAGAAAAATAATTTGAAAACTTTAAAAATCATCTCCTTCAAAACTACTGGCCAGATTTCGAAATAATTTGGTACAGATGTTCCTTGGGTCAACCTCCACCAAAGCTGCTAAAATTATTCCGATCGGTAAAAAAACATGGCCGCCAGGGGCGGGGCTTATTTGCCTTATATGTATATAGAGAAACCTTTAAACAACATCTCCTCTGAAACCACCGGACAGAATTTGATTAAACTTGGCAGGGATGATCCTTGGGTCAACCTTCACAAAAGTTGCTAAAATAAACTTGATCCATGTAGAACTCTGGTTGCCATGGCAACAAAAAGAAAAAAAAATATGAAAACTTTAAAAATCATCTTCTTAAAACTACTGGCCAGATTTTAAAATAAATTGGTACAGATGTTCCTTGGGTCAACCTCTACCAAAGTTGCTAAAAAAAATTCCGATCTGTAAAAAACATGGCCGCCAGGGGCGGGGCTTATTTGCCTAAATATGTATATAGGGAAAACTTTAATCAACATTTCCTATGAAACCACTGGACAGAATTTGATTAAACTTGGCAGGAATTATGATCCTTGGGTCAACCTTCACAAAAGTTCCTAAATTAAACTTGATCCATATAGAACTCTGGTTGCCATGGCAACAAAAAAAATAAAAAAATTGAAAACTTTAAAAATCATCCTCTTAAAACTACTGGCCAGATTTTAAAATAAATTGGTACAGATGTTCCTTGGGTCAACCTCTACCAAAGTTGCTAAAAAAAATTCCGATCTGTAAAAACATGGCCGCCAGGGGCGGGGCTTATTTGCCTTATAAATATGTATATAGGGAAAACTTTAATCAACATTTCCTCTGAAACCACTGGACAGAATTTGATTAAACTTGGCAGGAATGATCCTTGGGTCAACCTTCACAAAAGTTGCTAAAATAAACTTGATCCATGTAGAACTCTGGTTGCCATGGCAACAAAAAGAAAAAAAAATATGAAAAACTTTAAAAATCATCTTCTTAAAACTACTGGCCAGATTTTAAAATAAATTGGTACAGATGTTCCTTGGGTCAACCTCTACCAAAGTTGCTAAAAAAAATTCCGATCTGTAAAAAACATGGCCGCCAGGGGCGGGGCTTATTTGCCTAAATATGTATATAGGGAAAACTTTAATCAACATTTCCTATGAAACCACTGTACAGAATTTGATTAAACTTGGCAGGAATGATCCTTGGGTCAACCTTCACAAAAGTTCCTAAATTAAACTTGATCCATATAGAACTCTGGTTGCCATGGCACCAAAAAAAAAAAAAAAATGAAAACTTTAAAAATCATCTTCTTAAAACTACTGGCCAGATTTTAAAATAAATTGGTACAGATGTTCCTTGGGTCAACCTCTACCAAAGTTGCTAAAAAAATTTCCGATCTGTAAAAACATGGCCGCCAGGGGCGGGGCTTATTTGCCTTATAAATATGTATATAGGGAAAAATTTAATCAACATTTCCTCTGAAACCACTGGACAGAATTTGATTAAACTTGGCAGGAATGATCCTTGGGTCAACCTTCACAAAAGTTCCTAAAATAAACTTGATCCATATAGAACTCTGGTTGCCATGGCAACAAAAAGAAAAAAAAATATGAAAACTTTAAAAATCATCTTTTCAAAACTACTGGCCAGATTTTAAAATAAATTGGTACAGATGTTCCTTGGGTCAACCTATTTATCTCAGGTGAGCGATTTAGGGCCATCATGGTCCTCTTGTTCAGTATGTTTGGGCAAGCATGCCTTTTTACCTCCTGTAATGGTTTTTATACCTCCCAAAATGGGCCATGTATCCCTGAAATTGTAGGGATTCTCTTTAAGTCAAGGGGTTCACATTTTTAAGGAAAAACATCAGTTATACACTCAGTTTCAACCTGGAAAATGACAACTGTTTTTCTTACTGCTTCTTAGATATATATATAATATTCAGAATCGTAGTGAGAAAACTTTACCTGGTTTTAAGCGTTACTGTACTCTGTTTTGTAATAGCACATGATGTACCACTCAGTCATGCTGATAACTTTATTGTATCATTTAAAGTCAGATACACTGGTTATATCATGTTGACAAAGAGCATACCTGTCTCACAGGTGACTTCATACATCACATTAACCCATTGGGTTTTACTTTTTAAGGATGTGTTTGTGTTTTGACGCAACATAATCGTTGAGAGGATTAATTACCCTCCCCCCCCCCCACACACAAAATTGGTCATGGACCCTCAAAATTGTAGGGACTCTCTCAATATGAAGGGGTACAAAGTTAATGGAAAAAAAACAACAGCAATTGTACCCCAAGTTCCAAAATTCAGTGGGCTGACTATGCCCAGAGCAGAAAGTTACTATCTGATCAGTGTAATCTCCCCTGTTCATTCATACAAAGTTGTAGATCAGAGTCTACACAGTCTGCGTAGCAAAAAAAATCCATCTTTCAGATTATACTTTTAATGCTCAGCCAATCAAGATTTGTCAAGTCATATATTTGTACTCTCAATATTCACGGGGTAAAGAATTTAAATCAGCTGGTATTCTTTCCAGATGATTTAGTAAGTCGTAGTAACTTAACCCTTTCCCTCATATAGACTCATTTTGACGCACTCAGTAGGTACCACATAAAGCCTGATCTGCAGAAAACCACATTTAAACCTTACCAAATTTAATTATAAAGTCCTCATTTCAAAACCACTGAGGAGCAGCGAACAGCATAAAACATGATCAGCCTGCGAGTTACTCGCAGGCTGATCTGGTTTTATGTTGTTCGCATAGGTCTTTTCATGGTGTCCTCTATGAGGGAAAGGGTTAAGTATGACTGGAGAAGGCATTTTGAAACTGATGTTTAATATTATATATTCAGTTCATCAGTGGGGCAAGGATTTTGAATGGTTTTCAGTGCCAAGTATTGGTCCATTACCCAGGAAAAGTTGGTATGGATTAGTATATCATTGTCAGTCAACGTCAAAAATAAAATTTAATTGCATATATATATATATTCTGAAGCAGATATGCACTTATACTGCTACATCTGTGTGTGTGTGGTTTCAGAGTATTGATTTAAAATTAAAAGATGATGCAAGTGTTAAACATGCCGGATGAGCAGACTTGTATGTCAGGCATTTAATCTTATCATCTACAATCAGGATGTGGCTTCATGTCACTATTCTGTGGTGTGCAACTACTGTGATTATCTTAATATTAAATATTAGAGGTAAAACGATTAATCGCGGTTCAATAAAAATCACGATATTTAGTCCTCGATTCAATTTGATTCGATTCAATGCAGAAACATACGTTTTCGATTCGATTTTTTTTACCTTTTGTTACACAAATGTCTTCACGTTGAAATTTACAAACCTTGATGCTGAACACGTCCGTAAACAATGGTTGGTTAAGCTAGACCTAATGTGATTGGTTAAAGCTATCTGCTCGGCCAATCAGATTTCATTTAACACATGCATGTTTTGGCGAGTTCGATCAGGAAACTATATTTGGTACTAAAGTTTACCAATGAAGTTTGGAAGAAAAACGCGACTTTATCTGAGTAATTTTGACAATGAATTTACCAAATTGTTTCTTCAGTCCAGTTAAATAGTAGTAAAAATATTGCCATTGTTTTTAAAGGTTTTTTTTCTTTAAATAATTTCAATTAAAGCAATGTAACCCGGGTCATTCCGAACTCGTCCATATTCGCGATGGCTGATGCAGCTGAAATTCGTTTACATGCGCCTCCAAAAAATTACCGCTCAAATGTATGGAAATATTTTGGATTTCGGGAAGGTGTCAACGATAATCCAACATGCAAAATATGTTATGCAGACATATTGTGTAAATCTGGAAACACCACCAATTTACAAAATCATCTGAAAAGAAAACATAATATTGACATTTCGTCTGCTAATGTCGGTTCGCCGGTATCGGCACCTAGCTCCACTGACCAAAGTGCATCAAAATCAGTGAATGAAAATCCTGCGTCGACATCTAATATTAATATCCCAGACATAGTTAAGCTCAAACAAAAGCTCCCTGCATCCAGTGAACGCCACAAAGCCCTGACTCAGGCAACTGCAGCATTCATTGCTATGGATTTGAGACCGTACAGTGTGGTTGAAAATAAGGGCTTTCAGTACTTGATGAGCATTGCTGAGCCACGTTATTGTCTACCTAGTCGAACACATTTTGCACAGACTGTTCTCCCTGGCCTCTTTGGTAGAGTTAAAAAAGAGGGTTATCAATGACCTCAGTAACAGGGCATATCCAAAAATCATTAAATCTCTCATGTGAAACTTCTGCCATGATTTAAGAGTTTTTTTTTTAATTCTTATGTTAGTTACATCATGTTATGTAGGTTGCAGATTTTTGATCAACCCTGTATAATTATGAGTTCTTTTAACAATACAGTTCTTCTTAAAATATGGTTTTGTTTTTTTATTCTATTCAATATTTCACTTTTGATTTATATATATTGAATTGAATCGAAAATAATCGAATCGCTTGATAACAAATCGAAATCGAATCGAATCAAATTTTTTTGAATCGTTTCACCCCTATTAAATATTAATTTGATCTTTACACATAGATGGTCTTTCTATGAGGTTTTACTGTAGTGGTCACAATAATTAGGTGGTCCTTATATTGAGGTGGTCTTTATATGAGGTTTTACTGTAGTGGTCACAATAGTGAGGTGGTCCTTATATTGAGGTGGTCTTTATATGAGGTTTTACTGTAGTGGTCACAATAGTGAGGTGGTCCTTATATTGAGGTGGTCTTTATATGAGGTTTTACTGTAGTGGTCACAATAGTGAGGTGGTCCTTATATTGAGGTGGTCTTTATATGAGGTTTTACTGTAGTGGTCAAAATAGTGAGGTGGTCTTTATATTGAGATGGTCTTTATTTGAGGTTTTACTGTAGTGGTCACATGGTGAGGTAGTCCTTATACTGAGGTGGTCTTTATTTGAGGTTTTACTGTAGTGGTCACAATAGTGAGGTGGTCCTTATATTGAGGTGGTCTTCGTATGTGGTTTTATTGTAGACGCTACTGTGACACTCGTGTAATGCATGATCAGGTCAGTTAACTTGGTAATATTATATCCCTGCAAGGTATACATACAAGGTATAAATATATATATATATATATATACTTTTTTGACATCGAGCCAGGGAAATAAGATGTGTATCAAACGATACAATAGGGCTTTAATTACTTATCAGTGTTTAAATCATTCACTCTGTCAGTTGTTTGAATGGTTAATTACTTAATATATATGTATAATTAAATGCTAATTTCATTTCTTTTTTTTTTCCTTTTTCCTTTTTTTTTTAATTTCAGTTCTAATCAGTAATGGTACAAATTAATTTATAACTGTTTATTTATTTTCTAGCCCTGAGTATGCAATTTTTCATTTTTTTAAATTTTTATAATTTATTATTTTTTTATATAATTTTTGGGCCCGGTTCAATTGTCATTTCATATTTTAAAAAAACCTTAAATTTAAATAATGAATATTCAACAGATTATAAGTAATACAGCAGGAAAAATTGTTAAGAGTCAACACCAACCAGTCAGTCTCTCATGAATATTAACATTCAAAGATCAAGTGACATGTCTCAACAGAAAACCTTTTTGACCTTGACATCATTGATTGATGCACATTTTATTTCGATATCCTTGATGAATATATAAGTCTTCAGTAACAGTGAAGGTCGGACGCGTCAATGACAATTGGTTTTGTGTTGTGATATTGGCGATATCCAATATCCGTCTGACATGCAGCTTGTGATACCGTATAATATCAAATAAACGCCCCTGGGAGGTTAGTGAAGATGTGAACATATTAAACGGCCCGCAAATATTGCACCCATATGAATACTACCTTTGTTTAAACTCCTACAAACCGGTCCCGGTGGCCGAGTGGTTAGAGTGTCAGCTTTTGGAGCGGGAGGTTGTGGGTTTGATCCCCCGTTAAAAATGGTACTGGTATAGCTTCCATGCTTGGCGCTTAGTATATAAGGGTAGTTCCAGGACTGGTTAGCCCGGTGTCAGCATAATGTGACTGGGTGTGGTATCATGCCACATGTCTACAGCGTGATACTGCAGTGTGGCAGCACTATCTGTCTCAAGTAGACATCGTCTCCAAATGACTGAAATACTGTCAGTGGGATGTTAAATGCAACAAAAAAACAAACTCCTACAAACAAAATTTCATAAGGGGTATATAGGAATAAGTCAGTGGCATGTTTGTTGGTTTGTTGTGATTTCCGTCCACACGTGGCAAAAACTTGTAATCTTGTGACACAGACTACTACTTTACTGCACCAATTTAGATGAAATTTTGCATTTATGCATTTGTAATGACGTGTAGATGTGTGTGACATAATTTATATGCTGGGCATCCAAAGAATGACAGAGTTATGGCCCCTGAATTGACTTAAAAAATATTGTGACGTGAATTACTTATTGTTAAAAAAAAAGGGAAATGAATTTGGATAACACTTGCTTATGGTTTTGAGTATGTTTCCTAGTTAAGGCGTCACATCTACTTTTCTATTTTCGTAAAATATACATACCATATCACCAGGACTACTATCATTATATGCCAGTCAGGTGTTGTACAACTGCTTGGTATGTTTGGCATTAGAATTTAAATATTATATTCGAGGGGTGAGGCGAAACTATGCTAAGTGCATATAAATATATAAGCACTTTGCATAGTGTCGCTCTCACACCTTGAATTATAATCTCAAGAGCGCATAGCATTATGTTCTTGGATCGTTTCAACATCACATGACATTGTGACGTACGTGTATGGAAGAACACTACTGCCAAAGAAATAATTCCTTGACGCACATGATCACTTGAAAATAAATAAATTTATCAATATATTGATTTATGGTTGATATATTGATACAAAATTTCCTATCAATTCATGTAATAGCTCTGATATTTCTTGGAAAGTGTGATATGGGTACATGGAAATTAAGAAATTAACGGGTAAAAGATTGGCATCCATGTTGTCATTGCCATGGAAACCAATACACGTGTCCCCGGATGAAAAGTCTGTTGATACTGTTTAAACACAGGGCTGCTTTCTTTATTTTAATATTTTAAGACTCATTGTTTTGCCATGAATATTTCTTGGCATTTCTTACAGTCATCCTTGCCCAAATACCTTTTCTGTTCCCAAATGATATTTTTTCTTTCCTGTAAGATTCTTATAAACATTCTACTTTAATTAGCGACTTTCTGCATTTTACGACAGATTTTATGTAAACACTGCAGAACGTACCACAATACATTGTATTAATCTACTTTGCACATCTCTGTCAGTTTATGTTTTTCAAGGCCAAATTGCTTTCATGACAGTGATTTTGCCATTGCTGTCAGCCATTGATTTCCTTTGAAGACCGCTTTTGGTAATGAGGGTTCTCCCTGGCACATAAATTTGCCCATTTTGACCCTCAAATTGTGTAAATGACCCCCAAATATTTCAAAATTTGTCTCTTTATCTATATCACGAGGCGTCATTTGTCCCCCATTTGATATCATCTATGGAAAACCCTGGGTGATAAGTGAATATTTTCAAATGTGATTGTATCGTATCTTAATTACGCTGAATCTTGATGTTGTTAAATAATAAAGTCATTAATCACGAAAATGAAATTGAAAATTGTACATGTTTATTTTTCGGTTTGAAGGGAAGCCATGCACCAAAGTACTGGTTTTATTCGGACTAATTTGCAAGTTTGTACTCCAAGCTGCTTTGGACTGTGGTTTAGCAGCATTTACCTAGAAGCCATACAGCCGCCTTACCTTTCTGTGCTTGGTGTGTTCCTCCATTCATAATTAGCAAGACATTGCTATCTGACTGAAATGCTGTGGCAACGACAGTTAACTCCTTTGCTCTTAGATTTGGATAAACATAGTTCTTTTGCTAATTTTCTACTGAATTTTACATGTTAATTATTGGTGGACCATTTATAATGCATTTCATTTTAAATGATTACAAATGGGACTCTTGTGTTTTGTTTTATCTAAAAATAAAATGTGGGGAATCCAGTTCTTCAAATTAATTTTGTTTTGAATTATTTTCATTGATCTGTTTTGTATATTTTTTGACGAAGGGAAGTAACTGTTAAAAGTACATGAATATGGAAAATTCAAGGTTTTCTCCCCATTATTTCTCTTGGGGAGAGAGAGAGAGAATGTGAATGTTTCTGAGACCATGTCATTCTTTGAAAAAAAAACAAAAAAACATTCCATCTCTGCACATCATAGTTGGACATTATGAAAATCTTTGTGGAAAAAAGTCAAATAAAAGGAAAAAAATGATGGTTAAAGTTTGAAAAAAAAAAAAAATTAATAAATATATAAATATATATGGTGTATGGTATATGGTTGAATGAACGACTGTTTTCCTGTCCTTGAAGGAAAACTGAATCAACAAGTACATACTCCAGATTAAGCTGTTACTGTTCAGAAATAGCAACATCAGCATTATCACTACTGCAAAAGTGGGCCGAAATTTGACCCTAAGTGATTCAGGTTGTGGTCGGTTGATCAATTAGTCTGCCGACAGTCTACCGGGACGCAGTTCTGTGTAGGCTTCATTAATTGAATGGCTACTGTATAGTTCAAGGTATTTTGTTTTCTTTCTTTTCTCCTGATATTATTACAATGGATTTTAAAGTTAACAGAAATAATGTTGTATAATTTTTTATGTAAGTTTGGTGACATTATATTTAATGTCCCATGGACAGTATTTCAGTCATTTTGAGATTTTTTTGTGTACTTCAGACAGATATAGAGCTGCCACACTGCAGTATCATGCTGTACGTATATAGATATGTGACATTATAGCACACCCAGTCACATTATCCTGACACCGGGCCAACCAGTCCTGGAACTAACCTTATATTCTGAGAATGTAAATGTATGTATATAGGTCACTCTACATGTATGTATGGCATTGATGCATAATCAATTAATCTTATAATTCTCTGTAAAGTTTAGACCATTTCTTTTGTTTAGTGACTTATTATGGCAATCATACTGGCCAGCTTGCAAGTAGCTTGCAGGCTGATCAGGTTGAATGTTGCACATGAATGTCTGTTGAGACCTCACCTTTATCTAACATTGGTCTTAATTATGAAATGGTCAGATTTTTAGCTCTTTATCAGGGCTGTTCATTTAACATAGCTTTCTCCACTTTTGAGTTGATTAATTCATGCATTTTTCCCTACATTTGCCTTTTACCTGAGGATTTCTTTTGTTTCAATGTATAGAAAATGGACATTTTTTAAATTTTGTATCCTGCTGGAAGCAAAAGGAGACACATAGGGATCACTTTTCCATCGTCTGTCAGTCTGTCCGTCACACTTTTTCTGCCATGATGCTTCAGCAGGTGACACTTGTATTCCAGAGAACACTCTTGTTTTCCCAACAAGTGCTCTTATTATTATGTAGGGGAAAGGTTCCCACTGAGTTTTGGTACTGGTTGTACAATTGCGTTTCTTTTTTTTTCTTCTTTTTTTTTTTTCATAATTTTATAGGGGGAAATGGGAATGATAGGCATCATCAGAGCATTAAGTTCAAATCCTAAGTTAGATCTGCTGTGTTTAGAAATGTTTAGAAATGGCTGACCCAATGTAATTTGACCTGTGTTTACAGTGTATCAAACAAGATGCAGGAAACTTCCATACATATTTTCTTACAGTGGTTAAAGCAGGACAACTTTAAATTCTTTAATTTTTGAGTAGCAACACCTCTGTGATAATATCCTTAGAGTTCTAAAAGATTAAAGCAGGACAACTCTAAATTGTTTGATTCTTTGATTCTTTTAAGATAACTAGACAATTTTGTCATACTACATGTATTCTGATTGTTTCTATATTTTAAAGCAGGACAACTCAAAACTGTTGGATTCTTTGGTAGCTATGATAATTAGCTTTGACTTTTTTATGACAATGATAGTTTTGTCCTTAAAAACAATTTTGTCGAACTACAAACATTTATCTTCCCAGACATGGAAATGAAATGGCAAAAATAAGGTTGAATTTGCAGCAGATTTTCATATAATCTTGAAATTGTTGCAGTTTAGACATTTCTTTAATAAATATTCAAGTAAATGATGTGTTTACATTGTTTACTGCAGGAAACAAATTGCTAGGAACATGTTCAGTTTTTATTTTAATGGAGAAAATGTATTTATAGGGATTTTTTTTTATTTTGAAAAGGGGCTTTCCTTATTTTATGAGGTGACAGAGCTAAATGTTTAGTGTCTTAAATGATTTTTGTGGGGAAAACAGAGCAGTTGAAATAAGAAAAAAAAAAAAATCTTTTTCAAGCTTACTTTTAATTATGATAATTACAATCAGCAAGCTTTTTTCCTTGGAATTTTTGGTATGCAAGTTTTTCCATATAAACTGGCGGAAAAATGAACAAAATTTTTAGCTTAGAAACAAATCATTTTTGAATAAACTAAAAATTTCTATAGTTTTGCATGTTCTTTTGTAAACAAGATTTTTTTTGAAAGATTTGTAGCTGGTTCTGCTTTAAATTTTTGCCTCTCTGTATCATGCACACACTTCTTTGTGTGATATGCTTTAACACAAGGGATAATTGAATATTGTGTGTTATTCCGGACATTAAATCTCGCATATAATATGTAAGCTTATCTCACTGCCATGGGAAATATGCATGACATACTTCAGGCCATGTAGACGATAATTATGCTTAACTGAATATAAATTTTATTCGGAATATCTTGGACTTTATAAAAAGGCGGTGTAATATTTCATTGGTTATCACATGTGCATTTCTTGGGGTGAGGTAAATGTGCATTTTGTTGGAAATTAGAAAGCAAGATATGGAGTACCCATTTATTCAAGGCATAGAATTTTATATCTTGAATCTGAGGTAATATAAATTGCAGACTTTGAAAGATTGGGATTCTCTAATTGGGAAATCAAAACGGAGAAATCAAGATTGGGATATTTTTCCCTTGAGAACACAGTGTAGAGAGGTTTTGTCTGTGGAACATGGAAATAATTAGCACGTTAAATAATGTAAAGTAATGGACAGGAGAAATTAAGGTACAATATGGGTTGAATTTATGTACATAGGTGGAATTAATTAACAAATGTTTAAATTATCATGCATTAGGGGGAAATTAGTGACAAAATCAAATGTATGCACATATTATGGAGTAAATCAATTTTATGTTTGTTAACTTCGATTCAGAACAAGCATTTCTTGATTTCATGTTCAAGGTATTAAAATGTAACATGGGTGAAATTATTGACAGACAGAATTAATTGAGGTAATGAACAGGTTCATAATCATATTATGTGGAATTAATATAAAAGTAAATTAACTGGGGTAGTTAATAAACATAGGCAAAATAAATGTAATTAATGAACATAGGCAAAATAAATGGAATTAATGAACATAGGCAAAATAAATGGAATTAATGAACATGGGCAGAATAAATGGAATTAATGAACATGGGCAGAATTAATGGAATTAATGAACATGGGCAGAATAAATGGAATTAATGAACATGGGCAAAATAAATGTTATTAATGAACATGGGCAGAATTAATGGAATTAATGAACATGGGCAGAATTAATGGAATTAATGAACATGGGCAGAATTAATGGAATTAATGAACATGGGCAGAATTAATTGAGTTAAGTAAATTAAGAAATAAAAAAAAATTAATTGAGTTAAGTAAATTAAGAAATTGTTTTATTTATTAAATTGATAAATCTAGGTAAAATTAATGGCATATATGACAATGCTCCGGTCTAATCAAGATAGATACATTCACATGGTGATATGTTATACCTTCACCCTTTCCCTCATAGAGGACACCATGAAAAGACCTATGCAAACAGCATAAAACCAGATCAGCCTGCGAGTAACTCGCAGGCTGATCAGGTTTTATGCTGTTCGCTGCTCCTCAGTGGTCTGGAAATGAGGATTTTGTAATTAAATTTGGTAAGGTTTAACTGTGGTTTTCTGCAGATCAGGCTTTATGTGGTACCTATTGAGGGCGTCAGAATGAGTTTATATGAGGGAAAGGGTTAAAGCACACAAGTTCAATAATTGTGATGAATGATATCAGCTTATAATTATGAAATTTATTTCTTTTTAACTGGTTAATTACTAATGCATATATACTACTTGAGGAATGTTGATTATTAAGATAACTTTCAATGGTATTTTTCTATGCTATTCAGACTGTGTTGGATCATAGCTACAATATTGTATGAGCGTAGAGGAGACCCTGATCAAACAGCACTTCTAAGAGTTGTTTGACTCGGGTCTTCTCTGTTTGCGAGTCAGAGTAAAGAAACATGAAGTACTCAAGGGGGGAAAAAACGACAACTTTATCTGAATACCTTACTGTTCTTCAAAAAGACCTTACAATGCAATCAGTTTTGTTGACCTGCATGACTGCACTACATGACATGGGTTTGAATTAACATGTAAACCTGAGTCAATATTATTGGCACACAGCTTTTTTGTTTGGAGTATAGGCATTATATGATTTTCATGTGGGAACTTGGTCTGAGTTTTAAGTGTGTATGGAGTCTATGTATGATGGATTTATCATTCATGGAAGGACATAAGATGGAACCTGTTGATTGATGGTGGATAATTCTTCAACTGAGAAGCAAAGGGGATATTTTGTGAGTACTTGGTTTTCTGTTGTGTGGGATGGTAGGTAATTCCTCTGTGTACCAGCCTTGTGGAAATGGATATGATGTGTACATAATGCTTGGGCCATTTCTGGCACGGAGACAGGCTTTTGAAGGACAGGTGTTTTTTGTGTGCTTTAATGCCAGTGGTGTGTGTTTGATAGACAGTAGCTAAGATTGTATGTGTTCCAAAGGAGATAAGTTATAAACCCGCGGTGCTGGAAATTCAAATTTCTAAGGGGAGGAACATTAAAATTTAGGATCGATAGTTAAAAAGTTTACGACGGGGATATAAAAGCTTTGCATATTATATCGGCTTTCTAAAAGGTATATTGTCACGGATCTCAGCATGGTTTGTTCCTCGTTGCCCTACTTTTGCGGTGTGAAATCCTGTGCTTGATATTAATGCTTAATTGTAGATCATGTTTTCTTACTGTACATTGCCAATTATGTAAAATTGGCTTTGAGAATAAAATTCTTTTAATTAATAATGTCACATTCTAATTGCTTTGGGTTTTTCTTTTTGTAAAAAAAAAATGCAATGTTTTTTTTTTTCATATATCTATCTTAAATTCTTCTTTTCTTAAGACCAAAAGTGATAAATAAATGTCCTTATTGTGTCAGATTTCATAAAGTGGCCTTTTTATTAAGATTACACTGAATATTTTGAAAATAGAGTATTTATTAAATATGAAATGAATAATCTCCAAAAAAAGAAGAAGCCTAGAATGGTGAAACAAAAGATTTAAAAAAAAAAAAAAAAAAAATAAAAATTCTTAACAGTATATTAACCCCGGTCCCTCCCCCTTCATTTCAAGGAAAAAAAATCAGGCATCCATCCCAGGTATTATATAGGTTAATATAAATGTATCCAATCAATGAAATAACAAAAATATAGACTTAAACTCTAATCCTTAAATGATGATAACCATATATCCAAAACTCAGTATCATGGTATACGCAAAAAGCGAATGAAGGGGATTTGTTCATGTGTTAAAAAATTGTATAACCAAGCGGGCATTTAAACGGGTTTGTACGGTATCTGCCTAGCCACAGCTTTAAAAAAAAAGCAACTGTTAATGCATTGCTTACCCATATCTAAGACTCAGCCAAACAATGATTCATTCAAAACTATTTTATCCCAGCTTATAATACAGACACCTTCTTTCAAATTTGCTGATTCGGTTCTTTACAGTATATGCCCACTATTGAATTTCTGCCAGAAATCCTTGCTTGATCACGGCCTCTCACCCTGTGTATTAACCATACATCAATAAAATTGCTGACATCATCTAAACTTTAACCTTACTATATAATGTTAAATCTTTTAACTGGACTGGACTGTAAATCATTGGTTGTTAATGTCAGTCCGGTACTTGCCGAAAATGTATTGACTGAACATCGAACAGATCAGACCATGATCAGATTGCACAGATATGCAGGCTGATCTTGGTCTGCACTTGTCACAAAGGCAGTCACATGCACCCACAGCATTGTAGAGGATAAAGTAAATGGACAGGGTTTAGTGGAGATGATTTGACGTATCTGTATATATTCTAGGACTTTGATGTCAACAGGTGCTTTTTTTTTGTTTCATTCTTTCTTTTTTTGAAAGCAGTCAGTTACTAATCTGATTCAAGACACTTATTCAGCTTCGTTTTAACTTATAATTATATGAACTGAAAGTGACAAACAGGTAAATGTCCTTATTATTCATGGACTTTAAGCTCTTGCAAAAGAACAATTGAGCAATCATGAGAAGCTTTTATAAGTCAAGTCAAATAGCCAAGTCTGAAAGCTATTCAGATCACTCTGTGTCAATGATATCTCTGGAAAAAAAAAATGATGAAACTTGACATGAATGATCCTTGGGTGGCCCTTGAAACAAACATTGCTAAAATAAACTTGATCCATGCAGAACAGACTGATTGCCATGGCAAGCAACAGAATTTTATTTAAATTATTTTCTCCTTCAGACCTTAATTTTAACCCTTACTCTGCTGGAACCGTAAGTGCTAACCTTTGCCACCAGTAAAGAGCCAGGCCAGCCTGCACAACCATGCTGACCAACTACAAGTTTTCATCTTGTTATCCCTAAAATTGATAATGGACACTTCCAAGAAAGATGCCGGCAAAGTCCATTTGAGAAATTCAGTAGGTTAAGGGTTTGTGATATCCCCATAACCCTCATCTGCCATTGCTTTTAAAAGCATTAAAATGTTAATTAAGCCCCTAGATGGTTGGCTCAGTTTCCCTTTGATTATAAACCAGTGGCTATGGGTTTCAGATGGGCCCTGGACTTCAAAAAGAAGAAAAGGTCAAGAAGTGTTGTGATATGGTCAAGTTTAACTGCTGGGTCAAGTTTGGTCACTTGCTTATGAGTCCCATATTGCTAAGGTTAAACAATGCTTGACTCTAGTAGGGTCAGCCATTACATGTTGATTGCAAGGACTCTATATATATAACATATTTAACTATGATTGTATATGGATTTCCGGTTGGTCTGTAATTTTGTGTTTTTATTCTAAGTTAAAAATGCACTGGAAGGACTTTTGGTAGGCTAAAACTTTTATTGTCAAACATGTTTGATTCTCTTTAGGCTCAAAAAGAGTAGTGTGCTTGCAGTATTGACAAAGTGTATACATGTACATGAGGAAATCCTCCGAACTTTAGTTTACCTGGTCCTCTACCTTTTTGTCAGGTAGGCATTTACCCCAGAACACTCTACCAGCCTGGTTTTTTTTCTGATCCAGGTCACCAGATGCTTGCTCTCACCTAAAAGCAATCACTTGTGCGATCTTGATGTATGGTGTATTATACATGTCAATACAAGGACATTGCTCTACATTGTGGTGCTGATGAGTCTATCTGGAAGCATCTCAAGTCTCTCACCACAGCAGAAATTGATGACATAAAAAAATGCAAAACAAAATACTGTAAGAAGAAACAATTATTGTTATGTCTTAACATGTAGTTGAGTTCTCTACCAGTGTATACCTCAGGCAAGAATTTTACCCTTCTTTTCTGCCTGTTTCTCTGTTCCCTATACTGTTTGACTGGGGACTTTGTTTGCTTGGATGCAATGCTTCAGTCAGTTGGAGACTTAAATAGTGCTACCTTGATGCGATATTGATATGACGCTGCACCCAACACAGCCGGATGTTTATCCTAATAAACAAACAAATAGCTATATACCAGTGCCATCTTTAAACAACTTCTGTAAATCTTATCCGAAGATCGAACCCATGTCCTCCAAGTTTATTAAAGTGATGCAGGCTAAAATAAGACTCAAAAGTTGCAATAGTTAATGGTTTACAAGTAAGATATATGTGTGTATACAACACAAAAGATCTGACTGGATTTTGTTTAATGTCATGGGTGGTATAGTTTACAAAAGCAGCCCTCAAAAGTATTTTGACATTTACATTTCTGAGTACCAGGTTGCATTCAGTTCACAGATGACATTTAATGATATATCTGAAAACAATGATAATATTTTTCAATCTCTTCATGCTTGTTATTTAATTAAATGTCTCCTGAAGGTGGATAATTGCAATTTAATCATGCATTACCTCAAATAAATGCATTTTGATGTCTTAACCTCATATGGGCACATTTTAAAACATAGGCAAACATTGTTAGTGATTTGTAATACATGTGAATTGTTATACCGAAACGAAGTTTGGGGGGGGTATATAGGAGTCACCCGGTGGTCGGTTGGTCGGTCGGTCCAGCGGTCCGTTGCATTTTCCTTGTCCGGAGCAAAACTTGAAAACCAAAAGTTTGAATTCAATACAACTTCATGCAATGTTCAAGCACATGGAGAGGAAGTGCAGTGCACAAGAACCATAACTCATCTGAATTACAGAGTATTGCCCTTTGTATTTTTTCCTTGTCCGGAGCATAACTTGAAAAGTACAAGTTGGATTTCAAAACAATTTCATACAATGGTCAACCACAATATGAGGAAGTGCAGTGCACAAGAACCATAACTCTATCTAGAGTAATTACAGAGTAATTGCCCTTTGTATTTTTTCCTTGTCCGGAGTATAACTTGTAAAGTACTGATTGGATTTCAAAACAATTTCATACAATGGTCAACCACAATGAGGAAGTGCAGTGCACAAGAACCATAACTCTATCTATAGGAATTACAGAGTTATTGCCCTTTGTTACTTTTCCTTGTCCAGAGTATAACTTGTAAACTACTGGTTGGATTTCAAAACAATTTCATACAATGGTCAACACAATAAGAGGAAGTGCAATGCACAAGAACCATAACTCTATCTGTAGTATGTATAGAGTTATTGCCCTTAATAAGAGGAAGTGAAGTAATCCTAATAACTTCATCATTTCTAAAGCAGTATTGCGGGGGTATTAATCACATTTAGTGATAGTTCTAGTTTAGAGTTGTTACTTCCACTTCATTGGTTCACATAAAAAAGTGGCCGAGTGGTAAGAGCATCTGCCCTGGAATGCCAGGGAGGTCATGGGTTTGATCCATGCTGCGACATATATTACCAAAGTGGTATAAATTGATACTGGTATAGCCCCCTTGATTTTCAGGCATTCAGCATATAAGGGTAGTCCCAGGACTGGTTGGCCCGGTGTCAGTATAATGTGACTGGGTGTCATATCATGCCGCATGTGTACGGCGTGACACTGCAGTGTGGCAGCACTAAATCTGTCTCAAGTAGACATCATCTCCAAATGACTGAAATACTGTTGGTGGGACGTTAAACCCAACAAACAAATAAATCTTGAACATCTAACCAAATAATTATGTGCGTGCACCTTTAAATTTATAAACAATCAAGTAGACTATATTATATGCATAAAACAAATGCCTGCTCTAGTTTGAAATACTTGAAAGATAATGGCTAATTGTGTAGTGCAGCAGATAACATAATATGCAATTTTTAAGAGGACTGATTGCAAAACTGTTTTATCTTCTTCTACTTCTATATGCACTTAAAACTGTTTTTTGATTAGCCCTTGCATTGTGCTTACAATTTTTTTTTAATCCATTATTACTGTGATTGCAACAAGCAGTCTTAAGTGTCAGAGACACATCTGTTTTAATATAGCGTGCAACTTTGTCGCAGAGTATTTCAAATGTGGATATAGATTTATCGAAGGAGGTTTTATTTAGGGACGGCATTCAGACTAATTGATATACAGTGTATGAGGTATTGTGAGGATTGCAAAAACAACTAACAAACCCAAAAACATGGATGGATTGTTTTAGACACAAGAACCAAATCTCTGAAGTGATTGGAGTGTGTATTACATCCAGATTCTAAATATTATTTAGTACAATTATTTAAATGTATACAGTGGTAACATACTGTTGCATGATGGTTTTAATGAAGTATTAAGCACTACCCAAGTATTAAATAGGTTTTCTTGTTCATAAAGTAGTGCTGAGATAATTTTTAGTGCTCATGAAACAGTGCTGAGTTTCTCTTGAGTACAATTTGAAGAAAGTGCTCATGACTTCTGTTAATAAGTAGTGCTGGAAAGATAAAATAGTGCTGAGCATATGTGTTAGTGCTAATGAATTTCTTTTGACAGATAATGAATCGGTGCTTCCAGGAGCTGTCAGATCTGGGTCTAATCGGTTTGCTGTTATGACAAACATGTCTATAGAAGAGTTAGGGTTAACTCGGATGATAAATTTTGTTGTCATATTTCACAGTCATATTGACATTAGGCTGGAGACAGCCTGTGGCATCAAAATGAATATTTATCATCATTAAATCTGAGAAAATAAAAAAAATACATGCAGAATGCTCCATTTTTCACATCTGTTGGCATACAGGTTCATACTAACCTCCCACAACAGTTTCTAGGTTAGACCAGTACTTTTTACCTGGGACTTAGGTCATATATAAAAAACCTTGCCTCAAACGGGGTTCAAGCCCACAAACTTTGGATCCGCCATCTGGTGTGTCACCACTGGACCGCGGCAACCTTCAACAAGCCCAACCTCTTACCACATAGACAGTCATGCTGATCAGACAGAAACATGAATATTCATGAGGTGAAGGCTTAATTAGGTGTCTAGCTATTGTGAAGCTAAGCTATCCTGGTGACATTTAACTCCACTTACACTGCAAAATGCAAAATAAACTTCAGAAACATTATTATAAACTGAAAACATTGTTAAAAAAAGTAAGCATTTAAAAGTAAGCATGATCTACAGTATTATGATAACCAAAAAATATACTCGACATTCCATCATATTTGTAGTTAGCTATCATTTATTTAACCCTCAACTCCAGCAATTACCTCCCTTTAACCCTTTCCCTCATATAGACTCATTTTGACGCACTCAATAGGTACCACATAAAGCCTGATCTGCAGAAAACCACAGGTAAACTTTACCAAATTTAATTAAAAAATCCTCATTTCCAGACCACTGAGGAGCAACGAACAGCATAAAACCTGATCAGCCTGCGAGTTACTCGCAGGCTGATCTGGTTTTATGCTGTTCGCATAGGTCTTTTCATGGTGTCCTCTATGAGGGAAAGGGTTAACACTGTTACACCATAGAAAATTCCAGATTATACTGAAAAAGCAATGGCCTTTTCCAGTGGGTAAGTCAACGGTGTCTGGTTCACACACACAAAATGTATTGTTTGTAATACTAGGTTAATGGACCTTTCCAGTCTTTACAGAATGAGAAATAGCCAATTAGCTACACTGGGATAACAGGTAGTCAATTGTTGACCTGGTTTACACTAAACACTTTTGATTACTAAGTGGTTTTGTCTGTGATATTGTTTGTGACCTAGCCATGAACGGGAAAGACTGGTATTCTTTTTTAATGGCTATAAATTTTTAAAGGTGCATATCTTAGTCTGAACAAGGTTTTATGTATTTATGTTATGTACTTCATGATTCACCTGAGAGCATTAATTCAGTGGATTTTTTTTTTCTTTTTTGGGGGAAAGTCTCTTGGTTGGTGTCAAAAAAGTGGGAAAACACACCAAATATTTTAATGACAACAACCACACAAAGCTAACAACACCTCGTAAGGCAATGGTTTTCATGTTTAAAAGTCATAATGCACTATTCTTGTTACACATTAGTAATATATCCTCAGAGCTGTGTAATATCCCTGAGGCTTAAGTTTTAAAACGCCAGTCTGAAAAGCTTTTCTACTGGGTCATTTTCTTGGTCATTCTCACATGGTAATGGGTTTTAAAAACCTTAAAAAAACCTTTACAGTTTTTACCGTCTGGTCATCAAATTTACATCATTTAGGGAAGGCTTGTTTGTAAAACCGGTTCCTGGAATGGTAATTATACAAACATTATTGATCATGTGAGATGATGATTACGTCTGCCAATGTCAATTATGGAAACAGTATGGTCCTGTACTTAAATGGGCGTGTAGGGGAAATAGTTAAATAGCTGGGTAAGGAGATATTCAGAGAGGTTTTAACACTGGTTTGTTCTATCATTGATACAATTGGGAAATATCTTGTTTGTTCAGTGTGTAATATACTGCTTGTGTCGCTTCATTTTGTAATTGTTTGGAAAAATGTGTTTATTGTATGTTAATTACAATTTTACTGTGGGCTTGAAATTATAGTGCTGAGCAGTGTAGATTAATTTCTGCAGAGTCATTTCTATGTGCTTAATTTTAATACTGAACAGTGTAGATCATTTCTGCTTGCTCCATTATAATGCTGAACAGTGAGATGCATTCTGCTTGCTCCATTATAATTCTGAACAGTGTACATTAATTTCTACATGTTCCATTATAATGCTGAACAGTGGAGATGCATTTCTGCTTGCTCCATTATAATGCTGAACAGTGTCGATACATTCCTGCTTGCTCCATTATAATGCTGAACAGTGGAGATGCATTTCTGCTTGCTCCATTATAATGCTGAACAGTGTAGATGCATTCCTGCTTGCTCCATTATAATGCTGAACAGTGTAGATGCATTCCTGCTTGCTCCATTATAATGCTGAACAGTGTAGATGCATTCCTGCTTGCTCCATTATAATGCTGAACAGTGTAGATGCATTCCTGCTTGCTCCATTATAATGCTGAACAGTGTAGATTCATTACTGTGTTCTCATGCAGTTTTAATAAGTGAATGCCAACAGGGATTTTTTTTTTTATTCAAATGGGTGTCATTTAGACAATTCATTGGAGGATCAAAATGGACAGATTTGTGCTTCATGGAAGCACCGTGTGTCCATATCATGGGTCGTTACATGGACCTCAAGCCATTGATTTGTTAACTCTACCTCACGCAGATACAGTTGAATCTTTAGCTGACCCAGATCAGACAGTACCTGGAAACTGTCTGATCAGGGTCTCTGCTGTTTGCTTATAAATACAGTATTGTGGCTCTGATTCTACACAATCTGCTTGGCAAAGAGAAATACCATTAAAGTCGGTAAATTAGGTTTGATAAAATAATGAATATTCATGAGGTTACAGGTGAATATTGACTTATAAGTTATAATTGCAAAGTAGTATGCATGACTTAGGTAAGATACCCTCGCTAACTTCTTCATCCAAAATGGATCTGAATGTGAATGAACTGAGAGTCATGCAAATGACTTTACATTTAGGGAGAACTCAAGAGTGAAAATATGAAAATTAATGTTAAATAGAAAAACAAAGGTTTTAAGGTAAGGAAGAACTTTTGAGATAAAAATTTAAGTGAGAAAAAAAAAACAAATAATTAAAAAAGATTAAAGGGAAGAAAAGGAAAGACAAAACAATGCTTTGTTGGGATGAGCCGTATATGGAAACAGAAAGTGCCTAGTAAAATAGTTGAAAATTGCAAAAAGGGATGCAAATGATCTGTGGTTGTGTTTGAAAAAAAAGGGAGCAAAAACAGGTGACTGTAAGTGATAGGTTGATATTGAAACAGAGTTCTAGTTGTAAATATGAGTACTTCTGGCTCGGATGCGGAATTACACAGGTGTCACCGAGAGGTAAGCCCTTCATATGTGTCCCCACCTTCTTCTCTCTCTCTCTCTGTTAGCATACTTAGATATCTTTCTCACATTGTTTATTTTGTCTCTATTTTCTGTCTGTCATTCTGTAAATAGAAATATTTCTCTGTATTGATATTCACTCTCTCTCTCGCCCTCAGTGTATTCAGGAATCTTTCTATGACTCTATCTATATTTATTTCCTCTCTCACTCAGTGAGTTTTTCTTTTGAGGCTAAAAGTGTAAGTATGTGTTGATTCAAGAACGATATCAGATGAAAGAAATTAGATTTTACAAAATCAAGTGCTATATAATTTTTATATATATATATTTCCTTGGGGGTGGGGGAGGGGGGGAGGTAATATTGTTGTGTCTATGTCTATTGACCCTTGACCTTATGTATATTTAATAACAAATT
>CM037791.1:26108500-26158500 GCA_021229015.1 Solen grandis | reverse complement strand
AGGGAGCTATAGTTGATTATTTCTAAACTTGGCATGATTCATAAAACGTAGACCAGGTTCCGTGTTCTTAGGCTAATATTTAAATATCTGTTCAACTTTGAGTTTGAGCCTTAGTATAAAACAAGAGCGGTGTTCTTGAAAGAATAATACTGGCTTAAAAGTCATAATCAAGCTTAAGTGTGAGTACAGGGTACTATTTGTTTATTGTGTTTAACTTCCCACGGACAGTAAATCAGTCATATGGAGATTATGTCTACACGAGACAGATATGGTGCTGCCGTGCTATAGTATCACACCTTAGACTTGTGGAATGATAACAGACGGGAAATATTATGCTGATAAGGGGCCAGCAAGTCCATTGATGAGTGTCAAGCAAGAGAGCTACCAGTTCCATTTTAAATATTTTGGTATGTTGCGGTCCGGGATCGAATTCATGACCGTCAATTGCCGAGACGATCCAACCATTCGGCCGCCGGGGACTCTTGTTTTAAGATTAAATGTAAAAATAAAATATTAATATATGAACTTAACCTGACACAGTGTCTTCGAGTACACCATTGCACAAAGGGATATTGATTTTTAAAATAATTATTGAGAGGGAAAATTAAATTGATTATATTATAAGCGCCTGTCCGTCATGCCATTGTGCCAAGAAGCGTATCATTAACCCGACCTTCCCCCAAATCAAGTGAAAGGAAATCGCGTTTCGGTCGCGTGCTATTACGAGAAACAACCAAGTTGCTATCATTAGATTTATGTCTCTATAATAATAATAATTATTATAATAATGATAATAAGAAGAAGAATGATAATAATAATTATAATTTTTTCTTCATCATCATCATCATCATCATCATCATCATTTTAGTTATTATGGTTACATAACACTTATCAGAAAGCTGGGCTTCTCTCCACCATTACCAATCTCAAGTCTACCAAAGCAGACACAGCTCTCTGGAGAACAATGTACATTAGAGTATGGGACGACCACGTTGACAGTTTGTCCTGGTGACGTCATTCCGGAAGACGTTGCTCTTGCTTTTCCACCATGCGTGGACTCCAAGTCAGCCTCTGATGCAAATACATCAAGCATTTATTTATCAGGTACATTTGTCCATATTCTTGATACAGTTGGGACTCCATAATCCGGATAACCGCTGAAAAAACGATTCCGGACTATATATAGAAAATCGTTACATCCAGACAGATTGTGTAGAATCTGAGCTGCAATATTGTATGAGAAAAAAGAAGGGACCTGATGTAAGAGGTCTGATTCCTCTCTTTGCCAAAGCATCAAAACGAGGTTATATTACGTAAAGGGTTAAACCATTCTGTTTTACTATTTTGTTTAGCGTCAATCAAATTTGGCAAAGACCTAGCTACCTATTAAAATAATACTGACTTTGATAAAGGAAAATTATCACATGAACTATATAATTGACTTGTGTAAACACTATGAATGATAAAATATTGAAAAACAGTTGAAAAACAAAATAGATAACATATAATTAATTTGAAAGGCACGCGACTGTGGATCCGAGGGCAAGAATTTTTCAAGACCGTTCTAAACGCGCAGTACTGGTCCAGCCCGAGAACCATCGAAAGGGCTGAGTATAAGATGTAACAATCGAGTAAAATATAACTAACATTTTAAAGTATATTGGAGAATCATGTTAAATAACTAATTGAAACTAAATCTAAATTTTCTTTGTAACCAATATGGTTTGACTCCGTTGACTCCATGTGAAAATGACCTAAGTATTTTACCGAGCATTCCTCTTCTGTGATTGACTATTTACTCTTACATAGAAATTTACGTTACCGATCAATATTTGGCCCCAGATAAATTTATTTGTTGTCATTGTCCTATAGTTGCAGTTTCTAGATTTACCAAATCCAAAAGTAAAGCATTTCCCCGTCTTGTCTAGCCTTTATGAATCCGATAAGATAATTTTGTGGGAAATTTTACGTCGACACTTATAGACATATGCAAACGTTTTATTCTTAACCATGCAGTCATAGTAAAAGTCTCTGAGCCAAAGGGGGGATAACTTCTCATATAAAGTGTCTAATCGTAAAGTCAATAATACCAACTTAACCTCAGACTTGTATAATTTTGGGCCTTTATGTTCAAAACATTTAAACATGCAAAGAAACACTATTTTGACAAAGCATTTAAAAAGACCAGCGAAACACCGTAATTCTTGGTCATGATGGTCAACGGCCAAAATGTGTATAAGAGCAAACACTCATTCATCTATAAACCCTTTGAGTTCTAACAACAATATTCTATATTCAGATTATGATAAAGCAACTGATTTACATGACTCATTCGTTTTACATACAGAACTTAAATTTGATCACCAAAGAGAACCTTTACTCCCAGTATATAATTATACAGAAACATTGTGTAATATTCTTCCTCTTAGGAAAGCTGTTGGGAGTTAATTATGTCAATAGCAGATTTTAAGAGAATGATCAAATGAATTACAAACCCTCTAGGTCATATTTTTAATAAATCTATGGTAGATGTTATTTTACCACCAGTTTGGAAACAAGCAAACATATGCCCTATATTAAAATTGCAATGCATTTTAATTTCAAATTGCAGACCTATTTCATTTTAAGAGCAGTCAGTTAAGTTTTCGAGAGCGCGGTATATAAACATGTTTTTCAGCACTTGTCTGATAGCAATACTTAATGCTATATATGACTTCAGGAATTAGGGGGCAAATTTCGTCCTTCTTTTTCCGTTTATAAAATGCTCAAATATTTTATTTGTTTGCAAATTGTGTTATCAACAAAATAAATCATGACATGTACTTGAATATATGGTGGAATGGTGTAATGCGATTCTAGCACATTTAAGATTTTAAGTACTACGTGTCAGTAAGTATTTTTGAGACTATAGTAAACAGTACATACACACGGAGCAGTTAGGGCAAGTTCAAACGGAACAGTTTGGGTGAATTCGCGTGGAACATATTGGGCTAGATCACGCGGTAAAAAAAATGAGATTTTTATACTCTGTCTTTACTTCATTTGTTTCGAACCCACGCGAAGTGATACTAAGAGGAGTGGTAGACAATCTCGTTAAAATCAGATTCAGTATGCTAACTGGATCTGACCACATCGTATAGAGGGTCGTCTCAGATTGACCTTTGTATAAGCCAATCAAATCGGCGGCTACAGAATTGTTCGGTATATCAGGGGGAAGTAACCACATCAATCTCACAAAATGGTAAAAAGATGTTTAAGCGGCCGGGTAGTTCATTAGAGCGGCAGCTCATTCGGTAGAGCATTCGCCCTGTAAGAGGGAAAGAGGCCCCGGGTTCGAGTCCCGGTCAAGCTGCGAAATTTTCTCACTCTGTGACAAACGTTTTATCGAAGTCATTTAGAAACGCGCTGTTTAACTGGTTTAAAATCGAGTACTTATTTATGCATATAAATTACTTAAAAGGTAAAAAGGACGTGACTCCTAATGTGATGTTGTCAAATCCTAATCGAGGATAGTAAAGGAGTACAAATTAGGATATGATTTTAATGAGGTTTAGTGGTAAACAGAGTCGCTACCACTGCGCCACTTTTGGGCCTTATTGTAGATGGAATTAGAACGACTATAACATTATCCTTGGACTGTTTAATAAAACGATTCCATTTCGTTGGTGGAAAAAAACTAACATAAGCTCTATTTTGTTATTGCTGAGTTAGGTAGTTGTACTTTGTTTATAACATAATTAAACGAAAAAATAAATGCTCAAAGAAATATATTTATTTTCATGAAAAACTAAAACATTTGTAGAACTACTTTAAGGTCTTCCCATCCTAATAGCTATCTATTCCATGAAAGCCATGCATATAATTAACAATACACATGTATATAAGCTTTTAACGCGACAAACAATGGTAATCCTAGAGGAAAATTCACATGTTATGACAAGTGACAGAAGTTCTTTTATTACCTCCCCTTGATTATTTTGGTGCCATAAGTTATCACCCCTGAAAACTAAAAAAAAAAGCGATTGTCTCTTCTTTCCTATGGTAAGGTGTTTTTTTTTCACGAAATTTAATGCAAAATCATAAAATGCATCTTTGTACCATGAGTTTTTTTCTTATAAATCAAATTCAGTTTTTCATATTCAGAAAGAAAAAAAAAATTTTCCTTAAGCTTCAATGCTAACTTATATTCAAATTATCTCCCCTAAATTAGATAAAAAAAAAAGAAAACAAAACAAAACAAAAAACAAACAAACAAACTTCGGTGAAATATTTTTATTTTTTGAATGTCTTCAAAGTGACAAAGTTTCATAGAAATATAACCATCCAGTGACAAGATATGGCATATTAGGATGGGAAGACCTTAATACCCGTTCGAAAGATATTACAGGTGAGATATATAAAGTACTTAAATCTATCGGTTGAATATATTTCATCTCGTCACCGCACGTGCAGTGAGTGATATATTTCATATCACCACTGTCACCGAACTGCTGTGGTGAAAGAAAATTGACTATATTTCCCGAATTTGAAGAGAAATCACGGTATACGTATTTGTATTCATTGTTTTTTTTATTTTGTTGAAATAAGATCGTTTACTTGGTATCAATTATTTTGTTGAAATGGATAAATTTGTTACCGTACTCAGTGAACAGCAAAAAATGTAGAAAAGAAAACTTCAAACCGGTATAACTTTTTTGTTTGTGAACGTAACATAGCCTTGTCTTTATTCATTTTCTAAGAACGAAATCTAAAAGACTCTCTTTTATTGTGCTTTATTATGCAAAACTATTTATTCCATCAACACCTTTGCTGTTGTTGTTTCCATAATCTAATATAAATTGTGCTTGTTCTTCGTAGATATAGAATGTATCTAACCTCAAAATGATATAATTTCAAATTAATATTTCTTTCGGTGAGATGTCCTCCATACCTACTCAAACAATTTCTATATCTCAAACTGGCACAGTAAAGACTGGTCCTTTGCTGTCGCGCCTGATTCATCCGTGTAACCCCTAGCTCACTGGATACGTCGGGAGCTTAAACCAGGCCAGTAATACTACAAAAGTGTGCTCATAAAGTGGCGCGACATTTAGCGTTGATGTTGCGACATATAGCAGCAGTACTATTTTTTGAGACATTTGGCGACACAGATGCGATATAATGTCAGGAGGTTTTGCGATATTTAGCGTTAGCCTTGCGACATTTAGCGTTAGCCTTGCGACATATAACGTGAAGTGCGACATTTAGCGTTAGCCTTGCGACATTTAGCGTTAGCCTTGCGACATATAACGTGAAGTGCGACCTTTAGTGTTGGTACATTTAACGTTGCTACAAACAAGTTCTTGCAAGTTATGTTTCTTCCTCCCGACAGTTCCTGGGTTGGACCAGTACGTCGCGCCTCGGAAGACCAATTAAATACTTGACCCCAACAGGGTTCAATCCTCACACAACAACCTTCGGATCCGTTATCGGGTTTATTACCACTGGACCACGGCCACTTTTTATGTATTACATAACGCTATAGTGAAAAAGAAATGAGCATTGTATCGACAAATGTTCTTCCGGAGCACAGAGTATCAAATAAAAATTACTTTGACTGCTAGGACAAAAAGAAATGTTCGGGATGTATAGCATGACGTAAAAAGATGTCCAGTTAAGATAGGATTACTGAGAGTCCGACGTACGTAGGATCCGAATTATACACATAATTCCGGATTACAGAGGGTCCGGTGTACAATGGGTCCGGATTATTCACAGGATTTCGGATTACAGATGTTACGGATTGCGGGGTTTCCACTGTATGGTGCATATTTATTTTAATTGTTTGTCAAATATTTTCAGATATAATATTAGATGTATAATAATCATGATTTTCAAGGGTTGACTGTATCATATCATTCATCTTAGAAGATACGATGCTATATATCTTCTGTATAACGCAACAGGGATCATATCAGACAAGCTTTTTTTTTACTGCAGTTTATAATACATGTACATCTGGTCAATATACTAAAACGTGGAAAATATGTGCTCAATTGCCGCTATACTTGTAATTTGAATTGGTTGAAAAACTCTCAAACCCAGACAATTTAAAGGGTGCAGACCATCAGCGGTTTAGAAAGGTTTCTTTGTTTTTGTTTATTTATTTGTTTCATTCATGTACAGTTCATATTACATGGGTGAATTTTCATTTCACGTGTGAAAACGTCCCGACGATGAAACATTAGAAGAAAATTCCATTTACAAGTTAGGAGAGACCATTCACGTTCGAATTGTCATGTGCAACGGCTATGGACAGAGGCGAACGGTTGGAGGTGACCATCTGCGTGCTCGGCTTGTCAGTTCAGATAAGAAGGCAGCTGTCAGTGGTTTGCTGGTTGACCATGAGAACGGCACGTACACGGCCATCTTTGAAGCTCTGTGGACTGGAGAAGCTGATGTCATTGTTTCCCTAGTGTATACAAGGGAGATGATATCAGCAATCTATCGAATAAGAAGAGAGGTAATTTAACACAGGTTACTTGATACATGTCCTGAAAATGTAACATGAGATAAATGAACAATCAGCGCCCAACAAAGATGAATGACTTCAAAGTAGCCATTATAAGCCTTACTTTCATACCTTAGGTTTTCTGTAATTTCTTGGGTATTTTCCCGATTTTGTAACATTTTCACATTTAAAGGTTATAGGTCATCTTCCAAATAAATAAATAAATATATGAAGAAATAAAATGAGTTAATCTTACACTGCAAAAGATTTTTACCGATGTCATTATCAAAACTATTACTATTACTATTATAGAGTAATACTGATATTATATTTAATAATATGTTGTAAAGAGTATGTTCAATAGAGAAGTGGCGTTTTATTTTCTACATGGAATATTCTTCTGTATGTAATATTACGGGTACAATTGTACAATTAGAGCGTCAGTCCAAGGAGCGGGAGGTCGTAGGGTCGATCCTCGACCGCGACATACCAAAGTCGTAAGACTGGTGTGGGTAGATCCCTGATTGACGTTCAGCATATATACTGGGTTGTTTCAGAACTGGTTTGGCAGAACTATATCTTTATTGTAGACATAGTCCCCAAATGACTGAAATACAGTTAGTGGAACCTAAAAATACATTTGGCAAACAAAACAAACCACTGTATTTTATAGTCGATGGGAACGAGGATAATTTCTGCGCAGTTCTCAGAAGGTCAACACAAGGAAAAAACCTTATGTCACACTTTTAAGGAGAAACTCTACCAGTATCCTGAAGTGTGTAACTTGATATCTGAAAACACGGGAATGCCGTGGTACTGTGGAAGGCCTAAACACTCTAACCTTTCCTGTAAAGACTGGACAAATGCGACACTGTTTCCCATTAATCCTGATTTACCAGTCGAAGATGCGGAGCGGAGACTTTTTGAAAGGTTGAAACTTTTTATATTTCAACTGATTTAAGGTTTTAGAACTGTAATAAGTTTCGGTAAACATTAACTTATACCGCCACTATTTGTGGTGTCCGAACAACAAATCGGATATTTCCGGAAGTAACTATTTTTAGTATATATCGCATGATCTGAAGGTTTTTCCCGATATTATGACGTCATTTTACAAACTCCGACGCAAAGGCTTGGCGCAAGTGATGCTAAGCGAAACGGAGCCAAGCCACTGCGTTGGAGTTTGGTCATTTTAGAGTCGAACGGGGAAAGAAAACGAGTAAAAGATTTTTTTTCTGTCCCGTACAGAAAAAGATAATGCTTACTGTTGTAGATAGCCTACATTATTATCATCTCAGAACTGTAACCATTAATATACACACAGTTAAGTCCTTGGCTGTGAGGTATAGCATCCGCCTTGCAAACATAAGTTCCCAAGTTCGATATATTGGAGCAGATGAAAATTCGGTGACTGTTCATTTGGTCACACAATTAGTGTAAGTAAAGTCTTGACTTTACTTAAGTTTAAGTTATGCTGTAGTTTTCAGGTAGATAGCAGAATGGATAGAGATAAGTTGAAATTGGAAACTTGTATCTCAATTGATTCCTGGGAGCAGGTGGTTACTTTTGTGACTTTACATTTGCACGCACATTTTGAGCGAGTTCTGGTGTAATACCGAGAGATAAATAAGTAATTTGAACTTGTTTCTCAATCTATTTAAAATGGAAAGGATTAAATAAATCGCATGAACTTACTCAAGTTTTTTATTATACAGGGTATACCCCTGTTTAGGCAATACATCTTGCCAAAATCAAAGGCGCATTTTTATTGATTTCATGGTTAAAAATGCAAAAGATAATGAATTTGCATTGTATTCGGATATATCGTATATAATCTGTGCCTGATTAGCATGCTGATATGAATTTTTGCCCTTTTTTTCATTTTGAGACCATTTCTCTTGTAGTCATATTTTTGTACAATTGTTTAAACCTCTTTGACTGAGCCATAGTGCCATATTTATTTAAATGAGATGGTAAAATGTTTTTGATTTTTAATTTATGATTCTGTATACCTTGCAGATAATTTTGATGTATAACATCATTGTTTTCCAACAAATTACAATTAACAACAACTCAGATAAACATTATTTTGCACATCGCTAAGATGTGCATTTCCGAAGCCTGGGTACACTAGCGGAAATCATTTTATGAAACATATAGAATATAGTACTGGAAGAATGATGTGCCAGTATGATATTCTTTATGTACTAGCCTCTTTTTCAGAAAAAAAATACCACTTTATACCGAAACAGAGATGATTTCAGTTTTTGTATGTTTAAATTTACAGTCATTTTACAAAATTCGGTTGTTTTTTTGTTTTGTTTTTCTAAAAATTTGCTCGAGATACACATGGTAAATATTTAAAATAAAATCATATTTAGATGCTTGAATGGGTGAACCTGAAAAGGGAAACAAGCAAATCCATATCTGCAAAAGTGAATATTAAAGTTCTAAAGCCTTAAGCGGTGCCATGTTTCAGGAATTGGCTCGACTTCCACCAACAACACAAAGCGATAAGTAGTATTTAAATCATTAAAGTAGGAAGACACATTCCACCATTCCTTTTTCATGAAATAATTCAATATGATAAAGTTTATATGATACATAACCTAAGTTACTAACGATATCAGAAAAAAATATCCAGGTATTTTATTGGACAAACAACAATGGAAAAATTCATATTCAAGCATTACTTATTGCTGAGTATTTTTTGTGGAATTTGAGCGAGATTTAATATTTTGTTGCATTAAAATTACCATTATCAGCGTAGCGTTCATCTGATTATATTTATCCGCGTAGCATTCATCCGAATTCCGAGTCCAGTTTTAAACTAGAGGAACATAAAATTGAAATTAAGACTCGGAAAACGGGTCTTGCTATTATTGAGCAATTCATTTTTCACTGCCAGCCTTTTGATTGTGCTTAGTGGTTTCTTAGTATTACAAATAAAAATAGGTCAACAAAATGGCCGCCGGTTTGTTTGCCTCCAAAACGTCCCGTATACTACTACATAGTAGTATTGTCGTAATAGGATCCCTTATTATAACAAATGTTCGCAGGAAAAACAGTGGCCCATAGTTTAAGAATAACACATGCAATGCATATATTTGAAAGTTATATACAATCGCTCTAATAAATTTATTAGATACGTTAAAGAAAGTAATTATATATGTAGCAATATTACAGAGATGAAATAATTACATGTTGTATTGCTAACTTTATAATCATATTTCTACTCCAGATACATTTCATAGCAAATGCACATTTTTCACAGGGGACCAGTTGAAATCAGAAAGAAGGCAAAGCTTGTCATAACAAGTGGAAACTCTAAGGTAGACGTCATCAAACTCCCAGAAATCCCATGCTCCAGATTTAATCGGACGGATCTTTGGTATAGACAACAACCTACAGGGTTCACGTATAGGAACACATGGCACCTTCGCCATTGTAAAGGTGAGATTTGTCACTCATCAATCGATTCCATATAGGCAGTCAAATCGCCATACACCGCGGAGCGATTTTCTGAACATCGCTTTGATGTATATTGTGTAAGTTCTCTTGGGGACTGCCAACAGATCAAACACTGTGTTCTACCAGTAAAATGAAAA
Organism: Solen grandis; assembly: GCA_021229015.1. Taxonomy (NCBI): domain Eukaryota; kingdom Metazoa; phylum Mollusca; class Bivalvia; order Adapedonta; family Solenidae; genus Solen; species Solen grandis. The sequence goes on along the minus strand of CM037791.1, from coordinate 26,148,402 downwards.
ACCATATTATCCAAAATGTGTGTGATATAAGTCTGACAGAACTTCTTATTTTTACTTATAAAGCGTATGTATATGGATATAAAGCATTCAGTATATGGAAGTTGTCTCCCTTTGTTTTCTTTAAACGACAAATATTCACATGGATTAATTCGAGTTTCAGCAGAATCAAATAAACAATATAGTTTCATTTTAGTCATCAGTTAGCATACAATAAAAATAAAATTTGTTTTAAGTTTTAATTGAATGGGGAATATTTCTCATCTCGAAGCGAAACTATTTAAAATTTCAAATCGCGATATGCACTCGTGAAACTTTGAAATAACGTCTGCTATGAGCGGAGGTCGCGGGTCATATGAGTTATAATGGTCTGACCAGCATACCAACGTGATTTTAAAGTCATTTAAGGTTTTTTTTTCTCTAGCGTCATATTTTCCTAAACTTTACTTTAGACTATAACGTTAAGATATATGAATTAAAATTTGGGGATCAACTTGCTCGTTTTAGAGATTAAGCTTATGGTCGAATATCACTGTTTTCTAAAGTTTATTGAAAAAAAAAACCCTGAAAAAATAAACATTTAAAAGTTTTCATTGTGAAAATAATTTATCACAATTCGTAGCTAGTAATGTATTTGATAATATAAAGCTGTAAATGCTGTCAAACATGCACGGTAAATACCAAACAAGCTATCCAGGATGCCAGGCCCAAAATACATACAAAAACTACACCAAAGCTTTTATATATATATATATATATATATATATATATATATATATATATATATATATATATATTAATAAAAATAATTAACGGAGAAATTTCATTATTTATTTTATCAGATTCAATCCACGGATATAAAGACTTTCTGGAAAAGTGTTTATTTTTTTAACTATATTCTTTTTTTAAATCGAAATTGTAACCAAATCACATAATTACATATAAACATAAATAATTAAACTTTTTGGACCTCAATATACTTTTAATAACGTTCTTCAAATTTGGGTTTCCCTTAAACATTCTTCTTAAAACAAATCAAAATTTCATTTTGTTATTTTAACAGATCAGTGGTAATCCGATGAAGGATGAAACGTCCTTGATGGTACAGGTACAACCCAACAAAACAAAATACAACAATATTATTTATATTTTAGGTCTGACATTGGCAGACAACAAAACCTGTTTGCGTAACACTACTTTGCTTCTTTTCGGTGACTCCACAACGAGACAATGGTTTTCAGAAATAATGTCACGATTCGGCTGTCACCTAGTGACGGAAAAATGGACACGCCCAATTTGGCATAGAGCATCAGCATGCGTAAACAATGAATTGTCATTCAGAGCAGAGTGGTTGCCCCATAGTCAGCCTATACTCTGGAAAGCAGATCTTGCTGATAAAAATAATACCACCTCAATATCAAGACATTTGGATAAAATTGATAGCAATTCTCGAGCAATCGTTTTGATACATATGTATTTGCATGTAATCGCCTTCCGCCATAACGTCCTTGAAACGAAGATGAAAATTATTCGCGACAGCGTCGAGAAAGTTTTGGCGCGAAACAAGTTTGTGAAGGTGTTAATAAAAGCTCCCCACACGCATAAACACTCTCCCGCAGGCCCGATTAGAGAGCTGGATTATGCAGGATACATCTTCCGCAATGTCATGTTTCGTGTTTTCAAAGGGCTGCACGATAGAATTGTATTCCTGGACCACAAAGACATAACAGTGGCTCTTGGTGTTGCTCCGATTCATCCTGAAAATAGTGTAGTTAAGGCAATGGTTGATGCCATGTTTTCCTATATATGTGATTAATCAATTTGCCTTTCCGATGTTTACAAATGTATACAAATGCCTAACAGGCAATCCAATGGACAATGCCGGTGTTAACAGATGTAATGAATTCACTAACAAGATACCCAATGGACCAGTTCAGTGTTTACAAACATATTCAAATAACAACTAACTATTTGGTTAACAGGATATCAAATGGATTTTTACGGTGTTTACAGATATAGTCAAGTTAAGTATTTTAGGCTATCCTATGATTTTTCTGGTGTTTACAAATCCACTAAAATTGACAACAAATTCTCTCCAGTGGATTTTACAGTTGTATTCAAATAGACAAACAAGTTATCTGATGGAATAGCGAGTTCAGCTGACTTACTAGTGACTGGAAATGCAGAAAAATGTGCAGAGTTTTTTGCGATATATGACCTTTGCTCTTTCGAGTTCAACTGTGCTGATATTTAATATATATCATAATGCATGGATACAACCAAGGATACATTCTGTTTAACCGTTACTATATGATTACCAATATGAGCATATAATGATAGCTAAATAATATTTATTTTTCATTCTTTTCTTTCCGAAAACCACTTAGAGATCAAACACAATCCTATCTTTTTGACATTGTTTAATCTGTTCATTTCACACACACACACACACACACACACACACACACAAGCCAGATTTGCTTAATACAAAAGGAAGATAAGTTTCATATAAATATTATTAGGGTGCATCAATGACGCATACAGTTAGCGACACGATGGTTAATTACAAGTACTTTAACAATGACAGGAGATGACCACTATCTATTGTCTAATTACATTGTTAAGAAAATATAATCGTTCTATTTCCCGTTGTTTTTGTTCTCTACTGTCCATTGTTTAAAAACAATGCAAACAATTGTGTGTGAAAATATATTGTCTTGTTTACATCGGTGTAAGAGAATTATTTTTATGTTTCTATTCCATTAAATTTCCTCTGCGTTTTAATAATTTGCTATAACACTAAACAGAAAAAGAAAAACATGATGTTAAAAAAATTCCTAGGTTAAAGGATCATCTTAAAACATGGTGTAGATTATCTATACTCCTATCTGAACGGTCTATCTTACACTTCATATAAAATATAACAATAAAAATAAAAATGAAAATTCTGCAAGCATTTGGTAGAAGTCCTTAATTAGAAAGAAAATTAAATAAAGTGTTACATCGGGAGCATGGCTTTAGAAGGATACTACTGATATGAGGCTGAAAACGTACGTCAAGTGAACAAGTTTAGAACTATTCTTTGAATTTACTCGGCTGCATAATTTGAACAGCATGGGCTCGATGTTGAATGAGGCGAATAATCGTACATAATGGTAACATCTTTATATGTTACACAAATTATTTATACGATATGATTCGCGCATTGTACATTGAAGTGTATATCATGCGTCATAAAAGGGTACCATGTGGATAGAAAATATATTTGATGTTAACGTGGATGAAAATGATCATAATCTTTCAAAGGTAAAATTGGTAATTGGTAAAATTGATATTATCAACGTTCACCATGGCATCCTTTATTTCACGGTGTATGACAAAATACACAATTCTATGTTTACATTTGCTAGAAAACATTTTTAATATTTGTTCAGATGGAGCAGAGAATGAATGAAACAGGATCAAGGCTTTGTCCAGAAAGTATTCCGGTTTACAGAATGTCCGGATTACGGGGTATCGACCATCTTTTATTTTCTTTATTTGTCAAACATATCAGATTTACAAACTGTAAAATCATTAATTTTCGTTGACAGTAAATTTCGTCGATTATGTACCAAAGGGTTTTTCGTAGATGCATTTTTTTCATGGATCTATGTTCTTGAAAACGTCAGGTCTATGAAAGAGACACGTTTTCGCGGGGATTAATATTCGTGGACCACCACGAAATCGACGAAAATTAGTTTCTCGCGAAAATTAATGACTTCAAAGTAATATATCCGTTCAATTTACTGCATGTAAGCAATGAAAATTGTCATGCATTAACTTCTCCACTCGTATATTGAATCCTCCTTTCATATTACATGATTGTTTTTTTTTCTTTACACATCTCACAACGTCCAGACGGTGAAACATCATACGGAAATTTCATTTACAAGTTAGGAGAGAAAATTCTCGTTATGATTGTCTTGTACAACGGTTATGGACGGAGGCGAACGGTTGGAGGTGACCATTTACGTGCTCGGCTTGTCAGTTCAGATAAGAAGGCAGCTGTAAATGGAATTGTGGTTGACCATGAGAACGGCACTTACTCGGCCATCTTTGGGCCGGAGAAGCTGAAATCATTGTCTCCCTAGTGTATAGAAGGGAAATTATATCAGCAATCTATCGAATAAGAAGAGAGGTAATTTAACACAGGTTACTTGATACATGTCCTGAAAATGTAACATGAGATAAATAAGAATCATCGCCCCACAAAAATGAATGACTTCAAACTAGCTGTTATATACCTTACTTTTATACCTTAGGTTTTCTGTAATCTCTTGGGAATTTTCCCAATTTTCTAACATATAAAGGTTATCCTCCAAATAAATGAATATATAAATAAATAAACTGAATGAATCTTACAATTCAATAGTTTATTACTGACGTCATTATAACTATTTAAACTATTTAAAGTAATACTGTTATTATATTCAATATTCTGTTGTAGAACTCTCGAAGTTCAAGAGTACATTTAACAGAGGAGCGGCGTCTTATTTTTTGCATGTAATATCCTTCTGAATGTAATATTACGTGTACAATTATTTTAAGCATCCGCGGTAGACACGGAATTAGAGCGTCAGTCTCGGGAGCGGGAGGTCATGGGTTCGATTCGTGACCGCGACATACCAAATTCGTAAGAATGGTACGAGTAGATCCCTGCTTTACTGGGTAGTTTCGGAACTGGTTTGGCAGAACCATATCTTTAATGTAGACATAGTCCCAAAATGACTGAAATACAGTTAGTGGAACGTAAAATACATTTGGCAAACAAAATAAACCATTGTATTTTATAGTCGATAGGAACGAGGAGAATTTCTGCGCAGTTCTCAGAAGGTCAACATAAGGATAAAACCTTATGCCACACTTTTAAGGAGAAACTCCAGCAATATCCTGTAGTATGTAACTTGACATCTGAAAACACGGGAATGCCGTGGTACTGTGGAAGGCCTAAACACTCAAAACTTTCATGTAAAGACTGGACACGCGCGACACTGTTTCCCATTAATCCTGATTTATCAATCGAAGATGCGGAGCGGAGACTTCTTATATTTCATCTGATTTAAGCGGTGTTATTTACCAGGGGTTATGCTCGACTTCCTCAAACAATACTAAGCGATAAGTAATATTTAAACCAATTAACTTGGAGGACACATTGCACCATTCCTAATTCATGAAATATTCAATATGTGATAAAGTTTATATGATGCGATATCAGAAATAAAATATCAAGGTATTTTATTAGACAAACAACGATGGAAAAATCGTATTTAAGCATTACTTAGTATTTTTGGTGGAATTTGAGCGAGATGTAATGATTATTTTGTTACATTGAAATTATCATTATCCGTGTAGCGTTTATCCGATTATAATTATCCGCGTAGTATTCATCCGAATTCCGAGTCTAGAGGAACAGTCACAGGCAATTGAAATTAAGACTCGGAAAACGGGTCTTGTTATTATTCGAGCAATTAATTTTCCACTGCCAGCCTTTTAATTGTGCTTAGAGGTTTCTTAGTGTTATAAATAACAAAATACGTCAAGAAAATGGCCGCCGGTTTGTTTGCCTCCAAAAGGTCTCGTTTACTACTACATAGTAGTATAGTAGTAATAGGGTTCCTTATTATAACAAATGTTCGCAGGAAAAACAATGTCCCATAGTTTCAGAATAACACGTGCAATACATATATTTGAAAGCTATATACCATCGCTCAAATTCATTTATTCGATACTTTAAAGAAAGTAACTAGATATGTAGCAATATTACAGAGATAAAATAACTACATATTGTATTGCTTATTTTTTAAAATAAATTTCTACTCCAGTTACATTTCATAGTACATGTATGTTTCTCACAGGGACCACTTGAAATCCAAAAGAAAGCAAAGCTTGTCATAACAAGTGGAAACTCTGAGGTAGACATAATCAAACTCCCAGAAATCCCATGCTCCAGATATAATCGGACGGATCTTTGGTATAGACAACAGCCTACAGGGTTCATGTATAGGAACGCTTGGCACCTTCGCTATTGTAAAGGTGAGATTTGTCACTCATCAATGGATTCCATATACGCAGTTAAATCGCCATACACCGCGGAGAGATTTTCTGAACATCGATTTGATGTATATTGTGTAAGATCTCTTGGGGACTGCCAACAGATGAAACACAGATGCACAATTCGGGTTTAAGCAAAATTTTAGCACGGTCGATTGTATATTTGTTTTGAATTCTCTAATAGAGCGACAATTTCAGAAGAAAAGAAAACTTTTTACCTGTATGGTGGACCTTTGTAAGGCGTACGATTATATAGACCGTAACGCGTTATGGTTTAAACTCATAAAGTACGGTATCGAAGGTAAATTATTATCGGTTATTAGGGCGATGTATAGTGAAGTTAAATTAGCCGTAAAACACGTTAATTCGCTCTCGGACTTTTTTAATAGCGATGTCGGATTGTTCCAAGGGGAGATAACCTCACCGATATTTTTTTCTCTCTACATCAATGACATTGAAAGCAGCTTACGTAATAATAATAACGCGAGTATAACACTGGATGAGCTATCTATATGTATGTTGATGTTTGCAGATGACGCAGTATTATTTTCGGAGACCGCTGATGGTTTACAGGTCTTATTAGATGGGTTAAAGCAATACTGTTCGAAATTTCATTTACGTGTCAACAAGGAAAAGTCAAAGATAATCGTGTTTAAAAAAGGTGGCCGCTTAAGCAATAATCAAAATTGGACATACGATGGTACGCAAATAGAGGTTGTTAGCCAGTTTAATTACTTAGGTCTTGTTTTATCCAGTGGCGGATCATTCGGGCCAGCCACTAGAACGCTTAAAGAGAAAGGCTTAAGAGCGATGAATTCGTTAATAAGTATTATTAAAGGTCGTGAAATACCAGTTAATATTTTATTTAACTTATTTGACTCGTATGTACTATCTGTTTTGAATTATGGAAGTGAGATTTGGGGCTATCTTAAGGCCGATTGTATTGAACTAGTTCATAAGAAATTCTGTAAAAGGGTATTAAATGTAAAACAATCAACGAATACTCTTTCCCTTTACGCTGAATTGGGAAGATTTCCAACCTATATATTAAGATATGTAAGAATTATTAAATACTGGATAAAATTGTATAGTATTAAAAAAAATGTTAATAGTTTATTAAATACATTAGTACATCAGCAGCGCCAAGATATAGACGAGAATATACATGTTGTAAATTGGTCATCAAAAATAAGAGATATTCTTCAAAGTGCCGGGTTTAACGATGTATGGTTATATCCAGACTCCGTAAATATTAATATGTTCATACCAGTATTAACAAATCGTCTTAAAGATATTTATTTTAGTGAGTGGGAAGCAAGTAGTAATAATTGTACTTCACTATGTTTATTTAAAGAATTAAAATCTACAATAGAAAAATCGCAATATCTATCTTTGTTAGAAAATAGTGGACTAAGAAATATAATTACAAAAATCAGACTTTCTTCACATGAACTAAACATAGAAAAGGGAAGACATTTGAATATAGCGAGAGAAGATAGGAAATGTAAATTGTGTAATTTAAATGATGTTGAGGACGAGTTCCATTTTATATTGATATGTCCATTTTATAATGAATCAAGAAGTAAATATATTCCAAGATATTATACATGTAGACCCAATATGCATAAATTTATTGAATTACTTAACTCTACTAATATAGCTCTATTAAAGAAATTAGCATTTTATTGTAAACATTCATTTAAACTTAGAAACTCAGCTATTACTGCATAAGTAATGTGTAATACAGAAAGGCTAACAGTATAGTTACCTTTGCATTACGTATTAAGTATGTACAGTTATTATTTAGCACAAATGTAAAAAAAAAAAAAAAAAAAAAAAAAAAAAAGTTTGTTTTTTATGTACAAAAGATACATTATTAAAATGTAGTGTTTGCCACTCTCACCTATTTATTCATTTTATGTCTTACTGTATTCATATATTTACCATCTTTTTCATGCATTGTAATTTTGTTTGTATTGTGACGATGAGCCTATGTGCTTAAGTCTTGAAAATAAAATTATGTTCTGTTCTGTTCTGTGTTCTACCAGTAAAATAAAATTCCATATTATCCAAAATGTGTGTGATATAAGTCTGACGGAACTTCTTACTTTTACTTATAAAGCATATATATATATATGGATATGAAGCATTCCAGTATATGGAAGTTGCCTCCATTTCTTTTCCTTTAACCACAAATCTTCACATGGATAAATTCGAGTTTGAAGTTTGAACAGGATCAAATACACAAAATTGTTTCATTTTTTAGTCATCAGTTAGCATACAATAAAAATAAAATATGTTTTTTAAGTTTTAATTGAATGGACAATATTTCTCATCTCGAAAATTTCAAATCATGCTGTGCACTCGTGAAACTATTGAGATTTCACCGTCTGCTCGGAGCGAAGGTCGTGACTCAATCCTCATATCAGTTATAATGGTCATACCAAAGTCGTTTTAAAGTCCTTTAATATGGCGAGTGGAGTGTTGCAAAATTATATAAAAATATTTGTTCTGATATACTGATGTTCTAAAAAAATATATACTGATGGACTAAAATATATTTATATGGACTGAAAAAATAGATATGGGCAAAAAATATAGATCGACTAAAAATTTTAATTTTGCCGTAAAATATACAAATGGTCTAAAATATATATATATGGAAAATAATTAGAAATGTGGGATAGCGACAATGAATCTCATTGGTTCGTATATTCCATTATGGCAGCTCGTATTAAAACACGACCGAGGCTATCGGCACAATGGATAAGCGGATAAGCAACCTAATCGGCACGAACATCGTACAGATAATTTCCTTATTCGCACGACCGTCGTGCTGATAAGGTTGCTTATCGGTATGACGGGAATATAAAAATAGCATAACAAAATTGAAATATCTATTATTTGTAATATTTTTCCTTCTTCCTTTCTTTCCGGTATATATTATACACATATGTGCTCTCAGTCTTAAGCAAAACTGTCTTTTACACTGGTGAGTCTAAAAAAAAACAACGATTAATCAAAGCATTTATTCCTCCGGAGAATTCCCGAAGCTTCGGTGATAGATCGTCTAATCTACGGGGATATACCCCGAAGATGTTTCAAATTCGATGATGCTGCGGGGCACCTTCGCCGATCACCGATTCCTGAGCCATCCCCGATTTTTCAATTTTTTATTTTAACAAATCAGTGGTAACCCGATAAAACGTCCTTGATGGCACTGGTAGCTCACTGCTTGGCGCTCAGCATACATAAAGGGTAGATCCAGGACTGGTTGGGCCGGTGTCAGGATAATGTGACTGGGTTTGGTATCATGCCACATGTCTGTGGCGTGATACTACAGTGTGGCACTTTGAAATACTGTTGGTGAGACAACCCAACAAAACAAAATACAACAATATTATTTATATATTCGATTCGGCTGTCACCTAGTGACGGAAAAAATGGACACGCCCACTTTGGCATAGAGCATCAGTATGCATAAACAATGAATTGTCATTCAGAGCCGAGTGGTTGCCCCATAGTCAGCCTATTTTCTGGAAAGTAGATTTTGCTGACAAAAATAATACCACCTCAATATCAAAACATTTGGATAAAATTGACAGCAATTCTCGGGCGATCGTTTTGATACATATGTATTTGCATGTAATCGCATTTCGCCATAACGTCCTTGAAACGAAAATGAAAATTATTCGCGACAGCGTCGAGAAAGTTTTGACGCGAAACAAGTTTGTGGTGGTGTTAATAAAAGCTCCCCACACGCATAGACACTCTCCTGCAGGCCCGATTAGAGAGCTGGATTATGCAGGATACATCTTCCGCAATGTCATGTTTCGAGTTTTCAAAGGGCTGCATGATAGAATTGTATACCTGGACCACAAAGACATAACAGTGGCTCTTGGTGTTGCTCCGATTCGTCCTGAAAAAAGTATAGTTAAGGCAATGGTTGATGCCGTGTTTTCCTATATATGTGATTAATCAATTTGCCTTTCCGATGTCACAGATGTATACAAATTGAAATGCATGCTATCCAGTGGACTTCCGATGTATACAAATTGACTAACAGGCAATCCAGTAGACAATTTCGGTGTTAAAAGAGGTATTGGATTCATTGACAAGCTATCCAATGGACCAGTTCAGCGTTTACAGACATATTGAAATAACATCTATTTGATTAACAGGATAACAAATGGAACTTTACGGTGTTTACAGATGTAGTCAAATTAAGTATTTAGGCTATCCTATTTGTCTGATGTTTAGAAATCCACTAAATTGACAATAAATGCTCTCCAGACTAAATTGACAATAAATGCTCTCCAGTTGATTTTTCCTGTGTTTACAGATATATTCAAATAGACAAGCAAGTTATTTGATGGAATAGCGAGTTCAGCTGACTTAATACTTAATACTCCATACTTACCGAGTTATTTATCGTAATTATCGTGATACTAATTGGTTACACCATCGATTATGGCCACGCTCCATACAAATCAGTCTGATCGTCTCACTAATTCATAATACTGTAAAATTTCATGCGACACAAATTTTCGTCGGTTGGTGGGTTTTATCCACGAATATTACTCAACACGAAAATTTGTTTCTATATAAACCTCACGTTTTCCTGAACATAGATCCGCGTATAAATGTACCCACGAAATTCCTTAGCTGCATAATCAACGAATTTTAATGTCAACGAAAATTATGATTATACAGTACTTACTCATTTTACTTATTCACCATACCTATCACACTGCTTTGTCTTACTTGTTATCATCTTGTTATCTTTTTTTTTTTTTTTTTTTTTTCAAACTCTTTCTCCGTATGATAAATTATTGTAAAGTACCTATATAAGCAACCTCAATGATTTTAAGCAGGAATTAGATATGCTATATTTAAGCTCATATCTCGTTCGTATGTGTCCAGATTCAATCAAACAATAGCATTAAACAAAAATGGTGATCTAGAATATGGCTATTTGAAACATGAATTCATAAAATGTCACATATACCATCGTGTCTACAGAATTTGTAAACGACACTCTAGAGTAGTATTTTTCTAATGGCTACTTTCCTTTTTTTTTCAATAACTCATTGTGCATTTCTAAAAACACACGTCAGTCTTCGATAAATGTTGGTATAGAATCCATTAACCTCATTTCTAAACCGATAATCAAACACCCCATAAAGGAAAACATTTGCCACGCAATTAACGATATACAATACACGGCAAATTCCCAAGATTTCTCTGACTGCATATGATGGATTTCCGATCATACCCTTATTTAGTACGTTTGTTGTACGAATTGCGATATAGGGAAAGTAACAACAGAAGAATATCACGCTCATTAGACAGAAAACGTAAGTTGATTTAGCACGTGAACCTTTAGTTGTATCTGTCCTGCTGTTACTTGTAGATCCTTCGTCGTCAATTGTTGGTATAGAGAGAGATTCAGTCTCATTGATCTTATCAGAAACCGAAGCGCCTTTAACTCCTGCTGCACTGGTAACATTCTGTAGCTCTGTTATTGTGTTAGCCCTCGAAGATTTCTTTCGAAGAATAGGTGAAACTTTTGTTGATTTTAATTCTTTGATTACCTTCATAATTCGGTAATAAGACACGGACATGAGAGAGAATGCTACAAACAAAGTTATGAATTGAAAAGAGATAAACAGTACAGGATATGGTGTGCTAATCCACTCATCACTGACACCGCAAATAACTACGGTAATATTTAAGTGTTGCACGGTTAAAGTCTGGTTACCATGCAGAACTATTACTGGGCACGAGAAAAGGGCACCCAATACCATCGACAAAACTGTTAGTTGTCCTGCATTCCGTCTAGTGAATTGTCTACCGAGTGGAGTGCATAATTTTCGATACCTGCAAAAAACAAAACAAAAACGTGTTTTCTCGAATTCTCTTAAATCGATCCCCTGAAGTAACATTGCGCATAATTCATTTTTGGTATCATTGATAATGGACATGAATAAAATAGTCAGTTACTTAAATATTGTAGCACAAAGCACGTGGAAGTACTCTCCATATTAATATGGTTATAAAATGTTAGTCCTGACATTACAAATGCTGCCACTTATATTCAAATATATGGAAATTAGTTTTGGGACAATATATATATTTTCCACTTTTTTTTTTCATTATTCCTGTTACATTTTCACCTGACGAAAACGTTAAAATTAACAGGAAATTGACTGTAAAAAAATAACAATGCATCCGACACATATCTTCAATGATATTATCAATATCTTCAAGCGGGAGCAATTTCATGGCAAACTGTTTACTTAAGTTACTTTACTTGATAATGAAAATTAAATATCAAAGACAAGAAACATGCAAACAAACGCATTGAATGATATAATTGGAAATAAAGGAAACATTCTTTTTCCTCACCTGTTGATGGAGATAACACATAAGATCAGTCCAGAAGCATTGCACACGAAACAGTGGAAATAAAGGTATTGCGACAAGCAATCGTATTTGAAGACATTATCGGTTTCCTTATGACGAAATGATGATGGAATGAAAATGTACACATGATAATGTCTCGACCCGCCAGAGTCAATATATATATTCTGTGATTGGACGGTTTGATCCTGAGACCATAGATGAGCAAAATATGTATGTTTCCTATCACACCTAGTGGCATGATAATCGCTATGAAAATGAATTGTCCAATTAGTCCCGTCGTCCAATCCTCAATAAAATTTTCGTTTGTTACTGTACCATTAAGCTCCATGTTAAAGCACGTGATGTTAATAAAGATAGTTGAGTATAAACTGACAGAGCTGTGTCCAGTCAATTAGTTGATATTCGATGTTTTCAGCAGCATAAACAAAGGCTTGCCCCTTTTTATGAGGTTATCTTTAAAAGCACGCTATTACAAATGTGAAGTACATCTATCCTTGTTTGGTATTTGTCATACAGTACAAACAATGGGCATTTTGAATTGTTTCAATGACACATGCAACCCACCGAAGCGTACAGTGCGGATTGTCCAATATCATGTACATAAAGTCACAATTATACCGGTCTGATGATACTTAATCAATTTTTGCCTATCGCTTTTACAGATTGAAAAAAGTGTTTATGTATTCATTTATTTATCATTAACAGTATGTATATCAGAGTTCAATTAAATATGTTCTACTTTTTAAGATTTGATCAATAATTCAAAAGCTAGATTACAAAAAAAGAGAGACGAAATATCGACTATCTTAGTGTCGTTACCTTTAGTAAACCCCTACAAAATCGTATGACTGCAAATGGAGAATGTTGCGCGGAGTAAACTTCTTTAATCTGATGACATGTACTTATATCTAAGGATCGGGGCTCTATTGTATGTTAATAAGCAAACTATTATATTCCAATGCAAATATATGCAAATATACTAGACAACATATTGTAAAAAAATAACGATTTTTACATCTTTAAATTGAGTTATGTTAATATTTATTTGGACCCATGTATACAGATTGGTGCCTAAAATAAATAGGGGATAAAAGTACAAAAATACATTCTTTATTATGAAATGTGTAAATTGTTAACCATAACTTGGCTAAACGTTTCTTAATATCATTAAGAAACAGGAATGAGAAAAGGAAAAGCATTTTTATATTTTCCTCCATTTTACATTTTATTTTGTTATGTATTACATCTTACTTAGTTATGCATACACTACAATGTAGAAGGTAAGCCCCATTTTAAGAATAACTTGTTAATTGGTATTTTCTGGAGTGTTCTATCAAGGAGATCCCTATTCTAAAAATAATTTTACTGGAATTTTTTTTTCTTTTTATGGAAAATTCTAGAAGTATTATGTAACAGGTTTACTCTTTAGTAGTATGAGTACAATGTATTTTAAATGTTATTTTCAAACATCAAGTGTTTTTTCAAATGTTCAATATACCAGGCACTTATTTATCCAACATTAACCCTTTACCTCATGAATATTCATGTACAAATTTATGACTTCATGAATATTAATTAGCTGAACATTAAATGGTATATGAAATCAATGAAATCATGATATTTTTCTTTGCCAGAAGAAGTCGGACGTCATTCGACACAACAAAGCGGCAAACTTTGAGTGACGATCTTTCGCAGCTCCGCGTTTTACAGTTCGTTATTTTTTTTTAGAAATTATTAGACTTAGAACAGAAAAGGTACACAATATGTTTTTATCTTATATCAAATGTATTTTGACTGTCAGTTCTAAAAGATATGTGAGTGAAATTACAATGATCTGTTTCGGCCGACGACGTCAATGACGTGAGATGTTTATATGTTGTGCGCCTACTACATGTATGTTAGTTCTGTTACCATTGTAATGTTGTTTTTCTTACTTTATTGCTCATGTTGTTATGCATCTGTGGGGGTACTTGTCCTTTCAATCCTGCAAATTTAATATAGTTTTATTAAATACGCTTAAAGTTAAACAGCTAGTCTAGTATTGACACCCCTTGTATAAGGATAATTCCAGGATAGGTTGACCAAGTGTCCTGATAATGTGACCTGGTGTGGCATAAAAACACATGTCTACAGCGTGATACTGCAGAGTGGCAGCACAATATCTGTCTCAAGTAGATACAGTTTTCATATGACTGAAACGCTGTCGGTGGGATGTTAAAACCAACAAGCAAACGAAGAATACATTAGAGAATCCGTTAGCATCTGTGTCCCATGCAATCTGAATTTATCACTGGGTAATTTATAATTTGAACCGCAGGGGCTTGACATTGAATGGGATAAATCATCGTACATAATGGTAACACGTGTATATGTAACGCTATTTATATACGCGCAATTCAACTTCTCCAGGTGTATAACATTTGTCATAAAAGGGTGGTAATAATTTTAACGTGCGGATAGAAAAAATATTTGATGTAAACGTGGATAAAAATAATATCATGAACTTCCAAAGGTAAAATTTATATTATTTTGATAAGTTGTCAGAAAACATTTATGCCCGCTCGTCAAATAGTGTGCGTTCTTGTATGTATCAACCTAGTTTAAAGTATACTGAAATGTGTATACTTATATAGCTTGTTTTATTTATTTGTTGTTTCACTGTGTTTATGACAATGGATAACAATATATTTATCATTTATTTACTATTTCAAAACCATTTACTTGTGTTAAAGCAAAAATGTTTTTGTTTTTTTATGTGCATAGTCGGCACCCAATATACCTTATGGATGGCTGGCCACTTGTGAAATAAAATGAGTTCTTACTTTTCTACATAATTTATTATATACATTAAGGCTTTACTCATTGTGTCGCTTGTTTTATAATGCCTTCCCTTCAGTTGAAAGACATGCTGTTTTAGTACGAGTTTCTTCTTCTAATAATTTCGTGTCCGGAGCATTACATGTACTCCCTTCATATTTAAGACTGGTGATTATCAATTACTTAAAGATAATTTGTCGAGAACAAATAATCTGGGGACGGCTCATTTCTTACATGGTAATTATCATTTGTTAAAGGATGCTGTCTGCAGTATAAGTCTCTCTATATATAAGACAGACAGATAGTATTTGGTACATGTCTTAACGACTTAAACACAATTTTGGAAACGGCTCTATTCTAAGGAGTCATTACCCTTTGTTAAACTAGTTTCAGATAGGCTAATGATATCTGGTACCCGTATTAATGACTTGAAATCTATGTTTCGCAAATTTCCCGGAAATGTTACTTTTTGTATGGAGTTAGTGCTCGTGCTTGAAAATGTTGTCCGCAGCTAAAATTACAGTATCATCTTATTTTCTGAACGCCTTTACCTTGCCAAGAACTTTCTCCCTGTTAAGCAACTTCACGACTTCGCTGCGATAGGTATGCCTTTATTGAATGGGACACCTTCTTGTTTGTGCTTATATTTTGTTTAGAGCAATGGACTACAATAAATGTATCAATTTAACTTTTACAATTTCTAGACCTTATATCATAGCCGGAGCTCTTTATGCCTTATGCATGCTGCTGTGGAAGTACGGGGGATTTATCAACTTTCAAACGAATCCCACGCTGAGGTTTGTATAATTAAGTTTCACGACAAATCTCAAAATGATATCTCATTATGAGATAGTTTGTAATACTCGAACTGGTACTACTTGAATCTTGCCACGTGGCATGTGCTGTAGTTGGTATATACAGTTGAACCTGTATTAGCGGCCACCTGCATTAAGCGGTCAACCTGAATTTAGAGGTCAGCTTTAATATGCCTAAACTAGCATTTTGGTATATATTCAATCTTCATTTAGCGGACATTTCTGCTTAGTGGTCACTTTCTGTTATTCCCTTGACTGGCCGCTTAAGACAGGTTTGATTGTATTTGCTTGACTGACCCACCGGTGACCACCATTCTTGACATAAGACAAATATAGTCCTGCCTCACTGCGATATCACGTCGTAGACAAATAACATTATAAACGTTAAACTTGTTTATTTGATTAATCGCATATTTCTATATATGATATTCAATGGCGTTGTATAACACATATACATACATGCTTAACACATAGTATAAACAAATGCATATAAAGTACAGCGAAATAGCAGTAAAAACATTAAATTAAAGTACAGATGTGAGATGAATATTAAAGTGTTATACTAGTATATGTTAAAAATCAAAATCAATCAAAGCAGATGACAAAACTGTTAAAGCTCTGGGTCAAGATTATATAAAATATCAGATATTTCAAATCAATGTCAGTTTTAAAACAAGTCGTAAAACTGTAAAATAATGAGTTTTGAGTTTTTTCTTTAACACGTCTATTGACTCGGTCTGCTTAATACACAAAGGCAGCTTATTCCATATGTTCGGCCCTATAGTGCAAAAACGTCTATCGTTAAACCTAGTTTTCCTGTTAAACGGTACCTCATATTTGATACTGGAATCATTGGTTGATCTTAGTCCTGGTCTACGACTAACCACTAACACATTTAGTTAATAGTTGAGTCAAATAAATAGGAGTCCGACCAGTAGTGCAGTTGAACATAATTGTCAATATCTTGTAATTGATTCTGGCCTTATTTGGAAGCAAATGTAGATCATGCAGGGCTTGCTTGGCACTGTCATATTTGCTTCGGTTAAGAACTAATTTTGCGCACATATTTTGAATGCGTTTCATTTTGCGCAACTCAGTCTCAGAAATACATGTACTATATAATATAACGTTACAGTGGTCCAGATGAGAGATAACTGGTGAAAGTTACAGGACTTCAGTTGCAGCTCTGGTTAGGTATTTTCTAATACACTTAACTCTGAAAAGGTTCAACATTGCAGAGTGGCATTTACGCTCTACATGTTCCTTAAAGAATAAAGTTTCGTCAAGGAAAGCACCTAAGTACCTAATACAACTTTTTCGATTTACAACATCACCAGCAACATCAATATCCGTAGTATTCCACTTGTTCAGTTGAGCTCTGCTGCCAAACATTATAAATTCTGTTTTAGAAGTGTTCATTTTTTAATTTGTTTTCGTTCATTCAGTTATTGATAGTGATAGCACATGCTTCTAGTTGTTGGATATTTTGTTGTTCATGTATATGAGACAGGGGACTGAAGCGTTTGTTCGCAATTTGGTCATCAGCAAACCCATTTAATGAAATTGAGGGCAGGCTGACATAAAAAGGTGTACTAGCATAGGTCAAGTAGAGCCAGGTACCCAAACAACTGCCCTGGGGCACACTACATTTTAGTGGACGGGATGAGGATCGAGATGAATTTACAATAACTCTACAACTCCTTTGTCTCAGATACGACACTATCCAATTCAACGCAGTGCCACTGCCACATACCACATACTGTTTCTGAAGTACGTCTATTAAAATGTTGTGGTTGACCGTATCAAATGCAGCACTTAGATCAATAGCGATCAAAGCAGTGACTTCTTGTCTTCCCATTCCACTTATAGTGTCATTGACAAGTCACATAAGCGCCGTTTCACAAGAATGATAGCGTCTATGGGCTGACTGGTTAATATGTGAAAGGTCAAATTTATCCGCATGTGCGTTAAGTCTTAGGAGAACAGCTTTTTCAACAGTTTGGATAAAAAGGATAGAATATTCACCGGTCTATAATTTGCAAGCTCTAAATCAAGACCAGATTTCTTATTTGTCCGGAAAATACCATTTTTAAGAGAAATGTTCACTAACGATGTAATAGTTGGCAGCAGGATACTCATGAATTGTTTTAGATATGTGTTGGTAAGACATCCAATTCACATGACGTTGTATTAAATTCAGATGCTAGCTTCTTACTTCAGGGGACCTTGTGAAGAGGCTATAGAATGCTTTATGGTAAAAAAAATAAAGAGAAGAAAGAAAAAAGGAATGACACATATTTGTGCGTTTTATCACAAAAGCAAGGACGATGAAGAAACGCAGTATGCGCTTTAATGTCCAAGTTTTAGTTTAAACTTTATTTATTACAATAGATGCATATATAATACATGATATAATAGATTGTATTACTTATGGATTGGAAAACAAGTTTGTAATAAACTTATATTAATTCCTTTCCATGTTTGACGAAGTACATAAATAGAGTAACATCTAATGACGAGTGACAAGTTGGTGCATCAATAGCTAAGCAGATGATACAGGTTAATTCTAATGTAGTTAACAAAATTTAATTGATTTGTGTAGCAATGTATCTAAAACTTAATTTGCTTGCGGTTTGTTACATCCGAGCTTAATAAAAAGAAATAAGACTACTGAGAACGAATTTGTAATATGAACGAACAAAGGATTAAGAGCAAAAAAAAAGAAAAGAAGTGGGGTAGCGGTGCAAGAAGGGGTATCTAAGAGGTTAATACGTGTGTGCTTACTCTGCTAGAAACTCTTCGAGACCAGAATAAACTGTTGTACTCTACGGAAAAGATAAGTATTTTCGTTAGGAGTCAGGTGATCACATCCATAGAGGAGATTTTCAACAGTTGGTGGACATGGAAGATTTTGTAGAAGAGCATATCTGAGATAACTGAATTTGTCGCACTTCAACAGAAAATGAGAAGAGGTTTCAATACTACCACATGAGCATAATGGAGAATCTATAATGGATTTACGGTGAAGATCAAAATTCAGTGAGCTACAACCTAGCCTAAGCCTAGTATGAAGAATCTGACCTATTCTTGACCCAGCGTAGAGATGAAGAGGTACTTTGCGACACGTTTGGTTCAAGGAATGTTTAAAAGTGGTTAGAGACGGACTGTTTATTACTGATTGAGGAAGAGCGTTCCAGTCGCGGATAGACGATGGTAAGAATGAGTTATTGTAAAATTGAGTGCGAGTGTGTATAACAGGAATACAATGTTGACTGCGTAGTTGATATCTTTGTTGATTTATTGAGGGTATTAAGTCGGCGAGAAAATTTGGAGTGAGATTGTTAGTCATTTTGTACATTAAGCAAAGTCTGTGTTTTTTACGCCTAGATTCGAGTGTTTCCCAGCATAAGTCAGCAAGAAGAGTTTGAATGTTACAGAGTTTGGTAGCACCACTGACTATCCGAGCTGCTTCTGTTTGAATTGCTTCGACCCTGTCCCTCAATTCGTTAGAGCAATTGTCCCATACAACATCTGAATATTCAAGTAGTGGTCTAATGAAGGAGAAGTACATTTTTTCAAGACTTGATTTATTAAGTAGAAACTTCAGGGATCTGAGTATACCGATGCGCTTCCATGCATTTTGAAGAGAAGAAGAAATGTGGTGATTCCAACGCGCATCGTTAGAAAAAATCAGCCCTAGGTGTTTGTGAGTATTCACATCTGGTATTGGAACACCATCGAAAAAAAGGATAGGATGTTGGGGTTTTAGATGTTTTCCTGAGAATATCATGGATTCGGTTTTGGCAGGATTAAAGGAGACAAGCCATGTTTTAGACCAGGAGTTGATTTTTTCAAGATCACTATTCAGTTGTTGTGCAGCTGTATGGGGAGAATCGACAACAACATAAAGACTAGTGTCATCAGCAAAAAGTCGTATTTTTGAATGTATAGAATCAACGATTTTGTTGATGTATAATAAGAATAGTAAAGGACCAAGAATCGAACCCTGAGGGACACCAGCTGAGATAGCACGCCATGATGAGGCTACATTTGAAAAAACAACTCTTTGATGCCGACAGGATAAATAGGATTCGAACCAGAGAAGTAATTTACCTTGAATACCATAAGTTGAAAGTTTATGGAGAAGACCCTTATGCCAAACACGGTCAAAGGCTTTGGAGATGTCACAAAAAACAGCTCGAACCTCCTTACCCTTGTCCAAGTTTTATTTAACGTTTTGTTTTGTAGGTGGTTTTCAAAGCAAATCTAGACCTATCAAGCTTAAAACATTTAAGGATTACTTAAAGTGTCATAATACTAATACTATGAGTGTGGTGACGGCGTCCGCCCCGGAATTGGGAGGTCGTAGGTTTGATCCCCGGCCGCAACATACCAAAGTCGTAAAAATATGTACTGGTATAGCTTCCTTGTTTGGTGCTCAGCATATAATTGTAGTTCCAGGATGTGACTGGGTGTGGTATCATGCCACATGTCTACGGCGTGATACTGCAGTGTGGCAGCACTATATCTGTCTCAAGAAGTCATTGTCTCCAAATTACTGAAATACTGTCGGTGGGTCGTTAAATCCAGTAAACAAACAAACAGATATAATCTGTTTCGGTCTATTTCAATACTGCAATAAAACAGTCTAAATTTTCTTTCATATGATTAATCTAAATGGCAAATTCTGCCTTTTTGTTTCGCTTGCTTTGGACCTTGTAATGATAGAATTGTTTTTACTTATAATGATGTAATTATTATGAGAGACATACGGCTAATGAAAGTGGCATCTTCTGTTCATGGAATGAATCTACATCACCTTGATAAGCTATCATGATAATATGATATATATTTGTATCTTAATCAGCGTTTCTGCATTTGATGTCATCAAAAAAAAAAAAAAAACCTGACAAAAGAAGTTTTGGTACAGTATCACCACAAAACCGAAATATTTACGTTGTAAGCCATGCGACTATAGCAATACATTATAATATAACAGCGTTACGAGGTTTGGTGTGTTATGTGTGCCAAGGATCGTCCACTAATCCAGATGAAAGGAAATCTCGTTTCGGCCGCGTGATATTTCGGGAAAATACGAAGTTGCCATTCTTGTTAGCTATATGCCTATTTGTATTATATTTTTTATTATCATCATTATCATAACTATTTAACATTCATCAGAAAGCCAGGTTTCATACCATCATTACTATTTGCAACTATACCGGGGCAGACACGGCTCTCTGAAAGACATTGTACATCAGAGTATGGGAAGACAACGTTGACGGTGTGTCCAGGTGACGTCATTCCGGAAGACGTCGCTCTTGCATTCCCACCTTGCGTGGACGCCAAAACAGCATCTGATGCAAACAAATCAACTATTTATATATCAGGTACACTTTAATATTTGCTTGATACAGAGGAAATCACATAATCCTGACACCAGTTAAAATAATCGGATTTGAGAGGACTCCGGAGAACCGATGAAACAGCCGGATTATGTTTAACTAAAAAAATTTTTCACGGTGGCAATGTGTTCAATTTATGTAAGATTTTTTTCTTTTGATTGTTTCATAAACCACTGACCTATTAAAAACTGCTTTAAAATCATAACTTTCCCATTTTATTTTCAAGAATTGATTCATGATATAACTAAATATATATATCAAGATATATCAATTGGAAAACATTTAAAAAAGATAAGAGAAAACTTTATAAAATGTATATAAGAACATAAACAAGCACAGCTGTTGTGTCTGTAAACAGCAAATAATTTGCTACTGTATACGTTTCATTCATTTGAAATTGGACCTGTCTTTGATAATGTAATCTACATGTGAAGATACTGACCATGTGTTACACAGATCAATATTAGGCATATGCAAGTGCATGCATGTTGCATGTTAAGAGCGCCGTTAACCAGTTGTGATCACGTGACTGTGAATCTTAGGGTTCTCGGTTCGAAACCCGTCAGGGGCAATAACTTTTAATGACATTCCCAGACACAAAGCACTGAAGCCGTAACTTTAAGAGTTTCGCGTCGCTTGCGATAAATTCCATAACATATAAACGATAAACGATACAAAGAACCGTCGTATGCGAGGTGTAGGAGCTAATGACATATTTTACGAACTATGTAGAGTTTAGGGATATATTTGAAAATGACCTATTTATCAGTTACTCGATTGAAAGAGATTTTAGAAAGTTTTGAAATTTCTATTGAAGATGCGGTTAATGCACACCGTCCAAAAACCTGCAAGGTCAGTCAAAAGAAAGTGACCGCTTAACAGATGTGACCGCTAAATGAAGGTTAAATATGTAACAAAAAGGTATAGTTTTGTAATGTTAAAATTGACTGCTTGACTGCTAAATGCAGGTTGGCCGCTTAATACAGGTGACCACTAAAACAGGTTCAAAGCGAAATTTGATAAAAATTTCTTGCCCAGGTAAGCATTAGTCGGTTTAACCAAAACATATGTTTCTAAACCACTAACTAGGTTTGTTCAAGTGATGGCGTTATTATAACAACCAAATGTCGTTGAGTGGACAAAGAATGAGTTAAACTTTCACGAATTGTTGACACACGCTTGTAAGTTTTGTTTAATACTGTATGTTATATACATGTATTTGAAATTGTATATTATATATGAACAGGGGAATAAAAAAACAGGTGAATATAAATAAGATGGAGATCCCATCAAGTAAAAAAAATGGCGAAATAAAAATGTTGAAAAGGTACCCAAATAGGGCGCGCTCGATCCTTTGCAAATGTTATTAGCGGTAACGAGACATTGGTTCATTTCAGCTGTCAGTGGTTTGCTGGTTGACCATGAGAACGACACTGTATAATAATTAATTTTCGTTGACATAAAGTTTCGTTGACATTAAATTTTGTTGATTATGTACAAAGGGTATTCCGTGGGTTCATTTATTCGTGGATCTATGTAAGAGACAAGTTTTTGTGGGGATTAATATTCGTGGAGAAAACCCACCACGAAATCGACGAAAATTAGCGTTTCGCGAAAATCAATGATTTCACAGTAATACATCTGCTCAATATACTTCATGTAAAAAGATGAAAAGTGTGATGCACTAACCTCTCCTCTTGTATAGTGTAAAGAAATGACATTTTATCCTTCCTCTGAAGTTAAGAAAGGTTTATTTCATTGTATTTATCATGCATGTTCATTTCATGTTACATGATTATTGTTGTTTTTTCTTTACACATAACTACATCCAGACGGTGTAACATTAGACGGAAATTCTATTTACAAGTTAGGAAAGAAGATTCACGTTCGGATTGTTTTGTACAATGGCTATGGACAGAGGCGAACGGTTGGAGGTGACCATCTGCGTGCTCGGCTTGTCAGTTCAGATAAGAAGGCAGCTGTCAATGGGATTGTGGTTGACCATGAAAACGGCACGTACACGGCCATCTTCGAAGCTCTGTGGACTGGAGAAGCTGAAGTCAATGTCTCCCTAGCGTATACAAGGGAAATGATATCAGCCATCTACCGAATTAGAAGAGAGGTAACTTAAAGGCACCAAATTATGGCGAATTTATAAGAATGTGCATCTAGTACGAAGGGGAAAATATTATCTAAGCAATAACAAACAACAAAAAATGAGCGGAGTAGTAGATCAGTTTCGTAGAGGTAAATGTAAACTAAATGAGGAAAAGCAAGACTTTAGTTTAAAAGCTGGACTATAAAACGAAAGTAAAAATAGACCAGCGTTGGGAGACCAGCTCGAGACCCCGTCACGCCTAACCTTAAGATAAAGTCCTTGTAATGGTTCCGCTACATTTCGGACCTCATGACCTTTCACGAAGATAACCAAGGTTTCCTAATGTTTCATTAGAGTATCTTGGTTATCTTGGTAGAGGTTAACTGGTCCAAGACGTAGCGGAAACAAAGCGATTGGCCAACTGTCACCCAACTTATCCACGAATGGTTTTATCAAATATTGCTTTGGCGTTTATTGTCCAAATAGAAAAAAAATCTTTACTGCAGTTGCAACTAAAGATGGGCAATTGTTCTCACATGTATGTTGTTGTTGTTGGAGTTTACCGTTGCTACGATAGTATTTCAATCATATAGCGACGTCCAGCTAATTACAGGTGGAGGAAGACCCCGAGTACACAGAGGTACCCGGGTAGAACCATCGACCTACCGCAAGCCGTTGGAAGGCTTCCTCACATGAAAAATCCGAAGTCCCTACCGGGATTCGAACCCACAGCGGTGAGGGGCTGAGAGATTTGTAGTCCATGACTGTAACCGCTCGGCCACCGCGGCCCCTCTCACATGTATGTCTTAATAGTAAAATTGGTTTTGACCAAAATAGTAGCATCTCCTATTTCTTAGTTATCTGGGGGAACCTGAAGCCATGATTAAGTACATATGCCGACAAAGCACCCTTCCTTGGCACTCATAATATAATGGGGTAATTCTAGGCCTGGTTGGCCCGGTGTCAGGATAATGTGACTAGGTGTGGTATCATGCCATATTGTAGCAACGTTAAATGTCGCCCCATGTCTACGGCGTGACACTGTAGTGTGGCGACACTACATCTTTCCCAATCAGATTTAGTCTTCAAATGTCGGAAATACAGTTGATGGGAAAACATACATTATCTTATAGTTGATGGGAACGAAGATAGTTTCTGCAGAGTTCTCTGACGGTCGGCATAAAGTAGATACACTTTGTCACACGTTCAGGGAGAAACTCCAGCAATATCCTGAAGTGTGTAACTTGACATCTGAAAACACGGGAATGCCGTGGTACTGTGGAAGGCCTAAACACTCAAACCTTTCCTGTAAAGACTGGACACGTGCGACACTGTTTCCCACGCAGCTTGATTTACCAGTCAACGATGCGGAACGTATACTTTTCGAAAGGTTAAAACTATTTACATTTCATCTGATTTTAGCTGTATTTTTATCAGGTACCGTGCCCTAATTCCACCAACAACACTAAGCGTTAAGAATAACTTAAGTTCTTAAACACGGAAGACACAGTCAGCCAATTCCTTTTTGTGAATCGTATTTAAGTATTACTTGTTGCTGTGTATTGTTCTTGGAATTTGAGCCCGATTTAATATTTTGTTAAAATAAAATTACCATTATCAGAACTAAAGGACCTCGCGATTATTCGAACATTGCATTTTCCACTATCAGCCCTTAGTTTGTGAATTGTGTTTTAAGTAGACTCTTTTATTTATAAATAGACACTTGTCCTACAAAATGACCGCCGCTTTGTTTGTCACTAACTTTCGCACGAATGGTTCAATATGAATACGGAAGCTCGAAAGAAAAAAATCAGGATTTCAGGATTCAGAAAAAAGGGATTCAGAAAAACATGTGCAAAACATGCCCGTGAATGTAACATATGGCAATACAGTCGACCCTCGATACATCGGTATTCGATACATCGGCATTCGATTCAACGGCAAACTCGGGTTCCGGCACTAAAAGTCATGTGACGAATTCATTAGTCTATTTAGAACAGCAAACTTGGCTTCCGGTTTCGGCAGCAATTCTTAATACATCAGCGAATTCGATACTTACAAACACTGCCGGTATATCAAGGGTCGATTATATATAATTTTTCTTATACATTTTTTTGGAAACGTTAAAGGCAGGTATAAGCTACGCATTTGTGTTACAAAACAGAAAACATACTAGTATATTGCTTACTAATTTAAAAATCGATTTACTTCAGCTAAATTTTACAGTACATATATGTCCTTCTCAGGGGAAAAGTTGAAATCCAAAAGAAAGCAAATATTGTCATAACTAGGGGAGACTCCAGCGAGAAAATCATCAAACTTCCAGAAATACCATGTTCTCAATATAATCGCACAGACCTTTGGTATAGACAAGAACCTACAGGGTTTATGTACAAGAACAGATGGTACCTTCGCCATTGTAAAGGTGAGATTTCTCACTGACTATTGAATTTAATACACATGTAATACAATACAATCGTGATACACAGAGGGACAATTGTTGGAGAATTGTGCTTGATTCGAGGGCTACACTGTTTTATTGTAGTACCAGCTGTAAGTAGAGGTGAAACATATGGATAACTTTTCCGTCGTTTGTCTGTCCGTCCGTCTGTCTGTCCGTCACACTTTTTTCCGTCACGCTTCAGCAGTTGACACACGTGTTCCAGAGAACACTCTTGCAACAACTGTTGTATTGGAGAAAATCGACACAATGTCAAACTATTCTCATTTTTTTTTTCAAATTCTCAATTATAGGACCTTTTTTATTTTCCCATTTATACCCTTTGTGTGTTATCTCGTGATATTGATATTTTACTTCTTGGTTTAAACATTTGATATTCAATAATGTTTAAATCGTTTCTTTTTACATTGCTTCAATGATCCAGAAATTGGTTTTTGCTTTTTTTCTAAAAAACAATCATGTTTACTTATTTTTGCCAAAATCATTTGAAGAATGTTTAATGCCGGTTTGTAAACCTCTCGGCAGTTTTTGCATTTTAAGTTTACATTACCTGTATTAACATGGCAACCTGTATTACCACGGCAGGGAATCACGTGGTTCTTGTGGATACGCATACTGATAATATGGCGGACTGAAACCTTCGATTCAGAGTTACTCGCAAAATAATTATTAAAATTGAAAATGTCGGTCGGATGTTTGAGTGTTTGAGAAAACTGTTAGAATGAAGATAAAAATAAGGTATGGCCGATAACTATATTCCATTCCGCGTAGGCTGCGGCAGGTCTTATACGTAAGTTAAATGATATAAAATTACCTGAAAAATGGGTCTGAATCGAAGGTTTCAGTCCGCCATAATTTCAGTCCGCCATATTGTCAGGACGCGTTACCACAAAAGTCACGTGATTTCCAGTAATGTTTACGTCACCGATAACGTAAATTTTATGAGCCATCTAAATTTTAAGTAGATGTGTAACTATATAGGTCGTTATGAAACACGTCATATCATATTTTGGTATATCATAATATTTAATAATTCATCAAACATGTTTATCTAATCGGTCATTTTAAAGGAAAAAAATATATAATTGTCATAAAGGAAATCGTGTAGGCTGTGAAATAAAAATCAAAATTCAGACAATAAGGACACATTACCATTCAGAAGTTTTCTGGTGTAAAATTAGCCTTTTATTAAATTTTAACTGCATTGACTTGGCATATTCCAATACTTTGGTTGTAAAGGTAATTGGATTTTTATTTCTCTTTTCTTTTCTTTCTCCTGAAGCTTTATAAACTGACGCTTATTTGGAATGTTCATTACACAATGTAGCATGCTTAATTGATCAATTAGGGACAATAAACCATAAAAATATTAGTTAATAAATAGGAAGTAATATATAAAAATAACATTATAAAAGTTATGAAACATACATTTCCTTCACGAATCTACCCTTGTCTTCCAAAATTTTCATTTCATTAAAAAAAAAATTCATTCATTTTTGTCTGTTCATAACAGCTCTTTTAGATATATATTGATTTTTATGATTACATATATCCCAGTTTTATATGTACGCTATGAAGTAAGTAAATTTTAAAATCGAATGGATTTAATTTGAGTTATAATGGGATAAGAGAACACATATATATATTTTTTTTTCGTGCAATAATTCCTCCTGAAAGAACTTTGGCTAGGTAACACTCGCAAATCATTACTTTCTGTGTATTATTTTAACGTAATTAAGAATGCTTCACTATTTTTAGCGGCACCGGAGTAGTAAACTCATGTTAGGGTCAACGTGGGGTGAAATAGTCTCCAAATGGCCGAGACGCTGTTGATGAGACAGCCTAACAAAACAAACAAATCAATGTTAACATTTTATATTTTAGGGTTGAAATTGGCAAACAACAAAACCTGTTTGCGTAACACTACTTTGCTTCTTTTCGGCGATTCCACGACGAGACAATGGTTTTCACATATAATGTCACGATTCGACTGCCAACTAGTGACGGAAAAATGGACAAATCGACACTGGCGTAAAGCATCAGCATGCGTAAACAAGATGGTGTCATTCAGAGCCGAGTGGTTGCCCCATAGTCATCCTATACTCTGGCAAGTAGATTTTGCTAGTAGTAATACGTCAGTATCAAGATATCTGGATAAGATAGACAGCAATTCACGAGTGATTGTCTTGATACACATGTTCTTGCATGTAGCCGCCTTTCGCCATAACGTCCTTGAAACAAAGATGAAAATTATTCGCGATAGTGTCGAGAAAGTTTTGGCGCGAAACAAGTTTGTGAAGGTATTGATAAAAGCTCCACACACGTTTCATCAATGTCCCACTGGACTGCCGGATTATGCAGGATATATCTTCCGCAATGTGATGTTTCATGTTTTTGAAGGACTGCACGACAAAATTGTTTACCTGGACCACAAAGATATAACAGTAGCTCTTGATGTTGCTTCGGTGCATCCTGAAAATAGTGTAGTTAAGGCAATGGTTGATGCCATGTTTTCTTATGTATGTGATTAATCAATGGACCTTCCTTGTATTTACAAGTGATTCATACTGACTTACATGCTATCCAAAATACTTTCCGGTGTTTACAGATGAATTCATACTGACGTACGTGTTATCCAAAATACTTTCCGGTGTTTGCAGATGAATGCATACTGACGTACGTGCTATTCAAAATACTTTACGGTGTTTGCAGAGTAATTCATACTGACTTACATGCTATCCAAAATACTTTACGGTGTTTTCAGATTAATTCATAATGACTTACGTGCTATCCAAAATACTTTACGGTGTTTGCAAATTAATTCATACTGACTTACGTGCTATTCAAAATACTTTCCGGTGTTTGCAGATTAATTCATACTGACTTGCGTGCTATCCAAAATACTTTCCGGTGTTTGCAGATGAATTCATACTGACTTACGTGCTATTCAAAATACTTTCCGGTGTTTGCAGATGAATTCATACTGACGTACATGCTATTCAAAATACTTTCCGGTGTTTGCAGATGAATTCATAATGACTTACATACTATCCAAAATACTTTCCGGTGTTTGCAGATTAATTCATACTGACGTACATGCTATCCAAATACTTTCCGGTGTTTGCAAATTAATTCATACTGATGTATATGCCATCCTTTTTGCAGATGAATTAAAATTGACTTACATGCTATCCAAATTACTTTTCGGCGTTTACAGATGTATTCAAATTGACATTCATGCTATCCATTTGACCTTTTTTGGTGGTAAAAATGAATTCAATTTGAGCTGTCAGAGGACAGCATGCTCGACTATTCAAAATGCTTGTTGGTAAATCAAATGAAATCTATTTAACTTCTTGCCCTTCACATACCCTGTACATATTAATAGTCAAAAATAATAAACCTTGATAGTCCGATACCCCTTAATATTTTCATGATGTCTAAAATCAATCCCATGCCTAGTTAATGAGACATAAGCACAATAACACTGTGCATGCAAAACTTTAAGGGCCATAATTTGTATAAAATTCAGTCCAAAAGTTATCCTCCTTAGTTTTCTGATGCCCCTGAAGACACTCCTTAACTTTCTAGTCAATTCCACAAGCAATTTCTGAGATGTAAGCTGGATAGTAGCTTGCATGCAAAAATTTAACTAAAATTCTAAGTGAAAAGGGGGTCATAATTTTTAATATATTCCATCAAGTGTTATCATCCTTTATAGTATGATACCCCTAAACATATTAAAGATGTTTCAAATCAATCCCATGCCTGGACTCTGAGATATAAGCATGAAGGTACCTTGCATGCAAAACTTTAACCAAATTTTTTTAAGTTAAAAGGGGCAATAATTTGTAACATATTCCATTAAGAGTTATCTACCATGAAAGTATGATACATGTACCCCTAAACATATTAAGGATGTTTCAAATCAATCTTATGCCTGGATATCGGGGCCGCCGTGGCCGAGCGGTTACAGTCGTGGACTACAAATCTCTCAGCCCCTCACCGCTGTGGGTTCGAATCCCGGTAGGGACTTCGGATTTTTCATGTGAGGAAGCCTTCCAGCTGGCTTGCGGTAGGTCGGTGGTTCTACCCGGGTACCTCTGTGTACTCGGGGTCTTTCTCCACCTGTAATTAGCTGGACGTCGCTATATGATTGAAATACTATCACAGTGACGGTAAACCCCAATACAACAAAATTATGCCTGGATACTGAGATATTAGCATGAAAGTACCTTGCATGCAAAACTTTAACCAAAATTTCTAAGTTAAAAAGGGGCAATAATTTGTAATATATTCCATCAAGAGTTATCTACCATGAAAGTATGATACCCCTAAACATATTAAAGATGTTTAAAAATCAATTGCATGCCTGGATTCTGAGATATAAGCATGAGAGTATCTTGCATGCAAAACTTTAACCAAAATTTCTAAGTTAAAAAGGGGCCATAATTTGTATTATATTCCATCAAGAGTTATCTACTTTGGTTGTCTGATGCCCCTAAACATATTCATAAACTTTCAAGTCAATACCATGAATGGTTATTGAGATACAAACTAGATAGTAACTTGCACGCAAAACTTTAACCAAATTTTCTATTGCATGCAAAACTTTAACCAAAATTTCTAAGTTAAAAAGGGGCTATAATTCATATTTATTTCAGTCAAGAGTTATCTACCTTGGTTGTCTGATGCCCCTGAACATATTTATAAACTTTCAAGTCAATACCATAAACGGTTATTGAGATATAAGGTTGATAGTAACTTGCACGCAAAACTTTAACCAAAAGCTGCAACGCCATCGCCGGCGCCAGGGCGACAATAGCTCTCATATTCTTCGAATAGTCGAGCTAAAAACGGTTGACTTGACGTGACTATTTGAGTTTACCGTCGTTTACAGTATTTCAGTCGTATTGCGACGTCCAGCTAATTACAGGTGGAGGAAGACCCCGATAGCACGGAGGCATCCGGGTAGAACCACCGACCTATCGCTGTTTTTTTTACAGAAAAACGTTGAAAGTTAGGGTTCATACGTTCAGAAGTTGCACCTTTCAGCAATTGTTCAAAATATTCAATGTTCCTTTCATACGCTAGCTTGACAAGGGTATCAACTGTAGATATATAAGTGCAGGGATGAAGAAAGAAAAGAAGAATATTTGCTCAGGCATTTATTTGGTAGTCATTGGTAATATCTGATATTGCAGTACATGGTCAACAGATAATTAAGTTTAAACTGCATAATTATCAATACTCAATATAATCATATGCCGCATAAAATATATGCCAGTCCATTAAAGCAATCAAACATCCCCTATGCATCCAGACAAATATTCACTCTTGACGTCATCAGCCATCACCATAGATTCACATTATCAAACAGAGATTTCCGGAAAAATACGAAGTAACATGATCGCTAGAATATCCCTTCGGATCACGACTTCTAAGAAATACTGGGTTTAGTCGGAGATTGCCGATACATATGAATGGCAGGAAGCCATTAAAATGCTTTCGTGAGATAATGGTGAGCTGCCATCATCATAGAGGTGTTCCAATTGTAGCACATCTATCACAATGGTCATGTGACAGTCATGTGATAATAACTAAAAGGTGGGCAATAATATTGAATAAATATTATGTAAAAATGATAAAGGAATATTTTATTTCATCTGTCATGAAATAGTTTATTTTACATGTAGAATATAGTATGATGTGGAAAATCAGAGAATGTATTTATCAAACCAAAGATCTAAAAATGCTGAATCATGTTTTCAAGGCTATAATGATAAATGACATTTATGTAATGGAGATAATATACAGGGAGATAACCTATGAAATTCTATTGAATATTTCAAATTTTCTGCCGAGAAAACTTAGCTCACAATTTCTTACAACTAGAGGAGTAACTTGCATTTGTACAAAGTTAACTGCTCATAAACAATATATGTCAATGTTTGTGTAACCTTGGTCAACCACCGATCACAAAATATTCCAGTGCATCTATTGGATAATATGATCATTTAATTTGCAATCTGTAACCTAGGTCAACCACTGATCACAATATTCCAGTGCATCTATTGGATAATATGTTCATCTAATTTGCATATATTTGTAACCTAGGTCAACCACTGATCACATGATATTCCAGTGTATCTATTGGATAATATGATCCTTTAATTTGCATATATCTGTAACCTAGGTCAACCACTGATCACATGATATTCCAGTGCATCTATTGGATAATATGATCCTTTAATTTGCATATATCTGTAACCTAGGTCAATCATTAATCATATGGTATCTCAGTCTAGCTATAGGTTAATTTGTTCATTACATTTGAACATATCTGCCGACATGTTAATAGTACATGGTAAAGTTATTAAATACAATGAGGATTATCATTTTTATTTTGTAATTAACAAATCACTGATTGCAAAAACTTTTACCCTCAATCATGTAAAATAAATTATTTCAAAGTAACACTAAAAGAACACATTTGATTGGTGTTGAACAGGTCACATGAATTAAAGCAATGTTTTGGTTGGTTTAAAATAAGTCACATGACTAGTTAATACTTAATATTAATATATCAGGCAATTACATAGATTAAATCACAAAGATTAGCAAAGATTCTTGTCAGACTCAACATGAAAGAAGAAAATATATATCACACAACTATTATATTGATTTCTGTTACTGTTTAAGTGCATAAAAATCAGTTTCGGAAAAAAAACATCAGCAGTATAAACAAATATGCATTACAGAAACATGGCAAAAAAAGGCCCCTTTTTTCTATGATTTCAGACAAATTGAAGATAGACAGGGGCGAGTCTCTATTGCAGGGAAAAGAACACCATAGCAGAATTCCACCAACAGTTTTTAGCGCTAGACTTGACTTAACTATTTGAGTTTACCGTCGCTTCGACAGTATTTCAGTCATATAGCGACGTCCAGCTATTACAGGTGGAGGAAGACCTCGAATACACGGAGGCATCCAAGTAGAACCACTGACCTACTGCAAGCCAGCTGGAAGGCTTCCTCACATGAAAATCCTAATGACCCTGCTGGGATTCGAACCCACGCGGTGAGGGGCTGAGTGAGTGTTAAAGTCAGCGACTTAACCCTCTCGGACACAGAGACCCAAGTTCTTAGCGCTAAGTAAAACTGAAATTCTTAAGGTTGAATTTCATTAGTCTTGTTTCTCTTATAAAAATATACCCAAATGTTTAATTTCTCAACAATTACTGTTAGTTATTAAGATAATAATTCATTTTAGCTTAGTCATATGCTTGACTTTTTTTTTTTATAAAATAGGAATGCCAGAATATGTTTTAACCTAGTTTAAGAATTGAAGTATAACTTGGCACTAAATATTGTTGGAGGAACTCGAGTCATTTCTGATGAGGAATTTTGACACTGATAAGATTATTTATACAAAATCTTAAAATATGGCTGATAAATTTGATAATGAATTATCTCAAAAGACTTAAGTTTGGGAAATTCTTGTGGTTTGCAGTTTTGTAAAACACAAGTCAAGGCATTCAATGGAAAGACTTTATCAATCAATTAGTCAGTACAAAGAATACACACTTTCTAAAGATACAGACTTTATATATCAGATTTCAAATGACAAAATGATATTCATTTACAACTTCAGTCAATAAAATAAATGACTGATTCAAAAATTCACTGGCAGAAAATAATCGACATTCATGCATACATACAAGTTTCAGTTTTCTGAAGAAGAAAAAAAAACACAACAGAATACAACTTTTTTTCCTGGTAAATTTGACCAACAAATTTGTAACAGAATACTAAATTAGAATAAACATCACAATTAGGCATTTAGATAAAAATAAAATTAGCACCATAAACATGACAAAAAAACCTGAAACATAAACTGCTTGAAGATATGATATGGCAAAAATATAATTTGGAAATTTTTTATTTTTTTTATTTTTTAAATTTAATCCAAGCTATCCTTGAAAATTTATGCCCCATTACCAACACTATGTCCAAGTCACACAGCCTTCAATATCGCAGTAAACACAAGTTTCTATTTTTAGTAACAGTGACCATGACCTTTACCTATATTCAGCCCTGACAATATTTTATTTATAAAATGAGGTCCTGCTGATTACAGATCAAGGGCTACAAGCAAAACTAAGCTAAGTGCATATATGTAAATAAGCGCTTAGCATAGTTCTGCTCTCACCCCTCGAAATAGACCCTGAGTACACAAAGGCACCCCCATTAAAACTGCTAACCTACCAAAATCTGGCCTTATAATTTCGTTTATTGAGGGCTGATCATAAATTTATTAAATCTTCTTCAATGTCTATAGGCACTTAGAGCAGTTTTTTGGTCAGCCCTTCATATGACAACACTGCAATATCTCATTGAAATATAAACTCACACTTTGTGATGCAAGGTTGTACCCGGTAAATAAAATTAGGCTAGGTTCTAATTTTAAGGCAACATATACTTAATGCAAGACCTATTCAATGCAGCAGTAACTAATCATTTCTATACTAACATACTTTATGCAATACCTACTTAATGCATCTGTAAATTAACATTTGTACACTTACATACTTTATGCAACACTATGTCAAGGCAACCTGTGCAATGCATATAAAAACAAAATTCAAAAACAAAAATAATCATTTTGTTTTAAACTTGATACAAAAATTTAATACCATATATATAAAATACAAAACAGTAAAAGCTGAACCATTATCTATAAGGCAAGTTGTATGATTAATAGTAAAAGTAAATAAATATTTCTAATGAAATTTAATGAAAGGAAAAAAAAGTAACAAAGGTAACAGATCTAATTAATACGCCTTGTTAAGCATTAGCACCAATAAATGAAGTACAAAGTAACAGGTTTGGCAAACTTGATGCTTTAACCATTTTTCTCCTTCAGCAAAATTTTGACTTAAGTTACTTTGAGAATATGACTCTGGACAAGAAGATTTTTAAAGTTTGTACACTACACAATATGAAAGGTGAAAAATTTGACCAAGAGGTTGAGAAGATAGATGAAATAAGGCCCAGTACATCACCCAATCTTGATATTAATTTTGTACTAGTCATGTCTCATCAATTTATTTAGGCATTAACACTGTCAAACTTTTTCAGAATTTATATATCTTAATATCAATTTCAATAGATTTTTACCCTGATCCCCTTTCGCCTGAGTATTGGTATATTCCTGAAAACAGTCTAGCAGATCCCATTTTCCAAAAAAAAAAAGGGGGGAATAATTTTCACAATGTAAATCTGGCCATTACTGGAGAAAGTACCCATTATATTAGTCTGGCAGGAAAAAATTCCTGCAGAGAACTAAATATGGGCTACCATACATTATTTATAACAAATAATGCTTATTAACCCTTTCCCTCATAGAGGACACCATGAAAAGACCTATGCGAACAGCATAAAACCAGATCAGCCTGCGAGTAACTCGCAGGCTAATCAGGTTTTATGCTGTTCGCTGTTCCTCGGTGGTCTGGAAATGAGGATTTTATAATTATATTTGGTAAGGTTTAACTGTGGTTTTCTGCAGATCAGGCTTTATGTGGTACCTATTGAGTGCGTCAAAATGAGTCTATATGAGGGAAAGGGTTAAGTAAAATAAATAATAATATTTTTTTTTGTAGAACAGGATGTGATGGGTGAGGGGACATAATTTCTAAAACGATAACTTAGAACTTATCTGAAAGAAAATCATGAGCACACAACTTTGCATGAAAACACAACCTTTGCAAATATATTTCTGACTTAAACTCAAGTGAACACGTCAAAGAACATTTTTAATTGAAAAAAAATGCTACATATCTGTAAATGAAAAAAAAAGATAAATGAAAAAATTTCACAAAAATAAAATATGTATGAAAACATGTAAAATTCACTCTAAAATAAAATGAAACTTATAAAACCAGAGTTATCATTGATGTGGATTAATACCCCCACATTTCTTACCTCTGCTATATTTCTTTGACTCATCAATTCTGAATGAGTAAAGGGAAATAACTCTGAGTAGTTGCACATTAAGTTATAGTTGTGTCCCTTGCACTGGCAGTAAGCTAATGAATATGAATAGGTGAAAAGGGGACAGTAACTCTAGGGAGAAAAATGAATCTTTCATGTGTAGAGGACCAAAGGAACATGTTGCAAAATTCCTCTGCTGTTTCTCAAACATTTCTTTCAATATAACTCTTCATAAAACGGTATGCAATGAAACTGACAGGACAAAGTGATTGATTCCTATACTTCCACCCACTTAACTTTGTAAAGCAGCAGGTGGAACAAAAACACAACAAAATCATGATAAAACAAAAAGTAGACTGGCATTACGTTCTAATATGAAAGACTAGTCAAAGTTTTACAAATATTATTTCAGATCTAAACATGGCAGTTTTCAAAAAGAGAGCAATTATAAATCAAAGTTAACATAGGTTGAAAAGCTACTTATATGCCATAATTGATGGAAACCTGGAATTCTTAAGTTAATCTAATTCCTATCTACAGACTTGTAGTAAAATCTATTTAATCCTAACAATTTTTTCTCACCGTGTAAATGTATGTGTGCAAAGTCACTTATAGGACTCCATACTACACCGTGTAAATATATGTGTGTAAAGTCACTAATGGGACTCCATACTATGACTGATAGCATGGCAGGAATAGATGGAAAATCCTCTCTGTAAGGACTTCAGAAAAGTCTCAAGTCCCTTTTGAAAGTGAAAGAACATACCTTGACCTTCAGACACTCAAAGGTTAAAGGTCTAGGTCACTTTTAATAAAGTTATATCAATACACCAAGCACTGAAAATAGACACAAAAATATAAATAAATTACAGCAATGAGCAAACTCAACGTCATGATATGAAAGATAAAACTGTAAAAAAAAAAAAGATCTACAAATATAAGGTTATAAATGTGTACTGAGGGTTTGTTTGTGTGAATCTATTAAAGAATGTCTCAGGCCACACAGCAGTGATCATTCACAATATTATCATGATGCCAAAACAGATATATCCAAGCTCAAAATGTGAGAAGATTGATCATTAATCAGCCTCTGTTTCAGTCTTGATTGATAATTAATCTGCCTGAATAACTGTCTGATTTAGGATTAATCTGCCCGTTTTTTTTTCTGTCTGACTGATAATTAATCAGCCTGTATTTATGTCTAATTGATCATTAATCAGCCTGTATTTCTGTCTGATTGATCCTTAATCAGTCTGTATTTTTGTCTGATTGATCATTAATCAGCCTGTATTTCTGTCTGATTGATCATTAATCAGCCTGTATTTTTGTCTGATTGATCATTTATCAGCCCATTTTTCTCATCTGATTCATGCTTAATAAGCCTGAATTACTGTCTGATTTAATAATAATTAATCAGTGACTTTTATGCTTGCAAAATGTAAAAAATAATAAAATTTATTTTTTTTTATCCTTTCACTTTCCAGAAACTGTAGTAATGTAGACCAAAATGCAGTGACAGACAGGGTGGAACTATACAATCAGAAATAAGCTTCAAGTTACCAAATACCACTTCTCTGTCAAAAAACATAAAATGCCTAATTAACTGACAAAAAAGAAATCCTTGTTAACAATTTAACTTTGTGTTCTTCCTCAACAATTCTTTTCCAAATTAATTACCGGTAATCAATCTAACACTATTATTTTTCTCAAGTATAATATTTCTCTCAATTTACAATGGTAATATACAGTAACAAAACATATTTTAAAAAATCTAAACATGTTTAAACAAACAGTTGCAACTTTTGGCTTAGCCATTCATTAAAGCTTTGATTCTAATTATCTATCTATAAATAACTACCCAAATCAATTTGACACAATATGTGACAATGTACAAGGTACACAAGGACCTAAAATAAACTGTAAAAAACAGTCAAACACAATCAGAAGATCATCTTTTTAAGATGAAGATTTCAGTTGTACAATAATTACATCATGGGTTTCCAGGGCTCTCCATCTCCTTTTTTTCTGTGCCATTATTGGGCGCCATTCCCCCAGCCAATAAGTATGTTTTTTTCCCCATTTTCAAGCAAATTCTGACTACAATCAAAACTGTAAGAGCTCTTATAAACAGCAAGAATGGTCAAGTGGTAGATCGTTGTACTAAACAGCTGTACTGTATACTAGTCAATTTCCATTTCCCTTTTAACCAATAAAGCTACTAGACAGGAACTATTTTGTACATTTTTATTTATATAATTATTGTATGTATGTGCAGCAAAAATTGCCTAAAATTCTCCCCTACAAGGGTAAACGACTTGAAAATTCCCCTCATGAAGGTGAAAACACTGTTCCCCCCAAACAGAGAGAGAGAGCCCTAGTTGCAATGGACCTTCCAGATTTTGCAATGAATCTCATGAATATTCATGTACAAATTTATGACTTGATGAATATCAATTAACTGAACTTTCAATGGTACATGAAGCAACCAAATTCTCTTTACTGTATAAAATATGACCTACAATATTGTATGAGCAAACACAACAGACTGTGTGTAGCTATTGGATAATATGATCATCTGATTTAAATAAATCTGTAAACATGGGAAAGGTCACATGATATCCATGTGTAGCTATTGGATATCTGGTTATATGTATCTAACTTGAATGAATCTGTGAACATGTGGAAGGTCCCTTTGTCAAAATTTAAATCATTTTTCATCCAAAATAAAACCCTTTGAAAATTTTACCATTATGAATTTTAACAGTAAATATAAAACTATATTGGAAATTAGACCATTTTGAAAGTAAGTCACTTAATATTCCTGGAACATTAGACCATTTTGAAAGTAAGTCACTTAATATTCCTGGAACATTAGACCATTTTGGTAGTAGATCACATAAAACTCCTGGAAAATTAGACCATTTGAAAGTAAGTCATCTCATACACTGAATACTCAACACCTTGGTGTTTAAGCACACAACACATTTTTGCATAATGATAAGGATGAATATTTCATTCATTATCAGTTTTTATTCAGCGAAAATGACACACCATGCACTTCATTAAAAAATTCTTGAAATATCCTTGAATAATTAACACAGTTAAAATTCAATCACCCTGGAGATGAGTTGTCTTGCACCATGAAAATATACTTCTTGTAATTTGAACACATTAAATATTCAAACACTGTGAATAGTTGACGAAGCCCAGATGTGGCTACAACGAGGTTTCGTTGGCAACTCGGATTTGTTCCTCCTCCTTTCTGGCTAACCTCTGTTTCATCATCCGGATCTGTGATTGTAATAAGTAAGTTATATAAACAGTTAAGGGTCAAATACTTTGTGCTAAGTATAACTTAAATAATTAGGGGACAAATTAATTGGTCAAATTCTACCAACCCTACATAGCACAAAGTACAAAAATTACTTAAATACTTAAGGGCAAATATCATCATTTTAGCCTCTTTAATAAAAATACCCAAATATATATCACTTCCTAAAAAAAAAAATATATATGTCAAATGAGTCATGTACTTGAATATTTCCTTTAACAGGATTTAAGTAACATACTTCAACCCAATTTAAGACTTTAAGTATTAATTAGTGAGTGCTAAGTATTCTTGTTGAAGCTTGAGTCAATTAACCCTTTACCTTATTAATACTCATGTACAAATTTATGAATTATGAATATCTATTTACTGAATTTCAAATGGTATATGAAACAATAATATTTTCTTTGCTATACGACTGTAGCGTTGTGTGTGTATACAGAGATCCTGATCAAACAGCTGCTGTGTT
>CM037791.1:26058400-26108400 GCA_021229015.1 Solen grandis | reverse complement strand
ACTTGTGATTGAGAAATCTACCATTGTTTTTTAATCACAGAAATTTGTACTTGGTGTTCATATGTCTGAATGGGTATTAATAGAGGTAATACACAGACAATTTTAAATCAAATTCTTAGTTAATGACCATCTGTAAGCGAGCTACTTTAAGGTATTCAACTGACGTCATAAATATACATGTAACTGCATTCATCATTCACTGTTTTTCAATACGGATGCAATGATCAATGTCAACGAAAAATATTTTTTTGCAGTACCTGCGTTGCCTTGGTAACTGCCAATGGATAATTTAAAGTCTGTTGCCGGCCCAACTTTGAAGTCGTCGTAGACAGCGTAATACACGGATCCATTACTGGTTGTTACTTCTACACGTAGCTGGTAACGACGCCCATTTGACGTCAACGAGTGCATAGCAACCAGGCCTGGAAGTGAAAGGTCAATGTTATTCATACCTTCAGGCTCAATGTCATCTCTTATTATTAAAAATCATACAAACACCATTTTTGATTTACAGTGACATTTTACTCCTATTTTGTTAAAAACACAATTTATCAGCCACTGCAATACACAAGCGCGTAATGATAATGTATTTGATATATATATATATATATATATATATATATATATATATATATATATATTACAAAAGATTTAGTGGAACTGATAATTCACTTAAGGACGTTACCTTATATTAAATTCACAAAGATTTTTGAATGATTTTGTGGCCTTTTGTGACTTTTTTGTTTTTCTTTTACAATAAATAAGACTAGGTAAGATATTGTATTTGAGGTTACAGTATCTGTGACAATATTTAATTAAGTAAGTTCTTACAGAGATGATTTTTCATTTTCTTCAAAATGTAATACAGTTGAAACCGTAGCTGTATTAGCGGCCACCTGTACAATGCGGTCAACCCGCATTTAGCGTTCAATTTTAAATTACAAAATTGCAGCATATTGTTATATATTTAAACTTCATTTAATGGTCACCTCTGTTAAGCGGCCACTTTTTCTTGTTCCTTGATTGACCGCTTAAAAAAGGTTTGACTGTAGTTGTGGTACATAATTTGTAATAATTGTGTTTAGTGCATACTAGAGAATGCACAGTACAGTCGAACCTGTATTAGCGGCCACCTGCAGTAAGCGGCCAACCTGCATTTAGCAGTCAGTTTTAATGTAACCAAACTTGTATTTTTTATATGTTTAACCTTAGTTTTGGAAGCTTCTCTGTTAAACAGTCTGTTTTTTGTTGTTGTTGTTTTTTTTGTTTCCTTTGACCAACTGCTAAATACAAGTTTGACCGTATTGAAGAGACTCAAAAATCTAAAACAGTAATATATCTAATAATATACGAGTACCGTATGTTTTGTCTCTAGTTTAATAGGTAGAAGTTTAAGATCCTGAAAATTCTTAGTCGATAAAAAGCTCCAAGACATTCATATCACAGTATATCAGAGTTTCTAGGTGAACATTAAAGGAGGTATCCTCTCACCTAACCAGTTTTCTCCATGTGGATCACCAAAACCAACATCGTATGATAAAGTTGGCTGATGGAAGTCTTGACTCCCATTCTTTCTGTCGAGGATTACCTGAAAATTCGTAAAAAAATGTTGTGTAACGTAATGTAGAAGAAAAATCAGACAAGGCGCATGCATATAGCTGTACAATTATAGATAATTATAGATATAACCTTGACAATGATGACGTCAAAGAAAGTCAAGAAAAGACAACTATGAAAAATAAAAAAATCACAATTCCGCCACAGTGACCTCCCTTGTAAATATAACTTAATGAAAGGGGAGGTAACCTTACCAGCCAGCCTCCGCCGTCAGTGTTCATATCGCACTTAACATTGAGGCTGCCGCCCCCGATAGCCACATGGTAAACGTCGTCACCTAGGTGATTGGAGTACTTCATGTCCTTGATATCCTTGCAGTCAAGAGGCTGTTCTGTGGACAAATACGTAAACTGCTGAAAATACCACAAATGTTCGAGTAATGGCTTGTGGTGGGACATTCTGAAGGTCCTTTTTCTTCTCTTAGAAACAAACATTTTGCGCATGTTAAATGGATTTTCAAATATAAGCACTTTAAAACTTGTAGAGGACATGTCAATTTGCACAACGACAGAATAAGTGATCTGGAATGGTTAGCTCTGGACTGAAAAGCATATATGATATATAAATATATAATTATGTATTTATAATATGATGTTCCCCGTTTCCCGTTTAATATAACCATCACCTATTTTTTTTTATATTCAACACGTGTAATATAACAACGTCATGACGTCATTTAACCCTATACAATTCATTCAAGAAAATGGTAAATCCAATCGCCAGAGGCTCGCTTTTTGCAATTTTCTTGAACTCGTTTATTTCATTTACTTTTTTTTTTAATCATGACGTTTCTTGTTTTCGGTGTAATATATTTGGTGTTTTTTTATATTTCACACGTGTAATATGACAACGTCATGACGTTATTTAACTCTATACAATTCAAAGAATAAAACAAACGTGAAAAAAATGCGCGCGAAACCTCAAATCATTTTAATTCCCTTTAATCTCGGTATTTAATGTCATGTGATAAAGAGTCAAATAATAATAAAATTTTATTAAAATTATTCAAGAAATGGTTAAAATCAAGCCTTTGGCTTGAACGCGTTTAATAAAATTTTATATTATATGACGCGAGCCTTTTGCCATTTTCTTGGACAAGTTAAATATTTTTTATATTATATGACAACTCATGTCAGACCCTATATGTATGTTATATGATAAATCTATCTACGCATGATTACAATGGATCTTTTGCATTGTATGCAGATACATTCAAACAGCAAGCTAAAGGCCAGTCAATCTACACAGGAGTAACAGGTAGTCAAATATTGACCTGGTTTACACCAAAGAATAAATGATTTTGTTTGTGAAACTGTTTATGAGCAGTTCACCTAACCATGAAAGGCGGGGCCTAAACGTTCACTGCTATAAACTTGAAAAGTGCATGATGGACACACTACATGTACAAGGAAAGTGCATATCATCCATAAA
Organism: Solen grandis; assembly: GCA_021229015.1. Classification (NCBI taxonomy): domain Eukaryota; kingdom Metazoa; phylum Mollusca; class Bivalvia; order Adapedonta; family Solenidae; genus Solen; species Solen grandis. Next base: position 26,105,352 of record CM037791.1, on the reverse strand, counting down.
CAGTACCGTATTATGCTTACCTGTGGGGCATGGCAGCTTGCTGATAAGCCCGTTGTGACAGATGCAAGAAAATCCACTGGCATGACTGACACACACACCGCTGCCGCACGGGGAACTTGAACACGGGTCCACCACTGTAAGAGTGACATTCAGTGACCCAGTACAAACTAAGTTGCTTAAATCGAATAAGCAATTTTCTCGACTTTTAGCTCACCTAACGAACGTTTCGAATATAGGATAAAGGATATCACAATACGACCATTTGGATTGGCTAACGCCAGACAGGACAATGTTATCAGGCATCAAATCAGATAACTATATTGGCTTTAATCTAAACCATGAAAACCAGACCGGACAAGGTTTTCCTGCATCCGCTTGATTGATGGAGAGTTAACTTATAAGCGGCCTAAGGTTATTGGACGATGTATTGAAAAAAAGGTAGAAACACATTCTGTCATTCCAGTTTTAAGAAATACTTGACATATTCGTTAATTATTACCTAAACAACCAACAAAATGAGTCAACAAAACGTGTTAATAAACGAAATAGTTGGACATTTGTATGACAGGGAGTATTAATTAGCGCTAAATATGGTTGGATCAGCTAATGGTTTATGCGACTAAGTGTGGTATCGTGTCGATTGTCTACAGTGTGATATCAAATTTGGTAGCTCTACATGTATATCTGTCTGAATTATATGCATATATCACAATAGCTTGTATTTAGTAATTTTCAATATATTACGATTCAAAAGAAATTGTTAAACCTTGTTATTACTTGCAACTATAATTTAATTAATATAATTAAAGTAATAGAAGTTAAACATTATTGTTTTGTTAAGTTTAATACACTTAATTGTTGAACTGAGATATGTTTATTTTACAAAAGTAAGAATTAGAGAAATTGGTATATCCACTCACCATGTTCGCAATGGCTGCCATGGTAACCGGAATCACAGTTACATGTATAGCTGGTCCCCTGACTTATGCACTTGCCATGTTGACAGACGGGGTTGTGACACGGGTCAACTGGCGTAACTGGTTGCGGAAAAGCGGAAACGCAATGTATCTTACAATGAAAATATACATCAAAGCGTACAATGCGCTGAAAGACGGCGGCGGGATTAACATGACACTACAATAACTCTAAACCCATTGAAGAAGACAAAGGTCATGTGACGCCAAACACTCCACACGCTTTCCTGCAATTATATTTGCTTCAGAGTCAGTTGAAATCGCTCTCTGTTCGTTACATAATAATCCGGAGTAAGGGACATGAAGCTGATTTCATTCATAAGTTGCATGTAGGTCATTCCCTTTCTTCAGTATTAGTGAACCTGATGTATGCATTCTTTCTGTTGTTGTGTATGTGTAGAAATTGGCAAGGTATTTGATTATTTAAGATACTAGAATGCTTGCCTTTCGATTTCAAAGCTGAGAAATGCTTCGGGAGGAACCTAACTCGCCATCATGCAAAATTACATGTACACTACTTTAAGTCAATTACATACATTGGAGTTTCCAATGCGGAGCGCTACTTTTTTTAACAGGGGTTGATTTTCATGTATGTTAAATGGGTTTCTGTTCTGTTTAAAAAATGTCACGGATAGTATGTACTTCGGTCACTTTCTCTTGTTCCATTGACTAACCGCTTGAGACAGGTTTGACTGTATATAAAAATTGCAACATTTCTGGAAGATATATATTCCATATCCACTCAATATTGAATTTTGCATTATAATGGATCACGTTAAATCAGAGCGCGTAATAATGGATACACACTGCATTGACACTCACCATGGCTACACGTGCTTCCGCTGTAGCCCTCGGGACAACTACAATGATACCCGTGCAGGCTGCTGGTACACTTTCCGCCATTTTTACAGGGCATTGGGTCGCAGTGGTCAATCACTGGAATGATCAAACTTAAAAAATGAAGATTGAAGATGATTGACATGTTTAATTTTAGATGTGGACTTCTTTACCAGATTTAAGATAAACGAATGGTGATGAACTGGAGAGTTCTAGGGGGAGGACAGGGTCGAATTTCACAAACAATTCTTAGCGCTAAGTAAAACTTAAATTCTTAAGGACGAATTTCATTAGTCTTGTTTCTCTAATACCCAAATGTTTCATTTCGTAATAATTATTGTTAGTTATTAAGGTAATAATTCATTTCAGCTTAGTCATGTATTTGAAGATTTTATAAAATAGTAATGGTAGAATATGATTCTACCTAGTTTAAGAGTTTAAGTATTTCTTAACGCTATATATTGTTGTGAAATTGGAGCTTCTATATATTACTTTCACTGTATATACACCTGCATACATACTTATGCATGCAAAGGAGGCCAAAATCCTCAGTTTAGTTTAATATAATTAAGTTAAATATATAAATATCATCTGAGATTTCCAATTGGTAGACACCCTGTGCCTGTAAAGTAAACCAGTCCTGGAAAATATCAGCCTAGAAAAGAGACACCATTGACTACCGTAATATTTACATTTTTATGTCGGTACAAATCTCATGCATTTGCATATCTTATGACAATAGCAAAAAAAAAAAAGAAAAAAAGAAACTGCTTTTCAATGGTTGGTTGATCTGTTTCCCAAGAAATACATTCAGACCATAAACCTTTTAAAGATATTGTCACATACTGTAGGTCTCCTCTGATTGAAAAAATGTACTTAATCTCATTCTTTCATTAACCTTTTCAATAAAAAAAATGCATCAAACACCAGCACTATTTTCTTTGCATGTACTTCCGTAAGTTCGATGCCGTGAATGCAAATCGGCGATCTTTGTGATCAAAAGTCAACCTTTATCATTGCTGAAGTATAACATTTTACCAACCACATTGAGTTTGTGGTTGTAAAATATCAAACTTCAACGTCCCATCTACGAAGGTAAGTCTCGTTTAATTTTCCAGTTATTTGACATCTTTTATCAATCACAACTTCAGATTTATCGGAACCAACTGAGGTATCACACCGTAGACATGTGATATCACACATTATTCTGACACCGGACCGACCAGTTCTAGAACTGCCCTGTATATATGCTGAACGCGAAGCAGGGTGCTACCGGTATCATTTTTAACAACTTTGGTATGTTGCGGTCAGGGATCGCACCGATGACCTCCAGATCCCAAGGCAGAGAGTTTTTTTGTTGCTGTTGTAAAACTTAACAGTATATGATGTGACGGGATAACATAACTCCTATATATACAATAAAAAATGATCATAAATTATGTGTAACACCATCAGACATCAATTATAACTGTACCTTTGTCACAGGTTGCCCCCATGTAACCCGGGTCACATCCACAGAAGAAATGTCCCAGCGTGTTGTGGCATGTACCATGTACACACGGGTTAGAGATGCACATGTTGATTTCTGTACATAGAGAGGATACAGTTGTTCATAAAGATAAACATCGTCGGAAACCCACAAGCAACTCATTCCGTTTTTTCCCCATAAAGTCTGAAGATGATTACTTAAGAAATAAAGATGTTAGAGTGTAAACAAAGTATAAACTGTCATTTTTTTATATTAAAAGAGGCATAACTCCTGATTTAATTTGCCGATATCGGCCATAATCGAATTTGGCTTAGACATTATGGCTGTAAAACATTGTCATAAAGTCTGAAGATGATTGCTTAAGAAATGAAGAGCTTGAGTGTAAACAAGGTGAAATCTGGCGGACGACGGACGGACAACGGACATTCAAAAATCCTAATAGCTCAACCGGAGCACATGTACTCAGGTGAGGTAAAAATAATCTTTGATAGATAATTAAAGACAAAGAATATTTGTCATCTTCTCTGAATGTTGAATTCTGAAAATAATCTTAATATGATATATTGTAGATTTATGTAACGGAACAGATAACCTCTAGGTGCCAGCATGCATTATGGGTACCGAAAAAAAACTGTTATTACGAACAGTTTGCAGTTTAAAGTGTATGTCAGTGAGTAACACATTGATTCATTGCTTCAGTAGGCTTCTGCGTTTCTAAATAAAATAAAGAGAGAGAAAACAGCACCCCATACAACAACAACAACACAAACTTTGCCTACCTACCGTTTTCACAATTACTTCCGGTATAGCCGGCATTGCATTGACACGCGTAGCCCCCAATACGTCCAGAGCAAACGCCGTGGTTACAAGGATGTGGTGCACAGTAATCAATCACTGAAGACAGAAGAAAACAAACAAACAAGAATAATAGTTCAATTTTATGTTCATTTGGGCCACACTCACACACAAAACGAAACATGCAAACAGGTCAAAATGAATAAAATGGTTATCCTGCTATGATTGTCATTTTTATTGTATGGGATTATGCTTTCCTTTACCACTGACAAATTGAGTAGCCGTAAAATAATTGAATATCCAACATCTTTTAATAAAATGAGTCGCTTAGCATTTTTTTGTTTTTATAAAATTGAACATCTAAGCATCCTTTTCTTTATTTTAACAGATTATTGTCCTCGTCAAATAGGTAGTTGTGGGTCTTAGCAATTTTATATAAAATTGAGCATTCAACTTACAATACAGTGTCTTAATACAATCATGACGAGGTGAACGTTTATTTATGTTAGTTTTGCTAAGTGAAAAATGTTACTTAATTAATCTTAAAAAATATCATCCAATAGGAGTGGGTCATATCAAATTTAAACAATAACAGAACTGTCAGTGAAATTTGCAAGTACTGTTGAGCAATGCTTGCACAATTTATTGAGTCTTCAAGATTTTAATTGAGCTTTGTTACCTACCACTTTGAAAGTACATATATTTGAATATGAGTCTATTTTAAATAAAAATAATTACGAAAATAGGCTTGTCATCTGTTCCTCTGTCTGAATTTTGTTTATTGCACTTAACCATACCTGAAACCATTCTTAGTTTATTTTGACTATCTTCAACAACATTGAAATACAATTACTTCCTCAATTTTGGTAGGTAGCTTGGTCAGCATGAGTACTATTTCTGTGTAATTGGAGTACTTTCCCTTGTCAGCATATTTTTAAAATGGCGTCCAATGACAAGTTTGATTTGGATAAGAAGAAGAATGAATGTATTCAAAACAAAACAGCAAAAGGTGATTCGTCATGTTGGAAAATAAAAAAGGGAAAAAAAGATAGAGCATGAAGCCTATTTGATCAAAGAAAAGTTAGTTAGTTAGTTAGTTAGTTAGTTAGTTAGTTAGTTAAAAAGGCCATAGCCGTGTCAATTTACTGAGAGTTTATCTTGGCCTTAGATATTTTTAGATAAATAAGTGTACTAAAACTCTCATGCACTGAGCCTATGATGACGAAACGATAGGTCTAGGTATTTTTTGGAAAATTGTGTGTCGGAAAGGGGCCATAACTGTTTAAAAAGGTTATGGATTTAGCCCAAAGTTGAACACAACCTTCATTTACTTGGTAAACATAAGTGTACCTTAAATTATCCAAATCGATTTAGCCTATGACGCGTTATCAATCAAATATTATGAACCTAATTTTAAAGTAATTTTATTTCAGAAGGCACGATTATATGAAAAAATTATAAGTAATGAAAATTGGTATTCTTGTCTAGAAAAATGTTTTTACGAATGAAGAATGCAGCTCTGTAAAGTATAAACGAATCAGCACATATGTTAAAAATTTCAATCAATTCAAGAACAGTGCCATCATGTATCCGTTATTGCATTTTTAGGAGATTGGTGTTTTATTTGACACATGCTACCATTTATCACCAGTGTTGTTGTTATTATGTGTGCATCTTCCTAGGCTACTGATATGTCTTAATAGGCTTAACATCATTGTTAAAGTGACATGCTTTATATATACATTTATATTCAATTGTGGAGAATTAAATTATAAGGTAATAAAACCTGCGTCAATTATCCATTAAACCACGTACTCAATATTCCGATTCATAATACAAAGTCAAGAAAGGGCCATAACTGTGTCAAAAATGAAATGAGGTAACAATCTTAAATATGAATGATTTACTAGCCTTGCTCTACATTCCTATCAAATATCATTAGCACACCTGCAGTGGTTGCTGAATAACAGAGCGCACAAAAAATGTGACCCAAAGCTTGATGTGAATTCTAAAACCAAAAGGGGCAATAACTGTGTCAAAAATAAGTAAGCGGTACTAATAATCTACTAGACCGCCTTTACATTCCTGCCAAATATCGTCAGCATGTCTGCAATAGTAGCTGAGTAAACGAAAAATGTCGACCCTAGGGTCAATATAAATAAAGCTTTGAATGGACAGAAAAAATTATAAGTAATGAATAATCCGACTTCCAAAAAAAAAACAAAAAACAAACAAACAAACAAAAAAAAACCTATGTTGCATCTGCTTAGTTAAGCAGGTGGGACAAAAATGATAAAAAAGAGAATTTTAAAATTATCTAACTTTTACAAATACAATATATATCAGGACATACCTTTTTCACAGTGACTTCCTGTGTAGCCTAAGTTGCACGTGCATGTGAATCCGGTCAGACTATTGTGACACTTGCCATGATTACAAGGGTTGTTAGCGCAGTGGTTTATGACTGCAAATGATTATAATTGTAAGAATAAAAATTGGTATTACTTTCTTCTTTCGTTATTGTCCATCATAATATTGTACCATTTACTTTCCTTTCATTATACGTACATTCATCTTTGATTTCTTTAATGAATATAGTTGTTCAACAGATCTTTCCCAGCTGCGAAATATTAAGGTCGTAAAGAATGGCACTGGTATAGCTCCCTTGCTTGGCCCTCAGTATTTGACTTGTTGGCCCGGTCGCATGGTAATGTGACTGGATGTGGTATCATGCCACATGTCTACGGCGTGATACTACAGTGTGGCAACACTATATCTGTCTCAAGCAGACATAGTCTCCAAATGACTGAAATAATGCTGGCGTGCAAATGATGACTTGACTTGACTATTTGTGTTTACCGTCGCTTCGACAGTATTTCAGTCATACAGCGACATCCAGCTAATTACAGGTCTAGGAAGACCCCGAATGCACGGAGGCATCCGGGTAGAACTACCTACCTTCCGCAAGCCAGCTGGAAGGCTTCCTCACATGAAAATCCGAATGACCCTGCCGGAATTTGAACCCACGCGGTAAGGGGCTGGGTGAGTGTTAAAGGTGAAAAAGATGAACTGATCGATAAAGGAGTCAGATCTAACCTGAGTTGCAGGTCTTTCCTTCATATCCTGTGTCACAGTGGCAGGCGAAGCCAGTCACGAAGTTATTGCAACGTCCATGATGGCAGGGACTGGACTTGCAATGGTCAATCACTGAAATACACATCAAAAACGAAGCTCGAGTTGTATTTTCATGTTGATACTTAATTCTGAACACATTTCTACTGAGGAAGGTCCTAATCCAACGGGGAAGTGATTATTCGGCTTAAGCTATACTTAATTTGAGTGTCTTTAAAAAATAAGAATATCATAAAATATGTGCAGTTTAAAATTTCAACTATATCATATTGAACTGTAAAGTTACATCAAATATTTTAGGCCAAAGGCATAAGCCACATTATATTGGACTGTTATGAAAGTAAAAACAACATCAAATATTTGAGATCCAAGACTTAAGTCATATTATATTGGAATGTGTCATGGAAATAAAAACAACATCAAATATTTGAGATCCAAGACTTAAGTCATATCATATTGGAATGTGTCATGGAAATAAAAACAACATCAAATATTTGAGATCCAAGGCTTAAGTCATATTATATTGGAATGTGTCATGGAAATAAAAACAACATCAAATATTTGAGATCCAAGACTTAAGTCATATTATATTGGAATGTGTCATGGAAATAAAAACAACATCATATATATTGGAATGTTCATGGAAATAAAAAAACTCAAGATCCAAGCTTAAGTCATATTATATTGGAATGTGTCATGGAAATAAAAACATCAAATATTTGAGATCCAAGGCTTAAGTCATATTATATTGGAATGTGTCATGGAAATAAAAACAACATCAAATATTTGAGATCCAAGACTTAAGTCATATTATATTGGAATGTGTCATGGAAATAAAAACAACTTCAAATATTTGAGATCCAAGACTTAAGTCAGGCTTAAGTCATATCATATTGGAATGTGTCATGGAAATAAAAACAACATCAAATATTTGAGATCCAAGGCTTAAGTTATATTATATTTGAATGTGTCATGGAAATAATACAACATCAAATATTTGAGATCCAAGACTTAAGTATATATATTAAAAAAACTCAAATATTTGAGATCCAAGCTTAGGAAATAAAAACAACTCAAATATTTGAGATCCAAGTATATATTGGAATGTGTCATGGAAATAAAAACAACATCAAATATTTGCAGTCAAAGTCCTATACCATATTAAAGTGGCATGCGTTTTAACAATAAGATATTTACGGCTAGAGCCGTCAACCAATATATTAGACTATAGTTCAAATAATAACAATAATTTGAGGTTTGGAATCATGTTTTATCGGAATGTATTGCAACTACATAAAATAACAGACTGATTATTAGAAGCCATGCTATATTGAATTATATCAAAATTAACAAATATAGTACATGTATTTGATATTGGTTAGCAGAAGCTCGAAGTTAGACGGGTCGAATTTCTTAACGTATATCATGGTAACATTTAATGATTAATCAATGACAACAACAACAACAACAACCGAGTTATCGTTTTTGATATTCAAAGTTTATATACTTGAATATTTGAGAAATTAAAATCTATACTTGTAGTAGAGAATACTTTGTTTTCATGTTGTACAATAAAAATATCAAAATAGACAATGATAGGCATTTGCCCCAAAATTGCTTTATTTTGTATATAATCACGATTTATCGATTAATCAGTAACATTCGTCTCTGTTTAATCGACAATTTTTTCTCGACTGATTACAATCACTGTTATACGATAGCTTTCGCTCCATTCAAGTTCGAACCCCTGTACATTGGTTTGGTCTTATTGATTAACATTTTGCTATCGTACACACTGGTTTGTAATGAAACATGAAAAGGAGGTTTCCTCTTATGGACACGGACATTTAGGTTACATACCCGAATCACAGTGGGCGCCTTCGTAACCATGAAGCAGCTGCAAGTGAACCCTGTCAAATTGTTCGTGCACTTGCCATGGTGACATGGACTACCTTCGCAATGGTTGATCACTTTAGAAGAATAAGAAAAACAGACAGAGACAGAAATAGGATAAAGAAGAGAGGAGAGAGAGAAAAAAAGAGAGAGAGAGAGAAACATAAAAGAAACAAGAACTATCGTTGGTAATGAATAACCCCAGATACCGCTTTGTGACAGTTACCATTTCAGACAGTCCTTGTTGGAGGATAAAAATAATAAAGCTCACTAAAACCAGGTAGAGCTCTGATATACGTATGCATGTCCTTCTGACAAAAGTACTCAATAAATATAAAAAATAAGCTGATTATGTCATGCCAAGGATGTGTAACTGGTGTTGGTATTATGAAATATGCTGTGAAGTTATATCAAAATCTGACCATTAGCAGCTGAGAAATAGAGCAAATAAAATATATTCAAAGAATATTGCAATGGGCATAACAAATGAAAATTGAAGCTAGCACGACATGCGTACGATAAAGCAAGTAAATCTGGTATTCATAATTGCTGTGAAGTTAAATGAAAAGTAGCTAGAAATAATATGAACAAAATATCTTCAATAAATGTAACAAAGGGCCCTAACTCATATAAAATCAAACCAGTCATGATGTGCCGACGATATGCGCAACTAGACTTGATACTTATTGATATTGTGAAGCTAAATCAAAATTGACTAATGGTAGCCGAGAAACAGTGTGAACAAAATATATTCAATTTAAGTATCAAAGGGCCATAACTCATAAAAAATAAAGGTCATTCATGATGTGCAAACGTTATACGCAACTAGATATGGTACTTATAAATGTGTGTGTTAAATCAAAATGACACCATTTGAAGCTAGACATAATGTAACAAAATATCCTATAATATAACAAAAGGGCCATAACTCAATCAAAATAGCATATGAAGACATGCCAACGATATTTGCAACTACGCTTTGTACTTATAAATACTGTGAAGTTTAATCAAAATCCAACCAAAGGCAGCTGAGAAATAGCGCAGACAAAATAACAAAGGGCCGTAACTTATCATAAGCAAGCGAATCATGATGTGCCAACGATATGCGCAACAAGGCTTGGTATTATCAGTCTTGTAAAGTTTGATCAAAATCTGACCATAGGTAGCCAAGAAATAGGGCGGACAAATTTTGACTACAGACTGACTGACAGACCGACGGACGTGACTCCAATCTAGCCATCATATACGTCGTATCCGGTGATATAAAAAAAGTAGGCTAGGAATGAAAGAAAAGAAGAAAGAGATAAAAATATTTAAATACAACGGGAAAAGAAAATTTAAAGACAAAGTGTTTATTGAAGCTAAACATTACTCTTCCCCTTACATAACAGGTACTAATTGTGGCAGATATCTCTGAACCTTTCTATCCCACCATTAAGGCCATTTTAGCCTCCTGCTGGGTCAAACCAGATACGTGAAAATATGAAGTCATCTTCATAGAAAATAAGCTTCAACGTAAAAGTAAAACCTAAGGTGTGATGGACAAACGAATGAATGAAAATACGTCCGAACGGACGGACGTGCAGACTGAAAATCTATATATCCAACACAGTTGGCAGGGCACAAACAGATTTGATGTTTATAGTCCTGACAACGTTTATACTGACAGATAAGCTAAACACTATATACAGTGTATATACCCTATATATAAATTTGAAAATATTAAGGTAATCCATCCATCATTATATTGTGATCATTGTCTATCAAGGGATTGTAGGAATTTTATAGAAAATGCAAGTCTTTACAGACAAAATAGCCAATAACTCAATAACTAAGTCGATGGATGCGTGTATCAGCACTGATGTCTTTTTAAGCATTTGGAGGACAATGATTTTAATTTAATGACGGATAGATTACCTTACGAAAAGTATAAAGTTTGAAAGAGAGACAAAAAATAGATAAGAGAGATGGCGTGCATACCTTGGTCACACTGTCTCCCTTCATATCCCACATTACAATGACACGTATATCCTGTCAAACTATTGGAGCAGTTGCCATGGACACAAGGATGATTCTTGCAGTGGTCTATCACTGTAACATGCGAAATAAACGTGTTGATTACCTTAAACTTTTTCTACTGTCAGAAATGCAAACTCCAAACAATGGTAAGGTAAACTTGATTTAATCCAACTAGTTTCAATCGTTATATAATCTCCATTTTCAGGAACCAGGCTCGAATTCCACCAACAATTCTTAGCGTTAAGTTAAACTTAAATATTTAGTGGCGAATGTCATTAGTCTTGTTTCTCTAAAAAAATACCCAAATGTTTCATTTCTTATCAATTATTGTTAGTAATTAAGGTAATAATTCATTTCAACTTAGTCATGTACTTGAATATTTCATAAAATATTAACGGTGGAATGTGTATCTACCTAGTTTAAGAATTCAAGTGTTTCTTAGTGCTAAGTATTGTCGGAAATATATCACAGAATGACGCACGGTACGCAGTAGCCCAATCTAATAACGAAGACTTAATACTAAAGCATCTGAACACAGCACAACCGTGCGTTATCCTCTGATGTATCACGCAAAACGAAACTCTTTTTCAATTCTCATTAAATAAACTGCGATGTTTTTAAAAGTTATATATATTATTGAAAGATTTACTTTTTAAGTTATGTATCAGTATATTATATACGTCACTTTTGTATCGTATACTAGTATATATCGGAAAATATGTTAACGCCACACTCCTTTGTTTAACTTTATATAACATTCTTGTTGATCGTGAGAGAATGGTAGTTTTTTATTGAAGTACTACAGATAATATTTTATTGTTTCATGAGTCACATAACATCGGTTCATAGTCTTATAATATCTGCTGGACAAACCATTGTCTCAAGTATGATCGTCTAGGACCAAGGGTTGAAGAATCAAAGCCTGGGCATGGAACTGAACTCACAGACGGACATGGTAAGTATTATATACCACACTCCAACATTTATATATAGAGGTAATAGTATTAACCCATGAAAAGATGTATAAACAGAATGTCAGGAAAGCCAACAGAAAGCCAGTATTTCCTGGGGCGCATTGCTCGGGCAAAGAGTTTCAATAAGTTGCGATACAGTTTTCCTTTGATTTCTATGCAAACGGATGTTGCAAAAATAAATTACATAGCAAGTACATTATGGTAAACAAGCATGGCTGACAATGTTTTTTTTTTCAGATTCGGAAGGGATATTTCTTCATTGCTTATTAAATATGGAAAAACAAAAGGTCGTTTCTGTTTTGACTTAAAAAATATGTGATTATCTGCCAAATAGATGCATGGATTATTTGCTAAGTATTGCAGAGTGGTATTTTTAATGGGAATAAAATCGTTGGACGCCATCTTGAAAACAGTAGAAAAAAAAGTAAAATCGTTTCATAGAGCATGAAGAAAACGGGGATATATGACGTTACAACTCTTTGTCTGTGCAAATCTCCCCTGGACAAGTATCTTAAGATATGATAAAGGGAGATAATTCATAAACATGGCCAGGTAGTATTATAATTAGAACATACAACTGTCGCAGTAACGCCCTTCATAGCCGGTAAGACAGCTGCATGAGTAGCCTGTCAAAAGGTTCACACAACTTCCGTGTTTGCAGTGATGGTTGTGCCGGCAGTGATCAATCACTGTCAACAATATACACCATTTTAATTCATGGGTTTCGAGAACAGATTGTTTAACGTTACTGAAAGCAACAATGTAGATCAATGCATTTTTCCAGTTTTCAGCAGTGAAAATATTACCCAAGCCTTTCTCTATGTCATCTTACCACAAACAGTATACACCCCCAAGATGTGTTTTATTTTTATGGTAAACCAGGTCAACCATATACTACATATTATCCCAGTGTAGGTTTTGGACTGTGAGTGGGACACTTGAAATAAAACTTTAAACACTGGAAAGTGTTTAATCAATAATACCAAATGTTCAGTTTTACATTTCAAACGTACGCTAAACCTAGTACCTGCCCTGTGCTTTAACTTGAATAAGTTGTTAAATAGGAAAAAAATGTCACTTTTTATCTTTCTTTTTTCATGTCCAGTCTAAATTTTTAATACATAAAGAATTTATCACTGATCAATTCCACACTTAATTTCAAAAATATTCATAAATGAAAGGATAAGTAAATAGAACACAGCTTACTACGTTTAAAAAAAATAATGATGTTTACAAATATTTAAACCCCTTTTAAACAACAAGAGAAATACTTTCAAAATTTGAAGAAAGGATTTTGTGTACCTTTGTCACAGTTGGTCCCTTCGTATCCCGTGCTACATTTGCACGTGTATCCCGTCAGGCTGTTTGTACACGTCCCGTGTTGGCACGGACTGTTCTTACAGTGGTCGATAACTGCAATATGAGAGCAAGCCTATGTTAAGTGCTTATATAAATACAGCTGAACGTGCATTAGCGGCCAACTGCACTAAGCGGTCAACCTGCATTTAGCGGTCAATTTTAATATTACCAAACTGTTTAATTTTGTTAAATATTTAGACTTCTTTAAGCGGCCAACTCTGTTAAGCGGCCACTTTATCTTGTTCCCTTAAATGACCGCTTAAGACAGGTTTGACTGTACACGTGTATATTCGACGAAAAAAAGCGGTTTGGAACCGTAATAGCCCGAATGCTACGAAAAAAAGTTTAGGGTCGGTACAAAAATGAGGGTCGGGCTAGTGGAAACAAGTAAGTTTTTATAACGCCGAAGCAGACTTAAAAAAAAGAGAGCATGATCACAAATTTTCTTTTCGAAAATCTTCGTATCTTCTCTGTGCATATCATGTGGTCATTGTGAAGGTCTACTCTTTCATAAAATGGTCGCCATGACATTATTTTATTCAAATACATGTAGCAACGTCCAGATTCTTACATGTGGAGGAAGACACGGGGTGCCAAAGGGTTCCTAAGTAGAACCATTGCATACCGCAAGTCCCACAAATAAAATAAAAATGAAAAAAAGAATGGGAAAATGATTTTGAAAAATGTGTTAGCCAAGGAGTTTTCCCATAGATAATGGCATTTTGTTTGCATACATGCTTTCTGCCGTTCAAAAGTTTGATGACCTGGATACAGTATAAGGTACCGCCTGTTACACACAAAGCCTTACATGGTCAATATCCAATGTTTTTCAAGAGCATGCTAGAAGTGTATAGACCAGTTCGAGACAACTGATTAGGAAGCATATTTGAACATACATATGTGTATATTCAGATAAAGGCGCTATATAGATAGAATGAAAATAGCAGTATTTTTTCATTATCATATTTTTGTCTACTGAATACCTGTGTCGCAGTTGTTTCCTTGGTAACCCGTATTACAGTTGCACGTGTAACCGGTCAGACTGTTGCTACACGTGCCGTGCTTACATGGGTGCGTCTCACAGTGATCTATCGCTGAAACATGTTTATTTGTTTGCTTATTTTAGATTTTTTGTTAGTGAATAAAGCCTCACCGACATTTTTCAAGTCATTTGGGGACGTTTGTCGACACCAGAATGACAAGATGCTGCCTCACTGCGATATGATCATAATTATAACTTCTCGGTCGCCATGACAGTAATTCAGTCGCATAGAAACGTACAGCTATTGCACCATTTCAGTTTTCAAAAATGAATATTGCAGCCCCGCTTTCGTGATCGCCACTTCGAGGAAATTGGTTATATAAAGAATACAGTATCCCTGAAACAGGTACTTGCTGTTCCACGTGACGCATTCCGCAACACGACTTCTTCACCAGTTCCGGGTAGCGAATTTGTAAGTTCAGCCTGTACATTGAGCTCAAAAACAAAGAAGGAATTCTATTAGTAAATGACGGGAAATGAAAATAGAAAATCTAAATATAGGTATTATAATTCTAAATATAGTTTCAATACCATTTGTAACGCTATGGTCTATGAGGAGGGAAACCCCCATACTTTTCACAATCACAGATGGTTGCTTTGGGTGACACGTAATACACATATAGATAAAAATCACATTCTTAGTCAATGGCCAACAGTAAACGAGCTACTTTAAACAAAATAATTATTGAAATCCTAATCTTTTTCATGATTTTTTTTGTCAGCAAAAATACTTTAAAATACCTGATTCGCAGATGTGTCCTTGGTAACCCGCATCACAGTCGCACGTGTAACCTGTGAGGCTGTTGATACACGATCCGTGCTGGCATGGGTGTGACTTACAATGGTCTATCACTGGAATAATTGTTTGCGATTAATGCCAAACCAATAGTTTTTTATCTAGATTTTATCTGCATGTGCAAGATGTAGTTTTGTCTCATTTCAATACCGTGCTTTAGACAAGTGGCATGATTCCACACCACTTAGAATAATACCACATAATAGTAAAGTGGAATATAAAATAATAGAAGAGTGATATAATACCACACAAAAGACATGTGACACAAAACCACGCGATAAACAAGTGACATTATACTACACCATAGACAAGTTGAATAATAACAATAATATCGAACCATAGACAAGTTGAATTATACCACATCATAAAAAGTGTCATAATACCACACCAAAGACAAGTGGTGTAATACCACTCAATTAAATATTCCAAGCCATTCTAAAACACAATGGAGTGGCAAGGTATTGTGGGGAGCAGAGGTCCAATGGTTGGACATACGCTTCAGGATCGAGAGGTTGCGAGTTCAAGTCCTGACAGGGACACTGCTTATTTGCTTTAGCAAGACATTTATCCCGCATTATGTAATTTACCAAGGAATAGATGGGTACCTTAGAGACAGTTTGATTGCGGGCGCGCCGGAAAGTTGACTTAGCATTTAAGCGGAGTTAAAGGCTCCCCAGGGTGATCGATAAAGGGATATTACGTAGTAGCCCAAAGACCTGGGGTAAGAGTCGGTGAACTATGAAATACCATTAAGTTTTCGAGAAAGAAAATTATCAGTTGTAGGGGCGTGTCTTGGGATCAACGTAAAATAAATGCTTGAAACTTTATATACATGTACTATACTTCATAAGTGAACAATTTGTACATTTTGTAAGTCACAAAGCCAGATAAAATAAATGGTACTAGTATGATACATGTACATGAGAAAAGAAGCCATTACAAATGAAAGCTCATCAGCAACCTGTGGAGATAGAATTCACCCACATTACCTGTATCACAGTTGGTTCCTTGGTAACCCGTGCTGCACGTGCACTTATATCCCGTCAGACTGTTTGTACACGTCCCGTGACGACATGGCTTGTTCCAACAGTGGTCGATTGCTAGAAATACAAAGACGTGTTTTCGGATCAAATATCTCCATAGTTACCTTGGTGACGTACTGGTAACTCCTTTCGCTGCCTCACTTCTCAATCCTGGGTTTGATTCCTGGTTATATACGGACTTACAAGCAATACAGTTGCTACAATGCGACAGCAGCTAGTCAATGGTTGACCTGATTAATACATAAAGAACACATAATTTGTTTGAGATACTGCATGTCAGCAGCTGACCTAGCTTTGAATGGGAGAAGTCAGGCTTGAATATTCACGGCTAGAAACTGGAAAGCTCCAATGGTTGAAATGTGAACGTATATTTAAAACACAACTCAAGTGCTTATACGTGAACACAATAACCAGTGAAATACTGCTTTTCGATAGATAAAAAATAAGCCGTATATATACATGTATATAAGATACATTGACAAAACCTGTTTCACAGTTGGCCCCTTGGTAACCCGTGCTACAGTTACACGTGTATCCCGTCAGGCTGTTTGTACATGTCCCGTGCTGGCACGGACTGTTCTTACAGTGGTCGATTACTGAAATCCAAAATGTACCGTCATATTCCTGGCTTCTTAAATTCAAAGACAAGCTTCTAAATTACTGATTTTCCAAATGCAAAGAAATGCTGTTAAATTACTAGGTTCCCAAATACAAAGAAATAAAACAAAGAAATCTGTCAGTTTCAGGTTCTAAATTCAAAGAAATGCTGTCAAATTACTGGTTTTCCAAATAAAAAGAAATGCTATCAAATTGCTGGTTTCGCAAATATAAAGAAATGCTGTAAAATTGCTGTTTCCCAAATACAAAGAAATGCTATCAAATTGCGGTTTCCCGAATACTAAGAAATGCTGTCAAATAACTGGTTTCCCAAAAGTAAAGAAATACTGTCAGATTTCAGGGTTCTTAAATTCAAAGAAATGCTGTCAAATTGCTGGTTTCCAAAATACAAAGAAATGCTGTCAGATTTCAGGGTTCTTAAATTCAAAGAAATGTTGTCAAATTACTGGTTTCCTAAATAAAAAGAAATGCTTTCAAATTGCTGGTTTCGCAAATATAAAGAAATGCTGTAAAATTGCTGGTTTCCCAAATACAAAGAAATGCTGTCAAATTACTGGTTTCCCAAAAGTAAAGAAATACTGTCAGATTTCAGGGTTCTTTAATTCAAAGAAATGCTGTCAAGTTGCTTGTTTCCAATGCAAAGAAATGCTGTCAAATTACTGGTTTCCCAAATACAAAGACATTCTGTCAGATTACTGGCTTTTTTTTAATTCAAAGACATGCTGTCAGATTACAAGTTTCTTATATACAATGACATGTACAACGCCCCAAAAACAAATGCACATGGACTTTTCTTTCAACACAGGTGTTTAAAAATGAATGGGTCGAATCACATTAAATACCATGGTAACATTATTCTACATGTGAGCAGTTGAGCTAGACATGAATGGGAAAGGGGAGGCTTACATTTTTACTGCTAGAAAATGGACAGCTCCATTGGTTGAAATGTGAACGTTTATTTAAAAACACAACTCGCTTGCATATACGTGAAGACCAGCATTAACATTACCTGTATCGCAGTTGGTCCCTTGGTAACCCGTGCTACATTTGCACGCGTATCCCGTCAGGCTGTTTGTACATGTCCCGTGTTGGCACGGACTGTTCTTACAGTGGTCGATAACTGAAAATCAAATTATGCTGTCAGATTCCTGGCTTATCAAGGTTCTTAAATACAAAGACATGCTGTCAAATTAATGTTTTTCCAAATGCAAAGACTCGCTGTCAAAATACTGGTTTCCAAACTGCAAAGACTCGCTGTCAAATTACTGGTTTCCAAAATGAAAAGACACGCTGTCAGTTTACTGGTTTTTCCAAATGCAAAGACTCGCTGTCAAATTACTGGTTTCCTAAATGCAAAGACTCGCTGTCAAAATATTGGTTTCCAAACTGCAAAGACTCGCTGTCAAATTACTGGTTTCCAAACTGCAAAGACTCGCTGTCAAATTACTGGTTTCAAAAGAGCAAAGACTCGCTGTCACGTTACTTGTTTCCAAACCGCAAAGACTCGCTGTCAAATTACTGGTTTCAAAACTGCAAAGACTCGCTGTCAAATTACTGGATTCCCAAATGCAAAGACTCGCTGTCAAATTACTGGTTTCAAAACTGCAAATACTTGCTGTCAAATTACTGGTTTCAAAACTGCAAATACTTGCTGTCAAATTACTGGTTTCCAAACTGCAAAGACTCGCTGTCAAATTACTGGTTTCCAAACTGCAAAGACTTGCTGTCAAATTACTGGTTTCCCAAATGCAAAGATTCGCTGTCAAGTTACAAGTTTCCAAACTGCAAAAACTTGCTGTCAGCTTACTGGCTTATTAATTACGGAGATATGTCGGATTATGTGCTTATTAAATTCAAATACATGATGTCAAATAACTTGTTTCCCAAGTATAAAGAATGCTGTCAGATAACTAGTTTCTTAAATACTAAGACATGCTGTCAAGTTACTGGTTTCCCAAATATAAAGACTCGAAGTTAGATGGGTCGAATCGCATTGAATATAATGGTGACTTTAAAAATTGAAAGGTAGTTTTTTTTTCTCACAGTGATGTGGTTAATGTACGATTGAAATTATTCAAAATAAAGAATATAAACGGTTCCCATGTTGTTTTTATTCTAATATATGATAAAACTGTTTTTAATGTTCCAGTTGAGCTTGACAACAGCAAAGACAAACTACTTCCGGTTTCATTTGTAGTGAAAGACAAATGATTATAATTTATATAGAGATATGCAATTTAGATTTAGTTATAATAATCAAGAAACATCCACCATGACAGACAGATTTACAGGTGTGCAATACTTAACGAAACCATATGTATTCCATTTAAAATAAATGGAATTAAAAATCAAGTTATTTGAAATAATATCCCCGCTGTAATTTTGTCAAAAACATAAACGTATACCGAGCCTGCGATATGGCTCCAAGACGATGAAGAATTTTGAATGTGAAAAGTTGTGGACATACATCAATCAAATGTCCATATATTCTAAGTTTCAACATAAGGATTGTGTCCATAGAACACATGCCCCGTCTAGTCACATTATCCTGACACCAGGCCAACCAGTCCTGCAACTACTCTTATTTGCTGAGCGCCAATAAGGAAGCTATAAAAGTACCATTTTTTACGACTTTGGTTTTTGCCTTTGTAACAATAGCAATGTTAATATTTATTCTATAGCTTTTTTATGATATAGGCGAATCAGCAACGTTCTTAGTAATTTAAGGTAATCAACCAATCATTAAATTATAATCATGGTCTATCATATGTTTGATAAGACTTCGATGCAGATGCAAGCATCCACTGACTTGAAGTTATAGACTCTTTTGCTCAAAGTCTAAAAAGGCTTGATTTTACCAGAAAATCCCCACGATCACTTTATGGACCATGACCACATGGATGAATAAACTTAATATAACTTTGCAATAATGGGTGAAACAACAAACAAGTTTTAAAGGTGCACAACTTCACATGTTGTTGAACATTCTTGTAAGGTTCATATGGGTGACATGGCTATTTTTAAGATATTCATTCGTCATTACTCTGCGCATACTGGTGGGACAATAAAACAACATCAACAATAACAATAAACAAGAACTATCTTTGAAAAAAGATAGTCGGCGTAGTTTGATAATTGTCAACTGTAGCATGTAAACAGATTAAAACTGTTACAAAGTTGGAAACGTATTGTGAAGACTATATAGCAAAGTGGATTTAATTTTCAAACTAAAAAAAGTTATCTTCCAACTTCCATTAAATAGTATGCACTTGCTAATTTTTTTAAAGGAAAGACAATTCGTATGTAAACAAGCGAAACCTAAATCGCGTATATCCGATTATTGGTTCCAGATCCGCAGAAAAAAATGCACAACCCTCCGCAGTAGTTACCTCCCCTGAAGGCCGAGTCAACTTTAACAAATTAGGGGAAATTGTGGTCTAAATATAGACATACGCCTGCTTTTTATTTACTTGTTTGAAATCATATTGCCAAAGCTAAATTTATAAATTGATAAGGAAGTTTTAAATTTTTCATTATTGTGTTACTTTCATGTTTAAACTGAAACAGAAACCCGTTATATCAAGTAGAAAGATATATACAACCTGAAACTCCCATTTTAAGTCAGAATATCTTAATATCCTAAAAATATGTTATACAAGCCAATGAAAGCATTGCATTTTACTCTGGTTTCATTTTGCTTACCAACATTTAATTGGTCCAAGAAGTAGATCAAAATCAATTTTATGCAGCTACGCCGAAAAAAATGCTAATCTCCAACCTCCATTATCTTATGCACTTGCTGATTTTTTTTAAAAGTAAATTTGTATGTAACCAAGCCAAAACAAGATCATAAATTATTATTTCCAGATCCGCTCATCTCCTCCGCAGTAGTTACCTCCCCTGAAAGGCGAGTCCACTTTTACAAATAAGGAGAAATTGTGATCTAAAAATAAACATACGTCTGCTTCTTATTCATATTGCCAAAGCAGCATTTCTAAATTGATGAAGAAGTGTTAAATTTTCATTACTGTGTTACCCTTCAAGTTTAAACCGAAAAAGAAACCTGCTATATCAAGTAGAAATATATATACAACCTGAAACTCCCATTTTAAATTCGAATATTCATAGACATATTCACAAATCTGCATATGCCTGTGTAATATCCTAAAAAATGAATTATACAAGCCAATGATAGAATTGCATTTACTCTGGCTTCATTTGCTTACCAACATTTGATTGGTTCAAGTGGTACGTCGAAATCAATTTTATACAGCTACGCCGAATAATTAAGGTATACAACACTAAATGCTGGTTAAAATTCCTCTAAACGTTTGCAACTATGGCTCATATAATTTTGAGATTTGGCCCATAACGTCATAAAGCATGTCGGTCGGATCAACGGAAAACTCCGAAACATGGTCTTTTTCCGAATCCTTGATTCGGCGTGGGATATTGATATAGAAATACAGGTACAGATTTACCTACCGTTGTCACAGTCAGCGCCTGTATAGCCAGCAGAACACGTGCACGTGTATCCGGTCACGTGATTTTGACATGTACCATGAACACAAGGATTTTGTAAACAATAGTCTGGCGCTGTGAAAAAAAGCAGAAATAGGCTAATTGACATTTTTTTAATTTTTTTTTCACATAGCCATTTGTCACACTTTTCATCAGGAAATCAGCAATAAACAGTATAAGATTTAAACTGACCAATCAGTGACTGGGGAAAAATCTCATGTGTATGTTTATTTCCAAATTGAACAATGTGTTGTATTTTTACACCAGCATGAAGATTAGGTATTCGGGGAATGCTTGTTGATTTACGTAGTTTTACGTCTGATTTCTGATTGAAACGGTCTTTAAGCACTGCAAAATTGTGTATTATGATGAGGAACAGAGGGGAAAAATACTTAATCACCTAACCGATCCTTGCGATTTTCCACGTATTCTCGAAAAAAAAGGTACTTTAGTATGATTTTAACTGTGCCCATAAGTTTCCATAAGTTTCAGTAGGGATTTGAGACTTAAACACAAAAATAAGCCTGAGTTGTGTTTTTATTTTTTATTTATTTTTTTAAATTTTTTTTTGAGAACACGAGGCCAGATCTAGCTGAAAATATACTTGAAAAATACGCCAGTCAATTGCAACTAGATCTGGTTTTATACGATTCATTACTCAAGTGTTCTCTTATGTAAACTAGGCCAGTCATTGCATCAAAGCAAATTGTTATATTCCTCTAGAATGAGTCACTTGAAGCATGCAAGAAGCTAAACTTGACCTTTCAAGTCAATGTAGAGTTGGGAGAAATACACGATTTGTATCAAAGAACTCGTCTTTTACGGTTTGTAGAGCTATTTGGGGGATTTGCTTGTCCGGACTGTAACTTAGGCATGGATCGCAGGACTTCCAAACAACTTGGCAATATTATGTACCTGTCATGCGGCGCAAGTTTGAGTCCCTAGTTCAAGGTTCAAGGTCGCCTTAGAGGTCAAAGGTCATTTGCCTGTCCGTACTGTAAGGTAAACATGAATTGCAAGATTTTCAAATCACTTAGAACTTTCTTGCCTTAATGAGACGAAGTGTCTCATACAAGATTTGGGTCACACTTAGAGGTCAACGGTCATGGGTCTGGATTTGTTTGTCGCGGCTATAACTTAAAAATATATAGCAGGATTTTCAAGTGTCGCGCACAAGACTTGGGTCCCTAGCTCAAATGTCAAGGTCACACTTTGAGGTCAAAGGTCATTTGCCTGTCCGGGCTGTAACCTAGACACGGGTCAAATATTTTGGCAGTAATGTTTGCATCCATGAACGAAGTGTTACCCACAAAAATGTTGCCCCTAACTCTAAAGTCAAAGTTACACTTAGTTATCAACGTCATGGAGCTGGATTTGCTTGACCGGATTGTAACTTAAACATGGATTTCAAGACTTTCAAAAAAGAAATGGCAGTAATGTTTGCCTTTGTGAGACTGCTGCGCACAAGATTTGCGTCCATAGATCCAATGTGAAGGTCAAACTTAGAAGTAAAGTCCACCGAGCTTGATTTGCTTGTCCTGTCTGTAGATTTTCTCTGGATCAAAGGATTCTCAAATGATTTGGCAGTGAAATTTTCCTCATTGTGTCGCACTAAAAGAGATCTTCGACCTAATGAGATATATATTTGGTTTAATAAATTGAAGAGAAAACTCAGTTTATTTATACACGTAGCTGATATACTGTAGAATCATTAATTTTCGTAGGGGACTAATTTTCGTTGATTTCGTGGCGGGCTCTAAGCACGAATATTAATCCTCACGAAAACTGTTTATTTGGTATACCTCTCGTTTTCTAGAACACGATTCCACGAATATATGTACCAATGAAAGTGATTTCAATACAGATCCCACGAAATTTAATGTCAACGAAAATAAATGATTTTATAGTAAGCAATTTTACATATCCCACGTTTTCTCGCGGTCACATGATGGTAAACGTAACTAAACAAGAGCTCTTGGCCTGCTCTTTACCTATATCAGAGTTGCGGATCTCTGTTAGGTTGTTAGGTATTTACACTACTGTATAACATACCGCCGTAAATTAATCCAATACACAAACATTCTTCATTAATGGTTCTATGGAAGAAGAAGGGGAATAATTCTTGTCTGAGATCGAATCACTGATTGTAATTCTGAACAACTCGATAACATCATTTGAATATTTTTGTAAACTTTAGAAACCTCCGTGACACTATTAGAATAATTAAACAAGCTAAAAACATATTTTGAAACACACATTAAAACACTATTTAACCTACGTGTAGTTGGTCTCTGTGTTGTCGTGGCAACGGGGCAGTTGCCACACGTGGCGTTACAGAAGTGCCGCATGCTGCTATCCTGACAAACGTCTTTCCCGATGTCGTTAAACGTTTTGTACAACACGGCGCAATTAGAATCGTCCACACATGCTTCTACGGCAGATACATATTTAAAATATAGAATTTGACTTTTCATTAAATTGATTGAAAAACATAACTCTGAAACTTTTACACCAGGTTGGACCAGTTTTATTTGTCTTGGAAGGTTTGTGAATTGCATGAGTCGAACTCACACATTTCGGTTCCGTAGTAAATGAAGCTTCTTGTGGATCATTTAAACATAATCTGCATTTTTATTTTTTATTTAAACTGAGCCTGCAGATTTTAATGTTACTCGAGGATAATTTTTACCGTATCACCCGAATACTTTATTTAAAAAAAAGATGAAATTGAAGTTATAAATATTTATTAAGGGAACACATACATGTAGTAATAGTAAAGACCAGTATATTTATATATGACAGCGTTCAAAATAGGAAAGACAGGAAGAGGGTTACCTTGGTAAAAATTAAATGTATAGATCATAAGACATTAAGATCAATGATTAGGATAACAATATAATAAGAAATGTAAACCTGTAGACGAATAAGAGAAAGAAAGACAGACATATTGACTCAATGTTGTTTTTTTGTTTTGTTTTTTGAAAACAAGACATACATACAGACAAACGGACAGACTTTCTGACAAAAAGACAGACAGACAGATTTAAAGACTGTTATAATGAGAGATAAATAAATACCCTGGCAAAGGTTGCATGTTTTGTTACAGAAGTGGTTAAAAGCTTCCTCGTGACATATGTCCTTCCCAGCGGTGGTGAATACACTTGTCAGTTGTCCACATTCTGGTCCATCCTCACAAATACCTGTAACAACGTGGTTGCTATAGCAACAGTGCACTTCTCCCTCTCTAATTTTTCCCTGGGTTTAGGAACTTCAGTCCATTTCTTGGTTTTAATCATCACATAATTAAAACATTTTTAAGTCCCTGGTTTACACAATGATGGGACTAGTTCGGTGGTCAAATCTCTCCTTTACCGAAAGGTTGCGAGTTCGACCCATGGTCTCGACGGGGTCATTTGTCTACGCAAGAACAATTTAGTATTCCCTCACAACGAAATCACGGTGTAGACCAGTGTCATGATACCACATCCAATCACGCTATCCCAACACTGGACCAACCAATCCTGGAACTACCGTATATGGTAAGCGTCAAGCCAGAAGGACCAACCAGTCCTGGAACTACCGTATATGGTAAGCGTCAAGCCAGAAGGGCCAACCAGTCCTGGAACTACCGTATATGGTAAGCGTCAAGCCAGAAGGGCCAACCAGTCCTGGAACTACCATATAAGGTAAGCGTCAAGCCAGAAGGGCCAACCAGTCCTGGAACTACCTCATTAGGTAAGCGTCAAGCCAGAAGGGCCAACCAGTCCTGGAACTACCATATAAGGTAAGCGTCAAGCCTTTAAAGGAAAAACCAGTCTCATCTAAGCAGGAAAATATGCAAATGACTGAATTACTGTAAGTGGGACGTTAAACATACACAAAGAAATACCCAGAAAGAAGGGAAATGGTAGACAGAGTTTGACTGCTATATGCATCATACCGCAACTGACCAATCAGAATACAGTTTCATCACAACTGACCAATCAGAATACAGTTTCATCACAACTGGTCAATAAGGATTCAGTTTTGTCGCAACGGACCAACGGTTGGATCAGAATACACTTATGTCGCAACTGACCGGTCAGAATAGTTTCATCACAGCTGACCAATCAGAATACGGTTTTGTCGTTACGGACCAACCAGAATACATTTCTGTTGCAAATAACCAATCAGAATACAGTTTGAATGAGAATTCCATTATGCCTTATTTTGTCCATATACCCGTGGCGGTGAAAATAGCAGCGACTATGGTGAAAAGAGAGTATTAAAACAAAACAAACCACGGACTTACCGGCACTTACAGCTGGTGCGACAGTTGTCGTCGTCGTCGTCGGCGAATTGACGGCACAGTTGGTATTACATAGCTGATCTGTACAACACTTGGCACACACTTTTTGACTCGCAACAACTTGACACAGCTGAAAATGGCGGGTCATTTTAATTCAAGGCCATGCAGATCTATCATAAGGTGGCCAATCATATCAAGACAGAAACATTATATAAATGTCCCAGATGTTTTGATGTTTTTTAGAACTAACTTAATATTTACAAATACTTATTGTTTATTCCAAACAAAATTTGGATTCCATATATTTACTGGCTAAAATTTTCACAGAGATGTGATAGGATTCAATCCAAAAATGGGTCCAACTCTTAACCACATTTAAAACTAGTATTCAAAACAGTGAAGATCCTTTTTAACACGATGCATCATTACACAATAGGAAATCTGAAGCATACAACAGATCAATTTCATCACGATATGTTATAAAACGAAAGCCAGTTTGAAGCATCAGGAGGTGGACCAAACTCTTTATTTTGTATTTTTAACTGTCTTGAAAATATCACAAAGTTATTATGTGGGCCAATACAGCGCGGTATCTAGACGTGAACGCATTTAGGGTTATAATGGAGTTGTACTGTATAACCTCTATTCAATAGCGACACCTGTTTGATAGGTAGTCAGCAGTTGACCTGATTTACACAAGGGACGCGTGTTTTTGTTTGTGTTATTTGTAAGCAGCAGATGACCTAAGCAAATGCGGAAGAAACAGTTTCACTGCTTAACACCGAAAATGAACATTAGCTTGCCTTTGCTATGGTCACTGTATGACGTAAGCGCTGTTACATCGACGATAAAATCAAAATAATGATCCTGTATGGATTAAAGACACCTTATAAGCAAAACAACAATAACTTACATGCTGTTCCCTGCACTTTACTTCATAAAATCCATTCGGTAGTTGATTCACGCCACAAACCTTGAAAAACGAATATTTCGTAGTAACGAAATAAAGTAATTTTGAAACAAATATATATATATATATAAAAGGGGGGGGGGGGGGTCTGCGAGTGAACATTTGGTTGGGTTTTGAAATATACATATTTTACCTATTTTCACCTATTTTACAAAAACAACAACAAAGAATATCTTTAAAATTTTGCGTTTTTATCTGTGTATTACTGTTTAATTACTTGTTCTTGAATATTCATAATGTTAAACACAGCGACAGGTGGTCATGGGGCCTGGTTGCCAATGACAAACAGATATATTTGATAACGACTCCGAAGAATTGCACAGTAATTCTATAGGGTTACTATCTAGTCTCGAGGTATCTAAAACTACGTGTTTGAAGAATCGCTCTAATATTTATATAGAGTAAGTATGGCTAAATCAAAGGACAGAGCTTATAGCTTGAGTCATCGCCTGTATTCAATGAATCGCCACATTGAGGAATTGTAAGACCATTGTAATTGTTGCTCTATTATCAAGCAAAGATAATGCAAATATACAAAATAATTATCGTAAAATATGGTACTGGTATAGTTCCCTTGCTTTGCGCTCAGCATATAAGGGTAGTTCCAGAACCATTTGGCCCGGTGTCAGGATAATGTGACTGGGTGTGGTATTATGCCACTTGTTTACAGCGTGGTATCACGGTGAGGTAGCACTTTATATGTCACAAGTAGACAAAGGTCCACAAATGACTGAAATACTGTCTGTGCGACGTTAAACATAATAAAAAAAAAAAAAAAAAAAAAAAAAATAGAAAATAAAAAAATAAAACAATATACCCCAGTTATATATTACCCATCTATACTTAAAATTTCTTCTTTAATGTTTATGTATGTTCCGTAACATAATGAAATTACTACGTTCGCATTTAAATAAGGTGAAATATGTTGTTGTTGTTGTATTGGGGTTTATCGTCGCTGCGATAGTATTTCAATCATATAGCGACGTCCAGCTAATTAGAGGTGGAGGAAGACTCCGAGTACACAGAGGTACCCGGGTAGAACCACCGACCTACCGCAAGCCAGCTGGAAGGCTTCCTCGCATGAAAAATCCGAAGTCCCGGTGAAATATGTATACGTAATTAAAACATTTTGAAACCGCCCCCATGCATTCGGGGTCTTCCTCCACCTGTAATTAGCTGGACGTCGCTATATGACTGAGATACTGTCGAAGCGACGGTAAACTCAAATAGTAAAGTCATTTTGAAACCACTCAGCAATTATCCCCCTTGAACGAGTTTTCATTTTACCGCCAGATGTCGATAACACTCTCAGCTGAGTGACGCACTTAAACGCAAGGGCTAGCCAATGGATATAAATCAGCACTTTGACGCCATAAACGATTTTTCTGATTAATAAAAACTACTTTTCAATTTTAAGTTGATAATAAGTGATACTTCATTTTTTTTTTTTGAATATTTGATGCCATTCTCAACGCCGATCACCATATTTGTGAACAATGTCTTGCACTTAAGTTGATTGACTTATTTTACCTTCAAACTACACTTGGTGTTAACATGAACATACGAGCTCTAGCGATGTTACTGTAAAATCATTAATTTTCGTTGACATCAAATTATGTTGATAATGAACCTAATGGAATTTCGTGGGTACATATATTCATGGATCTATGTTCTAGAAAACGCGAGGTCTATATAAGAGAAAAAAAATCATTGGGATTAATATTCGTGGATAAAACCCTCCACGGAATCGACGAAAATTAGTGTTCCACGAAAATTAATGATTCCACAGTACAAGATTGATAAATCAGAGACCAGTCTACCTCGTTCGAGTCACATAGACGAATGGTGTCACAGTCCGCAGGATCGGCTTCAGCGTAGTCACAATGGTAGCACACCGGTCCGTAGGTAGTAGGATATCCTGGAAGTCAAATACCCACTCTATCTTATATCGCCCGTGGAATTTTACGCCTGTATTTCTGTCGTTTAAGGGTGTGCCAAATTTCATGTTCCATACAATTAAGAGGTCGTTTAATACTGCCTTTTTTATAGTGAACAAGACTTTCATGCCTCTACATCGAAGAGTATGTATTTCATTTGCAAGGGTATTTTTTATAATTATGTCGATTTAAGCCAAGGACTGCTGTAAAAAGACGTTTTCCTTGGCATATTAATCCACGGCTTGATGCCATTAATAAAACAGAATAAGTCAAGTTCCGATGATACCCTGTGCATTGCTTTGTGTCTTTTATTTAACAATGTTTATAAACATTGTACAAGCAAAACACGCGACGCTGTCTTATCTGTGCACTCATGGGATATGTTATGCTGTCATCATGGCCGCCCTCTTAAATTGTTTATTGAAAACTCATTTATTTTGGCCTCATTTATTCCGGTTGGCAGGATGACCATAGTGTCCCTTTACTCAACAACATTGAGAAAACACTCCATTTGTGCATCTTTAAAAATTCACAAGTCACAAATTCTATGCGATGTCTGATATTCGCCATTGCCAAAAGTGAGAGCGACAGTTACTGCATAGGCTTATGTTGTGCAGAATGTGTTTATAAACATATTGAATATTTAAAAGCATTCTGTCTGTAATCAGTTTAACCACGGTGTTTAGAATTTGATAATCAGTAAGTGAAGCAAGTAACTAAAATCAAACATCATTTTGCCTCAGTAAATGAGCCTAAATACTTAGATACCTATACAAATTCTAAGAAATTAAACTAAACTTTTTTTTCTTTCCAAATCTGGTCCGAGTGAGGCACAAATGATGGTGAAAGAGAAAAAAAATAATAGAAAAAAAATCTTCTGGGATTTGGACCATAATCCTCAGTTTCAAAGCATTTGACAGTAATTTTAGCCCAATTATGGATGCCCTTCAATTGGAGGTAATTTATTAGAGTCCCTGAAATTTAAATTTCGAGAACAGTGCTTACTGCGAGGACTGCTACCATACCCACTGTAGACTACAATAAATTTGTCTTAAGTCAATCTTTTTTTTAATGAAGAACTTAACAGTCGAATGTGAATGTCCACGACTGCCTGTTACATTTTACTGCATTTTATTTTCAGCTGTGGGATATATTACTACCCTTTGGTCGTTTTAAATGTAAGCAATCAAAATACTGCTAATGCACCCCTCAGTCGGGACACGTCAAATCTAAACACATCCTGTCCACGTCAAAAATCTCAGGGCTTTCGTTGAAAATCCAGCAATTTGCTTATTTTAAAATTGTCGCATACCAACCGAAATTAAATTCTACACAGACCACTGAACTATAGTTTTAATAGGTCCAAAATTCTACAATTCATCATTGGGCAACGAATAGGACCAATCGATAATAAGAAAATGTAATCTAAAAATCCCACGGGCGATTTATGGAGAGTAACAAGTTGAGTCGCAAGTGGGTTTCCGACGATAGAGGACACCACGGAAATACCTAACCTTTGTTCTGGCAATGGTTGACAACACATAGATCCGTGTCACAGCACTCACTGCAGGTTGTTGTGTGAAGAGAAGAGGACACGTCACCACAGTGCTATAAATAAACGTAATTTAATTGGTTAACAAATTGTGCAGGTTTTCGTTAAAGGTTATCTTGTATTTCATTGTAGAGTGAAACAGCCTGGAATGTATCACACCTTTTGAAAAACGGTAAACTTAACCACAGTGCTATAAATAGACGCCTTTTCATTGGTTCACAGGTCATGTACGTTGTTGTCAAAGTAAAACAACTCGCGTTTCATAGTGTACGTTCTATCAACCAATAAAGAAGAGGCGGTTCGCCACACAACAGTGCTATAAATAAAGTGTTATTTGATTGGTTAACAGGTCAAGTAGATTATCTTGCATTTCATTGGATGATATAACTATCTTGATTCTTTCTATAATGAGGTGAAGTATAACAGAAGATTTAGTCTACCAAACTTCCTTTTCGGCTGTTTTTTTTTTCAAAGTCATTGTCGATTATACAGAAAACATATCGTCTGTCTCAGGAGGCCGAGTGATTAGATCGTCCACCTCGGGAACCGGAGGTCGTGGGTTTGATCCCCGACCGTGTCATATCAAAGTCACTAAAATGGTACTGGTACAGCTCCCTTGCTTAGCGCTCAGCATATAAAGGTAGTTCCAGGAGTGGTTGGCCCGGTGTCATGATAATGCAAACAGGTGTTATGCCACATGCCTACAGCACTGAATCTGTCCCTTGTAGACATACTTTTCCAAATGACTGAAATATTGTCGATGGGACGTTAAACACAACAAACAAACAAAACATCACCTCGGTGATCTAGGTACAACTACTCATACGAGTGTATTACAGGAGTGCCTCATGAGACACTCGACGCCATTACCGAATGAACACCTGAGCGGCGCTCAACTGACTGAAGTCAAATTGAGTTAAAACAAGCTGCATAATTTGTTAACATTAAAGATTTAACATTTATCAAGCTACCATCTATTCTATGAATCCGCTTTATCTCTTTTCATCGACTGGCTGCATTAGAAATTGCATTAGTCTTATTGTGTATAATACTTACACTTTCCGATTTGCAGCCCATCTTGTACTTCAAGACTCCATGATCGCTGACGTATTGCTCAATGGAACATTTCTAGATGGCAGAGAAAAGAGGTATATTCACAAATGTACTGAAAAGAAAATGAAATGCAGGGTAACAAATCTGTACTGTTACCCTTACAAGCCAGTTTCAAGATTAAACCATCTGACTTTGTTGTTAACCACATAACACCTGTTCTATCGCCTGCCTCATTAGACATTATGGCCAAAAAAGTTTCGTTTCCGGTTTCCAGTCAAAAAAAAACACTTTAGGGTCGACCGGAAATGAAGGGTCGGACAGGAAACCAGAAACGGAACATTTTTTTTGTTTTGTTTTTTGCCTAATTGTATCGCTTTTTGCGTTTCTTAGGTCAACTTTTATAAGGATTGACAAGATGACAAGATGTTGATTGGACATAAAGCAGTGTTTCCCTACCTCTCTGGCGCCACAATTGACCACCTGCTCACAATCAACTGCGGACACAATGTCGTCACACGCAAGACATGTAAGATCAGAACCATCTGCAAAGACAAACGCAAAGTTGTCATCTTATTTCCGTAAACAATTCCTAAACCTATTTTTAAACTATTTTTACATCCAATCAGAGACACTTTTTAAATCATGTGACAATACAATATATTTCTGTATCTGAACGCTCGCGAGTACAAAAATCTTGTATATTTTCTGTATTGTATGATTCACAGATCCCATGTGAGCAAATCTTGGGAAATCATATAAAACTCGTCTAGCGCCACGTCCAATGTGATTTTCCAAGCTGTGTTCTCGTCCAAATACTTATCCTTACAGTTTGTCCTGATTAATCGTCCAATGAAATGCTTTAATTTCGTTCAAAATTTAAAAAATATATGAAATCAATCGCGATATCTTGAAATAGAGAAAATATGAGTGAGTATGACGTATATGGTGCCTACGTGACCAAAGAGGATTATGGGCGGGGCTAGTTATGGCGGCGACTGCATGACAAAAAAAAAAAAAAAAATACAATTAAGAATGTATTCAAAATAATTACCTGCGTGGTGTACAGTCGAGAAAAATATACATATTACAGCAAAGATGTGCCAGGCTGAAAACAAAGGACATTGTATCAATTATACAAATAGTTAAAACTTATCTATTTTATATGGATTGGGAAACACGTTCTTTTCCTCTCGATGTTCCTGGGTTGGACCAGTACTTTGCGCCTGGGAAGGCCATTATAAATCCTTGTCCCCTACGGAATACGACCCCAAAACCCCCGTATTGGCAGTCGGGTATATAACCACTGCACCACGGTATCCCTCTTTGTCACAAATACATGTACACAGTTGCAAAGATTTGCATGCAAGTTTTCGTTAATTTAGATGCATAAATTCTTTCAGAAAAAAAAGATTATTATCAAATTTTTAAGTGTTGATCAATACTATTGTCGCAACCCACGGTATATATTCTGTTATCCCTTTCAATTAAGAAGCAAGACATTTTTTCGAGCATGGGCTACGACGATGGACCACTATGTTTTAATTGAAAGTACAACATTTATTGAAACACATGGGCTGACCTACACGGAATAACGTGGAGGAGGGGATATTTATCGGCAGATATATTTTTCCGCGTAGGATCAACTCCAATAATTGATAACAATTGATTTATTTCATCGACTTCTTTTACTAATCCTATATTTTGTAATTTCTTCATTTCAAAGATGAACTAAACCCTTCTTACTCTCAAACTCCGCCCACCGTTTACGTCACGCTTACGTCACGCTACGCTCTTTTATCGACAACTGTAAGGGGAGGTAACTTGTCTGACTCCATATGGATTTCTACTGACCCTACATAGAAATATATAGGGTAACACATGACCGCGATTCGACCAATGAAAATGCAAGGAACTTATGACTTGACTATTTGAGTTTACCGTCGCTTCGACAGTATTTCAGTCATATAGCGACGCCCAGCTAATTACAGGTGGAGGAAGACCCCGAATGCACGGAAGCATCCGCGTAGAACCACCGACCTACCGCAAGCCAGCTGGAAGGCTTCCTCACATGAAATTCCGATTGACCCTGCCGGGATTCGAACCTACGCGGTGAGGAGCTGAGTAAATGTGAAAGTCAGCGACTTTACCCTCTCGGTCACGGAGGCCCCCGTAAGAACTTATGGTAGGTGAAACAAATTATATATGCAAATGTATTGATGTAGTCAATAATAGCGAAGTCAGATTAGCTACGGGTGGAGGTATATAGTCCTATTAATGAGCCACTCGGCGCTACATGTTATTGGTTCTGGTTGTCACGCCTCTGCAACAGGGAATATCGCTAAACCGAAAGTAGAACAATATCATAAATTAGGAGTACACAAATATGGACAACGGTGTAAAAAGACTCCGAGATACCGGACAGAATCATCGACAGATCGCAGCACTGCTTGAAGACTTCAACACATAAAAAATTCCGAAGGATACATGTTATTATCTCTAATTAGTATGCTTTGATTGAATGATAATGTAATATTGTGTGGTAGCACAGTGAGACAGAGCGATATATGTCTCCTGTGGACTTACACAGTCCTTAAAGGATTGAGATACTGTGCTAAGCAAGCTAACAAATAAAACAACAAAAACAGTTTTGCTTTGTAATTGCGTACCTATGCAAGCTTGATCAATCAACAGGAAAAAATGGTCATTAATCTTCCACAGACCGTGTCTATCCGAAATAAGATGTTAACCTACGTAAATCAACGAGAACTTCCCGAATATCAATTTACATATTGGCGTACAATTCTGGGAAACAAACATACATTTGAGAATTTGAATCCAGACACTGATCGGTCTGTTTAAATCAGCGAAATTTACCGCCTATTATCGATCCTATGGTGAAATTGTCTATTAAAACAGAATACTCTCGCGTCAACGGTAAACTAAAAACCATCAACTCGACAAATCATTAAGAATTCAGGCATGGCCTTGTTTGTTCATTTCTGATGTTGTAACGCAAACTCTAGCCTTGTCGCCCTCGCATATGCCCTCATTCGTCAGCCTGTCATGCCATGTGGCAACAATTGAAGAGTGGTCATTAGGGTTCAACCAGTATCTCAGTCTTCTATTTAAATAATAAGGTGTTTATTTTGAATTCGAGTCGTTTTGTCAACAGTTTTTCAGTCACTTAGGTACTTTTGTCTACAGTAGATATAGTGCTGCCACACTGAGATATTACAACTTGAACTGAGACAGGTGGCACCATGCCACACCCAGTCACATCATCCTGACACCGAGCCAACCAGTCCTGGAACTATCCTTATATGATGAGCGTCAACAAGGGAGCTATACAAGTATCATCTAACAACTGAATCGGTGCGAACAGCGTGAGTTATAGAAAGAGAGAGATTTCGAAAATCTAGGACCAATAACGCAATTTCCCAATGATCGAAATTTCCAGTTTCGAACTTCATGTCATTTTCATTAAAATAAAAGAATTCGATAATTTGAATTACCAACTTTTTCGAAGGAGCGAAATTTCGATAAATCGATAAATGTTAAAAACACAATTTGGCCTCGAGAAAACAAGTTTTGATAAAACAAAATTTCGAAATATCGAGATTATACCGTAACAACGAATCGGTCACTTTCTTGGTATTGTTGGAATCTATTCGTAAATTCGACTGAGTTGGAGACTTTTTCTTTTATTTATCTAAAGTATGAAAAATCCTGGAATTCTTAGACCAAAAGAAATATAGTTGCGTGTCTGTGGCATGAACAGCCCGCTCCGGCCAACAACAAAAACAACAATGACAAAGAAAGAAATACAAAAAAATATGAATACAAACGTAAATAAAATAGTATAGAGTTTCATTACAAAATACAAAAAAAAAAATGAATTAAGCCCATGTGTAAATACGATAGCATATTTAACTTACGCCAATAGAATACAGTTACGTATTTACAAAAAAAACAAAACAAAAAAACACACACTGGAATACATATACATACCCTGACAAACAAACAAACAAACAAACAAACAAACATACATACATACATACATACATACATACGTACGTATCTTTGCAGTTATAAGACCAATAAAGAATGTCATTTTATGTAGAATTATAGTATCATTGTATTGATACAGAATTTTCGTGTTCATGTCTTGGTCCCAGTAGTATGAAACGGTAGCTGGGAAGTCTTAAAAATCAAATCATGTATTCTTTATCATGTTAAGATATTTACAGTCGCAAGTCTTTCGTCTGTAAAGAAAAACGAAAATTATTTTGCAAAATAATACCCTTGTTATCAGTTTATTACATTTACTAAAAATCTCCGGGAATATATCTAATTCAGCTTTTCATTTATTATTTATTTTTATATTTTTGGCCTCTTTTATAATGCCTTAAAAACTTATTGTCGGCAGTCAAAATTTACGGACTGGCCGGCCATCAGAAACAAAACTTTTTTTTCAGCCTTATCTTTCCTTTACTGTTTATTTTCGTGACACACGAAATTGCCATATCAAGAATGTCTAGTCTCAGGTCGCTTTTAGATGGTCATATAGTCAGATAACCTCTCTGTAAACCTTTCGTTCACATGGCGATGAATGGAAAGTCATTCACAAAAGGGGTCAACCAATGTTGTTAACGCTTGAGCATCCGGTTTGAATATGTATAGTTTTTTTTAGATTTAAACCTTAGATAATTTTCTATTAAATTATTAATCTATAAATATATTATCGATAAAGTGATACAAGTGCTCTTTTTTGCTAGAAAACAACAACAAAAACTGTAAATGACAAACGTATGAAACGTACACACATGCTGCGTGATGCATCTAAGTGCGCATGCGTAACAGCAAAATAAAATTCCTAATCATTGTAAAGGGTTAAGAATTATGTAAAAGAAACTTTAGATTTCTGCATAGAAATCCCCATAGACGATACAAACTATTAAATGCACACATGTAGTTTAATATTATAGATGGATAAGTTACATAATTATTTCATCGAGTTCAGTCTACATTTCGCCCATATCTCATTGACGTTTTGTCTTTCCTTTCCCAACTCGCTTGTTTGTTCTTAATGAACTCTCCAGAAAGCGACTAGCACAGAAATAGCGACGATTTTATACACTCATACGTTAAGTCTGCATCATCTTACCTACAAACATTTTGAAATATGAAATAATTTCCCAATTAGCCGTAAAGTCCTATGAGCTATATACTGTTCATGGCACACACTTCTTTCTTATCATTACAGAAGAAATTAGGTCAAGTCTGTTTCTCATGTCTATGTATATGTCACTCCCTGGCGGACAGCTCAGGACTTGATCTATCTATCTATCTATCTATCTATCTATCTATCTGTCTGTCTGTCTGTCTGTCTGTCTGTCTGTCCGTCCGTCCGTCCGTCCGTCCGCCCGTTTCTGTCGTCCTGGAACAAATAAGCTTTTAAATTCCACCATACTTAAAAACTCGTTGGCAAAGCACCCTCCCCTGCGTAGACCTGTATGGCGGCAGTATATCACAGTTCATTTCCCAAGTTTCCAAGTAAATACAATGCACAATGTAGCATTAGAATACAAAGTAGCATTAGACATATAAACAATAAACAAAATATAAAGATATTGGCGGAGAGTTTTATACTGATTATAATAATATTTATAATATTAAAGTATGTCTTAAGAAGTGGCAAAACAGCAGCATTTACATTTGCGTCAAGGTAGGGCCCAAAGGGCGTGTTTAACATGTAACTGCACCAATGGTTTGTTTAAAAAGAGCGCGCTCAACTTCTCAGAAAATCTAATTGTATAATATCAGTCATCTAAAGCATAATTTATACATGTATATGTCTCAAGGGACATAATTGTGACCCATGATTTCAACGACATTTAATAAATTTCATTTGAATGTTATTTATTAACAAATTATTTTGAAATGACGTGCACGTTAGATCCTTTTCCTTGAGTAGAACGAAAAAGCGAATTTTCATCATGAAATTTGTTAGTTATACTACTCATTGTGCCCATTCCACGTAATGTCATTTTAAGATAACGCGAAAAAGCATTTTCTGCATCGTTTCAGAGTGAAAAACTGCTGTATTTTATTTCTTTATTTTTTAATGATATATAGCGCATGCGAAGTCAAAAATGGTGCCCTACTCATAAGTCCCGATTATTCTTTTGTCAGATGTACAATTGTTTCTAACATTCTGGAAAACCTTCCGAGTTTATGGATTTTGTTTGCTAACACGCAAAGCACATCGCTCATAATGTTTCCCCGAATATGAGGAAATATTGTACATCTGACAAAAGAATCGTTAGTGATTTTGTGTAGTGCACAACTTTTCGTTTCTCATGTGCTTTATCACATTAAAATTGGTTCTTTTTCTAATAGAGGTAAATTATGCTGTTTGTGAGAGCTTAAAGTGACGTCATATACCACGTGGTATGGTCACACTGACTACAACTACACGTTCAAGCAATAGCAACATTGAAAAATACATGTAGCAATAATAATAACACTTGCAGTTGTTAACAGTTTAGATTAGAGGGGAGTCATTATAGTATAGAAATAGGGGGCCATTATCTTTTAACGAGGATCAGCACTGTATGAAAAAGGTCCACTTCTTTAATCACTTAAAATGTAAGAAACGCACCGAAAAGCTAATACTTAAGGAACGTGATGTCTTTTACTCAGTTCTTGCATATGGTATGCTCCCCTTACGGCCTCAGTGTCGTGTGTTTACACTGATTATCATGTTGTGAGCTATAAAATAATAAAACTACTCGCGATCAAAGGTACCCGGTACGTTGCTTTGACCTTTGACCGAAAAACTGCCGCAATAAAAACTTCAGTAATACTGTTATCAGTATATGTCCATACCATTCAACACTGATATTGTGGCTTTAGTTATTCTATGGTTTTACACGGTAGAAATTAGCAAGATTTCGTCGGTCAGATCTCTTCCGACCAAACGTGTTTTTGAATTCGCGAAAATTTTAGGGCAATTCCTCAGGCACGGGGCTGTTTTTTGTTCCTGTATGTCTATGTTCATTCATTTCACGCAAATTATGACCAATTCTATGAAACTCTAACAATGATCAAAGGAGTTACAGCAATTTAAACGACATGATGTACGATTTCAATGGAAAAAAAACGTTACCTTCCTTCTTATTATATATAAGTTTGTTGATTTTTTT
This sequence comes from Solen grandis, assembly GCA_021229015.1. Classification (NCBI taxonomy): domain Eukaryota; kingdom Metazoa; phylum Mollusca; class Bivalvia; order Adapedonta; family Solenidae; genus Solen; species Solen grandis. The sequence goes on along the minus strand of CM037791.1, from coordinate 26,066,855 downwards.
TAAATGCGTCAGTTTTTCGGTCAAAGCAAGGATAAATATAAAATCTCCTGACATCATCTCATTTTTTTTTTATTTCAGTCCAAGATAATCTTTGATAATCATGTTTTAAAACTAACGTAAGTAGTATAAGTATACTTCAGAAAACAACAAACTGTTGATTTAATTCAAGATGGTCGGTAATTTTTCAGCAAAACATAATTTGTATTTATATCATGTATGTTTGTGAGGTACTTATTGTGAAAATAACTGAAACAATATATGACATCGCGTAATTAGAAACAAGGTTCATAAATATCCTATCAAATCATGGCATTATATTTCATATCAAACAGTAACGGGTAACATTGAGGATAGGTCAATAGCCTTAATACCACTAGACCATTTTTTACTCATCATGACGTTGTTTCTTGACTTGACTTGTCATATAGCGACGTCCAGCTAATTACAGGTGGAGGAAGACCCCGAATGCATGGAGGCATCTGGGTAGAACCACCGACCTACCTTAAGCCAGCTGGAAGGCTTCCTCACATGAAAATCCGAATGACCCTGTCGGGATTCGAACCCACGAGGTGAGGGGCTGAGTGAGTGTTAAAGTCAGCGACTTTACCCTCTCGGCCACGGAGACCCCTTGTTTCTTGAACAAGCTTATTTGCACATTGATTTTAAGTAAAACCGATGTGAAACACACACTTCGGTAAGCAAACCTTAGATGAAACAGTAAGGATAATCTATTTTCTTATCGCACATGTCTAATTATGAAGTAAATTATCACAGAAAAAAATCCTTTCAAATGGTTGGTTTCATCTTCTGTAGATAAGGGTGTCTCGTATACTTTATTGAAATAGACCGCTTGTACAGACGTGGTAAACAAGTCCTGGTCTCATCAGGTCTACGAGTAGATCATTATAGCATTATTATAGTAATCCTGTATTTTAAATTAATTATTAATAATTTTTATTATTCCAAGAATAAGATGATGTCATTTATTTTATATGTATGTCTTTTTTTATCAAAAATAATACGATTTGTTGTATAAATGTTTTTTAAAGGTCAATAAAATCATGCACTACATGAACGTCATACATATATATAACTATATTATTATAATTAAAATTAATATTATTATTTTTCCTTTTTTAGTTTCTTCTCAACCTTCTTTGATGTTTGTTATACTTAAATCTCTTTTTCAGATTTTTCATGACTGAGGATCAACCTTTCGTACATATATTTTACTCGTTAAGGATTTTGCCTTCGTTCATTGGATATCAGATACACCAATTCTTCATTTGAAGGTTATCCATTGTTTCCGGAGTCCGGAGTGTGAATGTCTTATAGTGTTAACTTATGGCTGTTTTCCACTCTTTTTTGGATACTACTAGCTACTTTCATTCAGCCTCAGACTCATTCTCGTTACCAACAATGTTATTTGGGTTGGATTTCATGTATAGATCATTATACCCTGTTGTTGATGCCTTTTTTTTTTTTTTTTTTTTTTTTTTTTGCTTCCAAATAATCCATTGCGTTGTTATTGCTGTCCGTCTTTTATGCACAAATCATCATTTTTTTCTGCTTAGTTTCTTTACTGGAATTGGTCTTTGTCTTGAGCAAGTCCAGCTGAACTTAAAGTTAATCTCTTGTAGTCATTTTTAATGTATTCATACTCGATTTTGCACGAAGTTTTTTGCACTTTGTACGTATTTAGATTTAAAGGTCCACTCTTCTTCAAAAAGCCGTGTATATTCTTCGGACAGAAAAGTCAAGTGTGTGTGTTACAGAGTTGTTAGGAGATGCAATCTGTACATACCTGTTGACGACATTATCACGACAAGGCATAAATAACTTAAGATTATTCAATAATAACTTATTTGCATATTCCGCATATCTTCCTTAATTTATGTACGTTTTCCATAGACCTTCGCTGTCAACCACGTAGGTCATGCATATAAATGAACAGGTGTCTGGCGATTGTCCCCACCCCAATCTCATAAAAAATCATATCCTAATTTAAACTCTTCTACTATTCGCGATTAGATCTGACAACATCGCATAAGGGTTCACGTCAGATTGACCTGTTAAGTAATTTATATGCATAAACAAGTGCTCGATTACTGCAGCTTTATATTCCAACCACTACAGCTTTATATTCCAACCACTACAGCTTTATAATCAAACCACTGAAGTTTTGTATTCAAACCACTATAGCTTTATATTCCAACCACTATAGCTTTATATTCCAACCACTACAGCTTTATATTCCAACCACTACAGCTATATATTCCAACCACTGGAGCTTTATATTCCAACCACTGAAGCTTAATATTCCAACCACTGAAGTGTAATATTCCAACCACTACAGCTTTATATTCCAACCACTACAGCTTTATATTCAAACCACTGAAGTGTAATATTCCAACCACTACAGCTTTATATTCCAACCACTGAAGCTTAATATTCCAACCACTATAGCTTTATATTCCAACCACTACAGCTTTATATTCCAACCACTACAGCTTTATATTCCAACCACTACAGCTTTATATTCCAACCACTACAGCTTTATATTCCAACCACTGAAGCTTAATATTCCAACCACTACAGCTTTATATTCCAACCACTACAGCTTTATATTCCAACCACTACAGCTTAATATTCCAACCACTCAGTTTATATTCCAACACTACAGCTTTATATTCCAAGCACTAAAGCTTAATATTCCAACCACTACAGCTTTATATTCCAACCACTGAAGCTTAATATTCCAACCACTACAGCTTTATATTCCAACCACTACAGCTTTATATTCCAACCACTACAGCTTTATATTCCAACCAATACAGCTTTATATTCCAACCAATACAGCTTTATATTCCAACCACTGAAGCTTAATATTCCAACCACTACAGCTTTATATTCCAATCACTACAGCTTTATATTCAAGCACTAAAGCTTTATATTCCAACCACTACAGCTTTATATTCCAACCACTAAAGCTTTATATTCCAACCACTACAGCTTTATATTCCAACCACTATAGCTTTATATTCCAACCACTGAAGCTTAATATTCCAACCACTACAGCTTTATATTCCAACCACTGACAGCTTTATATTCCAAGCACTACAGCTTAATATTCCAACCTTCCAACCACTACAGCTTTATATTCCAACAACTGAAGCTTAATATCCCAACCACTTCAGCTTTATATTCCAACCACTACAGCTTTATATTCCAACCACTGAAGCTTAATATTCCAACCACTACAGCTTTATATTCCAACCACTACAGCTTTATATTCCAAGCACTAAAGCTTAATATTCCAACCACTACAGCTTTATATTCCAACCACTGAAGCTTAATATTCCAACCACTACAGCTTTATATTCCAACCACTACAGCTTTATATTCCAACCACTACAGCTTTATATTCCAACCAATACAGCTTTATATTCCAACCAATACAGCTTTATATTCCAACCACTGAAGCTTAATATTCCAACCACTACAGCTTTATATTCCAATCACTACAGCTTTATATTTCAAGCACTAAAGCTTTATATTCCAACCACTACAGCTTTATATTCCAACCACTACAGCTTTATATTCCAACCACTACAGCTTTATATTCCAACCACTATAGCTTTATATTCCAACCACTGAAGCTTAATATTCCAACCACTACAGCTTTATATTCCAACCACTGAAGCTTAATATTCCAACCACTACAGCTTTATATTCCAACCAATACAGCTTTATATTCCAACCATTGAAGCTTAATATTCCAACCACTACAGCTTTATATTCCAACCAATACAGCTTTATATTCCAACCACTGAAGCTTAATATTCCAACCACTACAGCTTTATATTCCAAACACTACAGCTTTATATTCCAAGCACTAAAGCTTTATAGTCCAACCACTACAGATTTATATTCCAACCACTGAAGCTTAATATTCCAACCACTATAGCTTTATATTCCAACCACTACAGCTTTATATTCCAACCACTACAGCTTTATATTCCAACCACTAAAGCTTTATAGTCCAACCACTACAGATTTATATTCCAACCACTGAAGCTTAATATTCCAACCACTATAGCTTTATATTCCAACCACTACAGCTTTATATTCCAACCACTACAGCTTTATATTCCAACCACTACAGCTTTATATTCCAACCACTACAGCTTTATATTCCAACAACTGAAGCTTAATATCCCAACCACTTCAGCTTTATATTCCAACCACTTCAGCTTTATATTCCAACCACTGAAGCTTAATATTCCAACCACTACAGCTTTATATTCCAACCACTACAGCTTTATATTCCAACCACTGAAGCTTAATATTCCAACCACTACAGCTTTATATTCCAACCACTGAAGCTTAATATTCCAACCACTGAAGCGTAATATTCCAACCACTACAGCTTTATATTCCAACCACTGAAGCTTAATATTCCAACCACTACAGCTTTATATTCCAACCACTGAAGCGTAATATTCCAACCACTACAGCTTTATATTCCAACCACTGAAGCGTAATATTCCAACCACTACAGCTTTATATTCCAACCACTGAAGCTTAATATTCCAACCACTGAAGCGTAATATTCCGACCACTACAACTTTATATTCCAACCACTGAAGCGTAATATTCCAACCACTGAAGCTTAATATTCCAACCACTGAAGCTTAATATTCCGACCACTACAGCTTTATATTCCAACCACTACAGCTTTATATTCCAACCACTACAGCTTTATATTCCAACCAATACAGCTTTATATTCCAACCAATACAGCTTTATATTCCAACCAATACAGCTTTATATTCCAACCACTGAAGCTTAATATTCCAACCAATACAGCTTTATATTCCAACCACTGAAGTGTAATATTCCAACCACTACAGCTTTATATTCCAACCACTACAGCTTTATATTCCAACCATTGAAGCTTAATATTCCAACCACTACAGCTTTATATTCCAACCACTACAGCTTTATATTCCAACCACTACAGCTTTATATTCCAACCACTACAGCTTTATATTCCAACCACTGAAGCTTAATATTCCAACCACTACAGCTTTATATTCCAACCACTACAGCTTTATATTCCAACCACTGAAGCTTAATATTCCAACCACTACAGCTTTATATTCCAACCACTGAAGCTTAATATTCCAACCACTACAGCTTTATATTCCAACCACTATATCTTTATATTCCAAGCACTATAGCTTTCTAATCCAACCACTGAAGCTTGAAATTCCAGCCACTTCAGCTTTATATTCCAACCCATTCAACTTTATATTTCCTGCGGAAGGGGAAACCAAATATAAGTTTCTTATCAATATACTATCATGAATCCAAATTTTGAACATTTGGCAGTGAAAATTTCTTTTTCTTTTAAAAAGATCGAGAAGACATTTGTTTTTGCAATCATGCTTTGATTTTTTTTTATGTCAGAGTTGGTACAGTATATTTAGGGACGTTTGAAAAATTGGATTAAACAGGTCTTTATAGTGACTAAGATATTTATGATTTATCAGCTGTTGCTTGTTGAAACCTCAAACGAACTTTATCATTATATGCGATGATTCGCCCCATTCAACTTGATTTAACCCTTTCCCTCATAGAGGACACCATGAAAAGACCTATGCGAACAGCATAAAACCAGATCAGCCTGCGAGTAACTCGCAGGCTGATCAGGTTTTATGCTGTTCGCTGCTCCTCAGTGGTCTGGAAATGAGGATTTTGTTATTAAATTTGGTAAGGTTTAACTGTGGTTTTCTGCAGATCAGGCTTTATGTTATACCTATTGAGTGCGTCAAAATGAGTCTATATGAGGGAAAGGGTTAAATAGGCTAGGTGGATCACTGTTCAAGTATGTGCATGTGATGTATTGTCATAGCGGATAGCATATCGAGGTGATGTAAACGTGTGTTCAAAAGGAAAAGGACTGAAAGGAAATGAACTTACTCAGGTTATATACTTTTCTATCATTAAAATTATAAATTATAATTTCTGAAAATGATTTTAACATGATATAAAGCACCTCTAAATTGAGTGAATTTGGTGGAACATACCTGGTTTGTAATAAGATGTACCATTTGAAAATCGGCAATCTTTAATTAGGTTATGATGAATAATCTACTCATATGGTTTCAGTAAATATGTATCACTTCATTGCTTTAATTAAAAAAAAAGAAAAAAAAAATATGTATACTAACTCAAAATTTCAGGAAGTATACAAAATTTCTAAGTGAATCCGACATTATACACATTTACTGAAATTTTCTAGTAATTATACAACCTATTATGTAACACCTCTATTGAATCCCCTGAACCGGTCCCCTCTGTAATGCGGTCCCCTCTGTATCCGGATCCTCTTAAAAGGTCCTCCTCAGTTATCTGGACCCCCTAAAATCTGGAATCATTGTAATCCGGACCCCCTCTAAACTATGATCCGGCTCCTCTATAATCCGGCCAAACTCCCCATCCGTCTCTCGTAATCCGGTCCCTGTTTCCGCCCCCCCCCCCCCCCTCTGCAATCCGGACCCTCTATAATCCGGAACCACTGTAATCAAGGGCCACTGTATCCTCTCTGGACATTTTTGCTCCTGTTTCATTCTTTATTTGCTTAATTTAAAAAAAAAAAATAATAATAAAAAACACTGTATAATTCGGACACTCTCTTCTCTATCTGATAAACACGATAAACACGCAGAGGCAGTGATTGAGTAAAATTATTTTCGTCTAAGAAATAGTCCTTCGTTAAAATGATAATTAATAAATGAGCTTCATTTGCCGTCTATAATTAGTAATATGTCAGAAAATATCGATGTATCATATCATATACCATAAATGTTTCATATACCACAGAATTTAAGATGTATCATACCATACATCGTGGAGGATAAGATGTATCATACCATACAATATAAAAGTATATACACGTAGAATATAAAATGTATCGTGTCATACACTGTAGAATATAAAACGTATCATATCATACACCGTAGAATATAAAATGTATTGTGTCATACACTGTAGAATATAAAATGTATCATATCATACACCGTAGAATATAAAATGTATCGTGTCATACACTGTAGAATATAAAATGTATCATATCATACACCGTAGAATATAAAATGTATCGTGTCAATACACCGTAGAATATAAAATGTATCATATCATACACCGTAGAATATAAAATGTATCGTGTCATACACCGTAGAAGATAAAATGTATCATATCATACACCGTAGAAGATAAGATGTATCATATCATACACCGTAGAAGTTAAGATGTATCATATCGTACACCGTAGAAGATAAGATGTATCATTTTATACACCGTAGAATATTAAATGTTTCATATTATACACCGTAGAAGATATAATGCATTATATCATACACTGTAGATATATTGTATCACTGTATAATATAAGATGCTATAAAATCGTACACAATAGGAGATAAGATGTTTCATATCATTCTTAGTTTAATTTTAAAAGTGTATGTATTTCCTCTATCAATGCCCGTCTAAAAACGAATGGTTAGCCAATGCATCATTCCGTGATAGTAGAAAATGTGTGTGTTTGGGAGGGGGGGGGGGCTTCATTTCTGGTAATAGCGTTACGAACGGTATTGAGCCTAAATTTAGAATTAGGAAATCGATATTTAGAGTCATAAAACCTATATCTAGAATTTCTTTTCCGTGACTGATCACATTCATTCTTCGAGCATTCGTTCACTTTACAGGCTGAAGAAGTTAAAAACACTTACGAATTAGCTACCCTGAACTGGTGTAAATGCCATGTTTCAGAACGTGTCACTTGGTACCGCTAGCACCTGGTTCGGGGATACCATATTCTTTATTATTATTATTTTACCGAAATGATTTTTTTCCTGATGTGGGCGTCTACAAAAAAAAGCGTCTTTCCCGTGCAATGTGATCTACATTTGCCGAGTTTATTTGCCAGGTAACAAAGACCACGCTAACGAGGGAGAGAAGAAAAAACGCCTTTTTTATTTCAGCCAATCATCTGTTAACGAGCTGCTTTAAATAATTTATAAAGAGAGCTTTTCCCCCGTGTGAAGCTTGTTTCATTCTTGATTGTAGAAGTACATTTAGTTTGTTTATAACAATTAACTACAACAAATTCATCGACTTACTTTTATCTTTTCCAGACCTTATGCCATATGCGGAAGCCTTTATTCCTTATACATGCTATTCTTAATGTATGGGGGATTAAACAAGCCACTATCGAGTCCTACGCCAAGGTTTGTGTAAACCGGTCTTACGACAAATTTCAAATTCACTAAAAATTCTCAATTTCTGTATACCAAAAATATAAATTTTGAAATAATTCTATACTATTTTCTGAAAGTATATTCTTATAAGAGCAAATACACAACAGTAACTTTATTTAGGTCAATGAATA
>CM037791.1:26008300-26058300 GCA_021229015.1 Solen grandis | reverse complement strand
ATTCCCAGTTTGACCCCTACTTCAAACTAGTGATAAAAGTAGGACATTAAACATGCACCATTCTACTGCTAATATAGCCTCATTCAAATTAATCTGAAATTGCTTGAAAACCACGAAAAAAAAACATGACAATTTTCAAAAGTGTGACATTTTTAAAGCCCTTGAGTACAGAGATCTGTAACTGCTTTATTGACATGCCTGTCATAAGATATTTACACACACACACACAAATATGGCAAAGACACAATTGCCAAAAGCATTAAGTGATAAAGGCACGTAAAACAAAAGCAATAGTGGTGTTGTCTGCACGAAACAATGATTCATAAATAGTGATACTGTCGGAACAAAAGCATGAATCATGATCAGCAATATTTTAATCATAATGCTGTCTGGACGATCTGTTTTACTTTTAGCCTCAGATTACCCTGTTACAGGCCTGTGTTCCTTATTCTGTGCCAATGTATCTCATGTCAAGTTTTCTTTATCTATAAATTGACAATCCTTTTCTCTGAAGCGTCAAAGTCGACTCTCTTGTTCTCACTATATTACAACAAGCCTTGATGTCTGCCTTTCCCAGCATCTATCAAAACCTCTTTTTTTCCCACCATACACTTTGAGATGTGTCAGTAAAAAACGCCTTATATTAAGCTCTGAAGTATGTTCAACTTACATTGTACAGTATATTGATCTTTCTCTTTCTTTTAATTATCACCATCATTATTACCGACAAGTTAGTAAATTCCCATTCACTATCAAATCATTTTTCTTTGTCTCTCTCTTTAGAATCCCCTTATAATCTGTGACCCAATATTTTTCAAAACTCTTTTCTTAAAATATTGTTACTTCTCTCTTTTTATCTCTCCACTCTTTCTATCTCTCTCTTAAAATATTGTTACTTCTCTCTTTTTATCTCTCCACTCTTTCTCTCTCTTTTAAAATATTGTTACTTCTCTCTTTTTATCTCTCCATCTGAAGTTGTTTTTCTTTTTCTTTCTTTGTCTCTCCATCTGAAATTTTCTTATTCTTCTATATGTCTCTTATTTAATTTTTTTTTTTTCTTTTGATTTTTTTTCTTCATGTTTTGATATTCTTATTTCAATTTCCCATTTATTTTCTTCTTGTAACCCTTATATGCACTCTTCCTCTTTTGCATGAAAATTTTTCTTTTTATTTCTCTTTGTCATATTCCCTCCCACACCCACCGTTTTTTTTTCTTTCTGAAAAGTATTTTCTCTTTCAGAAAACAGAAAAGTATTAAAATTTTCATTTCAATAATATAGATTCCATTAAATAGCTCTTCTCCCCCCACCCCCTAGCTTTTTTTTCTCTCTTCCCCTTCCCCTTCATTTTTGCTGTCTTCTTCCTTCCTTCTCTCTCTCTCTCTCTTTCTTTCTCATCTCAACTCATTTCCTCTACCCGCACCACAGGAATCATTCTAGATTTTGAGATCTGCATACTGTTATCATTTTTCATAATATATCATTGAACCCTGCTGAGAAAGACATCACTTGTAAAAAATGCAATCCAGTGCTACACAAGACCTGAATATGAACCTATAGCTTCTCACTCATTTTGACCTAATCAAATGGCTATTCTCATATTTACAGACAGAAATGCCTCCCCTCCCCTCCAAAAAAAGCTAAAAGAAAAATCTCAGACAGAAATATTACAGATAACAATAAAAAAAAAATCTACCATTCTTCCACCATGTCTACTAAAATTCCCCCCCATCCCCAATCTGCCTTTAAATCCATCCATCCCCTTTCCCTACCCCTCCATCCAACCACCCACTCTCACTTACATACGCACATACGACACAACTACGCAAATCTCCCGCTCCTTTTTTCTCCTTCTTTGTAACCTAGTTTAGAACCGGTGCTAACATTTCGTCATTTATCTATATTCAGAGTACATGTTTACCGCTCATGAGTCTACTGCATCTAGATTCTTCAATAAGACAAAGTTAACAAACACAGAAACAAAAATCAATCAAGTGCAGATATTTGGCTGTTAATTCTGGCGAGAACGTTTTCATGCGGTTTCAGATTTTACGATCAATACCGAAGTTTATAACCAACTGCAGTATACTATTGATCATCCCTGGTAAGTATCATACTTAAATTTTAATTATACATAGTTTATCATTCCTGCTGTACGTTGGCTGTTACTGCAGAACTCCGAGTGTCTACCAATAAGAGGGGATTCCTAAACAAGACGACGATCATCTTCGAATGTACTCAAACAAGCTTGAGCGTATATTTGTTCGTTTGCAATACTTTCTTGAGATTCAACCCCCCCGCCCCTTTTCTTAACAAACATTCGTCCTGGTTGACACACATTTTCCCTGCCATTTTCAACAATCTATATACATGCAGTCATGTGATACATTGCGATCTACGCAATAGATTTCCCAAGATTCCAGGTTCCTCAGTTTCTCGTCAGTGTGTGACTTTCTAAAATATCGGTTTGAAGTGCAACTTCAATTCAAGGCAACCATGTTTCCTTTTCATAACCAGTATGATGTGTTTTTCTTAAAAAAAAAAAGTAAGCATGACCCCACTTGTTTACCCTTGATCGCAAGGTCTAAATATGGCCACCATAATCAGCAAATGATTCCAACCACTCCCACAGAAATAGAATAAGACTCATAATCCTTCATTTTTCCATTTTTCTTTTTATGAATGATGAGCATCCATTGACAGCCAAAAGGGCTCACCAGCATTGATTTCATTTACGTTGTTGAACCCATTTGGCTTGCAATGGATGTTATTTTTATGTCAAATATAAACTTTCAGCATCATGAATTTGACAAGTAATGGGTCAGTCAATTTACTTTCTTTTAACTCATTTTTTACATCCAATTTATATAAATGTATATATACTTTAACTTTCAACATAAGGATCTTAAGGTAATCCATCTATCATTAATCATAATCATGATTCTTCAAATGCTTTAAAAAAATAAACTTCAGTGCAGATGCTACTAGCACTATTAAGGTTATTAACACTTTTTCTCAAAGTCTATAAAGGCTTACAATTACTTTAAAATTCCCATGACCACTTGATGGACCATGATCACAATTTAATGATGGATGACCTTAAGTGAAACAAGTCCTAGGTGCCTATATAGCCTGACTTTATATAAAAATTACTGTTTAACCAATTCATAATATCGAGGACTTTATGCAAAACTATTGTAACCACTAAGGGTATCAATGGTTTCACTAAACTTTGTATGAAAAAAAAATCTTCATAAGCGTAAATTCACAGATGTAAAATAATATAATTATTTCCTATGATTTTTTCTTTACAAAAAGTATTGTGTTTATGTAATGATAAAGGTCAACCGTAACCATGTTTTATTGAGAAAATAATACATAAATAACAGACTGACTAGGATCAAATTTGTTCATACGAAGTTTAGTGAAACAGGCCCCTGGATACCTTATACCTTGGCATGTGTCCAAAAATAATGAACTACGGTACGATGGATGCATACAAGTACTTGGCAGGACTTTTGATTCCCTCCCCCACTTCTTTAACAATTTTGATTTTACTCAGCATCAAACTCCCCCTACACACCCTTATGCATATTTAAAATCAGAAGTAAGTGCTGCTGAACCTGTATTAAGAGCCACCTGTATTAAGCGGTCAACCTGTATTTGGCAGTCAACTTCACTATTACCAAACTGTAGCATTCAGTTATATATTTAAGCTTTATTCAGCTCTGTTAACCCTTTCCCTCATATAGACTCATTTTGACGCACTCAATAGGTACCACATAAAGCCTGATCTGCAGAAAACCACAGTTAAACCTTACCAAATTTAATTATAAATCCTCATTTCCAGACCACTCAGGAGCAGCGAACAGCATAAAACCTGATCAGCCTGCGAGTTTCTTGCACTTTCTCTTGTTCCCTTGACTGACCACTTAAGACAGGTTTGACTGTATTTTATCTTATTTGTCTTATTTGGTAATCATTTGACCGTCATTGTTTTCTTGCACACAATTACGAGGAGCACCTGTCTAATCCGCACTTTTTAGTCACAATTCTAGTGATCATAATAACCATTGTACTGCAATGTTCCTGAGCTGCTTACTTTATTAACCCTTTCCCTCATATAGACTCATTTTGACGCACTCAATAAGTACCACATAAAGCCTGATCTGCAGAAAACCACAGTTAAACCTTACCAAATTTAATTACAAAATCCTCATTTCCAGACCACTGAGGAGCAGCGAACAGCGTAAAACCTGACCAGCCTGCGAGTTACTCGCAGGCTGATCTGGTTTTATGCTGTTCGCATAGGTCTTTTCATGGTTTCCTCTATGAGGGAAAGGGTTAAAGCTTCTGCTGAAACAAAACTTATACATTTGATAATAAATAAAAAATAAAATAAAATAATAGATTTTAAATTTCAAGGGGTGAGAGCAATACTAGGTTAAGTGCTTATATAATTATATGCACTGAGCCTAGTTTTGCTCTCACCCCTCAAATTCATTATATACTATCAAAGCTAAATATTCCGCGGTACATACCAAGGTACGTCATTTCTAACCGCGGTATACCGAGGTACACTTCAGGTGTATTGTACCCTAGTAACCACCTCCATATTTCCTTATTTACTTGTCATTCCCATTCTTTTGTTTCAAGCCCTCGTTATCAAGATTCGTGTCCTAATGGATTTACACAGTGTCAATCGTTACTTGCCGTTAAAGAAAACCTGGCATAGAATTGTAAAGGATGAACTTTCTACAAATCTACGACAAATAAGATATATGTGCAGCTTTTTAACTGCTGAAGAAGAACTAATTTCATTTACAAATACACCATCATAAAAACCAACACTGGCAGATGCGTATTTCTTTCCCTTAGCTATGGATTTTTTTTTTTTTTTTTTTGTGAGGTATATTGGATTTTGAGACTAAAATGATTTTTGAAATCAATCTTGAATTACCCTGTGAAAATATCATGGGAATTTGGTAAATTCTAGATAATCCAAAAAGAGACTGGTAGATATAAACCCTTTCACATGGTTCATACAAATTTTCTGAAGCGAAATTCAAGGTTTTTCAAGGTTTTTTAAGGCTTTAAAATTCAAAATTAGGGCTTTATATAAACCAAAACTTATCTTTAAATTTTAAGGTCTGAAAGGGATGAACCTGATTTTTTTAAATTTTGATAAACACTCTTTTATTATCAATATTGACATTTCCAATTTAATGACTTTTCAAGACTTTTAATTTTAAGTTTTTTTCAAGGGTTTTATAAGGCAAATTATGATATTCAAGGGTTTTTCAAGACATACATCAAATTCAAAGGCTTTTCAAGACTTTTCAGTTAATTTTAAGTTTTTTTCAAGGGTTTATAAGGCAAATTATGATTTTCAAGGGTTTTTCAAGACATACATCAAATTCAAGAGTTTTTCAAGACCCGTGTGTCAACAACGCTGACCCAGATCAGACTGTTAGCTCCTGCACCTTCTGTTTATATACTCATACAATATTGTAGCTAAGCTTCAACACTGCAGCATCCTTCCCAGACAGGGTAAAGTCGCTGACTTTAACACTCACTCAGCCCCTCACTGCGTGGGTTCGAATCCCGGTAGGGTCTATCGGATTTCATGTGAGTAAGCCTTCCAGCTGGCTTGCGGTAGGTCGGTGGTTCTACCCGGGTACCTCTGTGCATTCGGGGTCTTCCTCCACCTGTAATTAGCTGGACGTCGCTATATGACTGAAATACTGTCAAAGCGACGGTAAATTCAACAAGAGGGCCAAGATGGCCCTAGATCGCTCACCCGAGAAAAGTATCATTCATTGCCTGTACAAAACAGATTGCTTTAGAATTAAGATGATGAGGTGAAACAATGTTCAAGAATTTTTTGACCCCATCCACAAAAGATATCATCATGACAAACATTCTGCCAAAGTTTGAGGATGATTGGACCAAAAATGTTGCCCTCAGAGTATAAACAAGCTTTTCTAAGATTTGACCTACTGACCTACATTTCTGTCCAGCCCCACCCATTTTCAAACTGGTTCGAGATATCATCATGACAAACAATCTGACCAAATTTAAGGAAGATTGCATCAAAACTGTAGCCTTTAGTGTGTAAACAAGATTTTTCTAAGATTTGACCTATTGACCTACTTTTGGTCCCCGGCCCATTTTGAAGGTTCAGATATCATCAAGACAAACATCTGCCAAGTTTGAGGAAGATTGGATTAAAATTGTAGCCTCTAGTGTGTAAACAAGATTTTTCTAAGATTTGACCTACTGACATACTTTTTGATCCAACCTGACCCATTTTCGAAAGGGTTCAAGATATCATCAAGACAAACACTCTGACCAAGTTTGAAGAAGATTGCATCAAAATTGTGGCCTCTAGTGTGTAAACAAGATTTTTCTAAGATTTGACCTACTGACCTACTTTTTGATCCAACCTGACCCATTTTCGAAAGGGTTCAAGATAACATCAAGACAAACTTTCTGACCAAGTTTGAGGAAGATTGGATCAAAATTGTGGCCTCTAATGTGTAAACAAGATTTTTCTAAGATTTGACCTATTGACCTACTTTTTTATCTAATCTGACCCATTTTCAAAAGGGTTCAAGATATCATCAAGACAAACATTCTGACCAAGTTGGAAGAAGATTGCATCAAAATTGTGGCCTCTAGTGTGTAAACATCAAAATTGTTGACGGACGACGGACAACGGACAATCAAGTATCCCAAAAGCTCACCCTGAGCTATGCTCAGGTGAGCTAAAAAGTCAAGTCAAGTCAGCTTCATCACAGTCTGCATGGCAAAGAAAAAAGATATTGTTTCAAATTCAATTTAACAAAACCAAGTTTTTTTTTCAGCTTACTTGTAGGATGGAAAGGTAAGACACATTCCCATTGAACATTGGTAATATTTTTCCCATAGGGGGAAAAAAAATTTGAAGTAAGTGTTTTGTTTGTTATTTCATTATGTTTATGAAAGAAAATGCCTCTTTAACCCTTTCCCTCATAGAGGAAACCATGAAAAGACCTATGCGAACAACATAAAACCAGATTAGCCTGCGAGTAACTCGCATGCTGATCAGGTTTTATGCTGTTCGCTGCTCCTCAGTGGTCTGGAAATTAGGATTTTGTAATTAAATTTAGTAAGGTTTAACTGTGGTTTTCTGCAGATCAGGCTTTATGTGGTACCTATTGAGTTCGTCAAAATGAGTCTATATGAGGGAAAGGGTTAAACAATATGTTACACAAACTAATAAAGTTGCTTTTCTGCTTCTTAAAAATTCCCAATTAGGTACAATATGTTGATAATTACTCCCAATTGGAGGTTAGGTAGAGCCCATTTCCCAAAATAGGCCGATAAAAACCCTGGGAGCTAAATGATCAGTTTCTCATACAAAATTTGCTCATACAAAATTTTACCAGACAGATTCTACAGTCTGCATGGTAATGAAAAATCCATTATTTCATATCCATGTACCTATTTTATGTTCAGTCAATTAATATTCATCAAGTCATAAATTTTTACATGAATATTCATGAGGTAAAGGGTTAAGTTATCTTGTGATGCAAGAAATCAGGCAGGAAGAGTCCTATGCCCTTTGAGTTTTGAGTTACCGGGGGTAAAATTGCTGTTTTTCCAAAACTTTATACCCCTTCATACAGAGATATAATTTGGGGGTAGCCTGTCCAATATGAGGGTAAAAAATCCTCTACAGGTAACGAATGGACATGCTATGTCCAAAAGATCTGATCTGCATAAATCTAGGACTGACTGCAAAACTGTTTCATCTCCTTCTAGTTCTATATGTAATTAGAATAGTTTCCCAGTCAGTCCTTGAATTAATGAATTTATTTTCACATTAAGATTTTCCTCAATTTAAATTTTTGAAGACAAAAATTATTTCATTTTAAGCATGTTCAGCAAAACTTTGGATGGAGAATTTGTGATTTTTGAGTTTAAGATAAACTCAATTTGATGTGACAGAAATGCCTGGCAGGGTTCAGGGTTATAAAGAATTGGGTTCATACCCCAACGAGTCCCATTTTCAAGGTCATAATACAGAACATGACAGAGCTTGTGTATTAACACGGGGGTCATTCATAGGCACCTAAAATCCTCTCTAAATTTATGCAGTTTTCAAATAAAAAAATCTGTTTAAACTAGGATTTCTAATTTCCCAATGTCTTCTACAACTGGTACTCATAAAAGGACCCATTCACAATTTAGAAGGGACCCAAATTGATTCAGAATTCAAAACTGTATATCTGATAGAGGCATGATTTAAACCCTTTTATTAAACCCCAATTCTCTTTTTAAAAAAATTTTTTTTTCACAATTTTGAGAAAAACAAAGCTAAATTTTCACAATTGAAGGGGTACCAGACCCATTCACAATACAAGGGAAAATATCACTGAAAGAAAATGACAATTTTACAAAAAAATATTTTTCTTTCGTCTGAAATAAGGGCTGCGGGGTCTTTAATTCATCAACTCCCTCATTCTTCAGACAAAATACTCAGACTTCATAACCTCACATTTTCGAAGAGCTGTTTTGCATAACCCTATATGAATTATTCATTTGCAGAGTCATTTATGACTTGATGAATATTAATTAATTAGAACTTGAAATTGTATAATTATGATACAATGGTTTTTTCTTTGCTTTGAAGAATGTGTAGACTCTAAACTAATATTGAAGGAGTGAACAAAGTAGACCCTGAAAGGGCATACATGTGTCAGATCTGGGTCTCCTGCCTGTTTGCTAATGTGTCAAAATGAGTCTATATGAAGTAAAGGGTTAATTAACTCAACCATTTAACCCTTTACCTCATGAATATTCATGCACAAATAATGAGCTGATGAATATTAATTTACTGCAACTTAAAATGGTATACTTATGAAACAATGGATTTCTTACTTGCGGTGCCAACTGTGTTAGAATCACTCCTGAAAAAGTCTGTTCTGTTTGACAACAGTGTTAAGGTAATCCATCCATCATTAAATTGTGATCATGGTTCATCAAGTGATCATGGGAATTTTATAGTAAATGCAAGCTTTTAGAGACTTTGAGCAAAACAAAACAACAAAAAAACTATATATATCCAAGTAAATGGATGCTTGCTTCTTTTAAGCATCTGTAAGATCATGATAATCATTATGATTCAATGATGGATGGATTGATTACCTTAAAAAGACGCTGACCTATATGCAAGACTGGACATATGTAACAAGAAAATGTGTATGATTCCTATATACCGACCACTTTACAATAAAAACTCCCCTAGACATAATTATCTTCATCATTACTCTCTCTGCTGTCTCCATTTCAAAACCAAGGCATGCCTGAGGCTGGATTTGATACCAGGCTCTCATGTGTTACATGAACTCTGTCTGTTTTCCAAACTTTCCTGGGATCTGCTTTCTCTCATTAAACTGAATCTAACTCAATTATGATAAATTATATGATGCCATGTCTATTCCTCTACAAATTCTTCCAGTTTACTTCTCCTTTTTTTTTTTTGGTTTATTTCCCCACATCAATTTTAGCTATAATTAAGGATTTTTTTTTTTTCAATTCATCACAAGTTAAATGCTCAAAAACAATAATTATACATCTATCATTGATCACATGATCTCCTGTGTAGCTGTTGGATAATATGATAATGAAATTTGAATCTTCATTTGAATATTTATTTATAAAATTTCAAAGGCAAAGATCGAGTTCTTGTCATTTTTTACTTTTTCTGCATTATTTTCTGACCAGTCAACCCCTAAAAAAAAAAGGTCACAACCGGTACATGATAATTACATATTGTGACTGAGTCAGAAGGTCTCTGTTTCAATCACAGCTGCAATTAACCTTTTACCTCATGAACATTCATGTATAAATTTTAGAATATTCAGGACATTTCAGCGGGTTACCATTGATTTTAAATTTGTTAAGAATTTTTTTTTTTTGATTTCTCATTTATTATTTATAGTAGAATGTTAGAGGAAATTAACCCCAAATCTTAAGATTCTTATATTAAAAACATTATTAAAAGTATATTTGCCAAAATTTAAGGGTCCAAAAAGTCACATTTTAGTGTTTTTATGCAAATTTGGCTAATATATCAATAAAAAATCAGTTTTAGTTAGAAATATTTGGGGATCATTTGCACAGTTTGAGGGTCAAAATGGGCAATATTGAGTGCCAGGGTAAACAATGGTGCATAGAACAAATTCTATTATATTTTATAAAAGGTAAACAAACAAAACTCACTCTCTCACCCAATCATCACTTGGCCATCCATCAAATAACAACCCTAAGCCCAATCAAGCACCAATATACCCAAGTCAACCCACCCACCCCCTCTCCTGCAGCAAAACTTGCCTCCAATGATAAGAAAATGCGAAGAAAATGATAAGAAAATGATGCTTCTAATTATCAACCCTCAATGACAAAAGCCGGTACACATATCTGATTCAGACGCTGAAATCCCGCATAATTCTCTCCCTGACATTTACTTATCAATCTCTCTCGCTCATGTAGGTAGCTGCCGTTTTAATTTCAACCATATACAGGGAATTTAAATTCAGTATTTTACATCGGCTGGGAATTAATTTCAAAGCTTCTTCTATTACTCTAGCAGGAGCCAGAACTTTCCGGTGCAAAATTTCTAGAATCAAGATTTCGGTAACTTACTTCATATTAGAACTAAGGACTATTTTTAGCTGCATTAGTTATATTCAGGGCTAATTAACCCTTTCCCTCATAGAGGACGCCATGAAAAGACCTATGCGAACAGCATAAAACCAGATCAGCCTGCGAGTAACTTGCAGGCTGATCAGGTTTTATGCTGTTCGCTGCTCCTCAGTGGTCTGGAAATGAGGATTTTGTAATTAAATTTGGTAAGGTTTAACTTTGGTTTTCTGCAGATCAGGCTTTATGTGGTACCTATTGAGTGCGTCAAAATGAGTCTATATGAGGGAAAGAGTTATGGTACAGTGATACCTTATGGTTCCTTGAATTGTGAACAGGTCTGGTACCCTTTCATTTGTGAAAAATTAAGATTTGTTTTTAACAAAACTGTGAAAAAAATAGTGGTGTTTCTGCTGTTATTATGAGGAGAAAATGTTGGTTATGACAGAATAGCATGCAATTCTTCTGCAAAATGATAGGGAATGGTTTAAATTTTCAATAAACAGAGATATTGTAAAAGAGAAGCTTTTATATCAACTCAGCTGAGCAGGAAGGGTTAAACCATACCTCTATCAAAAATACACTTTTGAAATGTGAATCAGTTTGGGTCCCTTCTAAATTATGAATTGGTCCTTTTCTGGTACCAGTTATAGAAGGAAAAAAATTGCTGTGGTAAACCTCTGTCTTTTGGACTTCCATTTTCAGAAACCTACAGAGGCCCTTGTTTTGATTAAACAGTTCTTATAATTACTTAATATTGTTTACAATATCAGCAGGGTTAAAAGCTGAGTACAAAAAATTTAAGCAAAATTTAAGTTTTGCATAACCTCAACTTATGCTTTAAATATTAAGGCATGAGAGGGATGAACCTCAATTATTTAACAACTTCATAAACACTTTTTTATGATCTTTATTCTAATTTCAAATTCAAGGGTTTTTCAAGACAGACATCAAATTCAAGGGTTTTTCAAGACCTGTGCTAACCATGATCATAGACGCCACGCATGTTTTTGAAACACAACATAAATAAAGCAAAGCCATTTCAGAATATTTAAATAACATGTGCATGCATCATTTACAAACAGCAGGTCTAATATTTCTTCTAGGCAAATGATACATGTCATTTTGACAAATATCCTCAGCTGAAGGCAATTTGGTTCAGAGATTTCTAAAATGTGTTCTTTAAAGTCCATGTAAATCAAGGGTGTCTTTGGCTTAATTTTTTTCAAAATTTTTATCTTGTTTAAAAAAAAAAAGAATGGCCAAAAAAAAAAAAAAAAAAATACTTACAGTAGACATAGGCTATGATGATGATTTAAGATGACATAAATTAACTAATCTATAGATCAAATGAGATACATTTTACAACAGGTAATTACTTTCTTATACAATTATTGGAAGAGTTAGGGTCTGCAAGATGCATGGCATGTCCAGAAAGTAAGCTACTAAGGCAGTGTTAATATCATGTAAAAAAATCATAATCATCTGAAACAACAAAGGACGATGATAACGAAACAAATTAGTACAGATAAATTTTCATTTGGTACAGGATTTAGGTACAGGTCCCAGAATTTAAAATCTTCCCGAAAGTAGGAGAATGGAATTCTTTTTGTACTGATGTATAAAATTAAATATATATTTACAAAGCTTTACAACATATGCTACAATTTTTCGGTTAAATTCACCCATTTCAAGCACTATTTCATACTGGGTAAGCAGATTGGCCCTGGGGCCGTCAATTAGACATGTCCGATACAGCCATGTGTATAGAGATTGTGTTTTCTACACTTTCTTCACTTTCTATATTATGCTGTAATGTGTATTATTAAAATGTGGTTTCAATGATTTTTCAAGTTGACGATATGTATCTAAAATTCTGAATATTTAAAGGTTATAAAACATCTTCCAAAACTTTGTCTGAGCTTAAATAAGGTGCTTGCAAGGTCCGTTAGCCAAGTCTTAAAACCCATGGCTTACAAATTTAGGGAAAAGTTATCAGATTCCCATTTAACCCTTTCCCTCATATAGACTCATTTTGATGCACTCAATAGGTACCACATAAAGCCTGATCTGTAGGATTTAAACCAGTTAAACCTTACCAAATTTAATTACAAAATCCTCATTTCCAGACCACTGAGGAGCAGCGAACAGCATAAAACCTGATTTTTGAATCTTGTTTGTTGTTTTTTTACATCAGTTAACACAAGTAACTGATTCATAAAGTGTTTTTTTCTCAAACATATTACATGGTTTTATTTTTACAATAATAACGGTGGTTGCTCTCTTTTTTGATTATGCGGCTCCATTGGCAAAAAAAAAAAAAAAAGCTATTCCATACTGATGCCACAATTCCACGCGGCATCAATAACACAACATACACATATACATACCGGTTTGATAAAAAAAAAAAAAAAAATTGGCCCCAACTTCTTAAATTTAGCTCTATTTTTTCTCATTTGGCAAATGTGTTGGTGCAAACTTTTTTTCATATAATAGATTTCAGTGAGTCACTTAATTGAATAATTTAATTGAGTCTCTTTATCTTTTTTTCTCTCCCCCCCACCTCCCCCCCAGAATAATTGAGTATTTTTTTCTAATCAATTTCAGTGAGTCACTAAATTGAGTAATTTTAACTGAGTCTCTATCTTTTTTTCTTTTCTTTTTTTCCGCCCAGAATAATTTAGTATTTTTTTTTTCTTCAAATCAATTTCCATATCAAGTCAAATTCAATTTTCAATCCTGAGTCAATCACTCATGACAAACCAGTGATGTCAGTATACTGCTATATTTAATGTCCCATCAACAGAATTCCAGTTAATTGGTGACTATGTCTACACAAGACAGATACATAGTTGTACCTCGCAGTGATATGACACACCATAGACAAGAGACCTGATGCCAGTCACATTATCCTGATGCTCGGCCAACCTTTTCTGTAACTACCGTCATCCTCATGCTAAGCACCAAGGCAGACTATATATTATATCTGAGTACAGTTTTTAATGACTGTGGTATATTTAACCACTGTATAGCTTAAAATTACCAACAAGAGTGTTCTTTGGAACACATGTGTCACCTGCTGAACTGAAGCGCGACGGAAAAAGTGTGACAGACATACAGATGGTCAGACAGATAATGGAAAAGTGATTCCTATCCCTGTTACTAAATTAAGATAGATAGATAAAGATATCAAAATCTAGTTCTAAATACATGTACAGACATCAAAATCTAGTTAAAGATACAGATATCAAAATCTAGGTTCCAGATACAGATATCAAAATCTAGGTTCCAAAATCAAGGTTCCAGATACAGATATCAAAATCTAGTTCCAGATAGATATCAAAATCTAGGTTCCACAGACTGACATCAAAATCTAGTTAAATGTACAGATACAGATATCAAAATCTAGTTAAAGATACGGATATCAAAATCAAGTTCTAGATACAAATATCAAGATCCAGTTCTAGATACAGACATCAATACAGATTTCAAAATCCAGTACTTGACACAGAAACACTTTTACCTCAGAAATATCTCTGATTCTCATAATACATTAATACGCAAGCCATCAGACGATCCATATTTTGCTCTCTGAAACAATTCTAATAATTTTAGCACTAATAACCTGCTACAATATGGCAGACAAATGACTCACCAGCGTGGATATTTGCAGTTTGATGACAAACTTAAACGCCTGGCAGAATTCAGGCCCTCGGTGAAGCAGCCCCGCCTGTTTTAACAGCATCGTGTCTGGTCACATGGCACCTGGAGAGATAAAAACAATTAATTGTTACACCTGCATTTGCATAATCACCGTTTACCTCATGAAAATTCATGTACAAATCTAAGACTGGATGAATATTAATTTGCTGAACTATAAATGGCATATGAAACATTGGATTTTTTTTTGCCATAGAACTAAGCTTAAATACTGTAAGAGCAAACAGAGGAGACCATTAGATGATTGCCAAGACATCAAAATGTGTCTATATGTGTCTATATGTGAAGTAAAGAGTTAAGCATTCATATTATGCCAGGGGGCACATTGCATCAAAGGGATTCCCTGTATGACCAGACAGTCTTTAACAATGATTGTAATATTTGCATTAATAAACTACACGCTACTTTCATGATTTGTCTATTGGTCTGTGGGAAAACTTAATTCTTTTGTCTCAAACTCAAAAATGTGTACTTTTCTTCAAATTAAACTTACAGTTTGTAGTTAAGGTAATTGTAATAATTTGTGTTTGTTTACATGGGTTTAACACCCCACCCACAGTATTCCCCCACCCACAGTATTGTGTATATAATATATAGAGCTATCAAAATGCAATGTCACATTGTCGTCATAATAAACGTACCACACCCAGTCACATTATCCAAACACTAGGTCAACCAGAACTGGACCTATCCTTATAAGCTAATCGCCAATCAAGGGAGCTATACCAGTACCATTTTTATGACTTTGGTATGTCATGCTGGGGATCAAACCCATGATCCCCCGCTCCCGAGATGGACCCTCTAAACACTCTGCAACCGGAGATGAATTACCGATGCATGCTGAGTGCCACGCACAATGATAATAAGAACGACTCTTGCAAATAAAATGTGTAGGTTTTTAAATCAAACAAGCAGAGAAACAACACATTAACAGCCACATGCAATTCAATTTGTTCACAGAAATAATAAACATGTAACAAAAAACCTGGCAGTCTTTCTTATTTACACTTGATCAACAAGTACCAGAACTCTATATTTTCCATTCTCCATAATTTTGTTTCCTTCCAGATACTCTGATGGTGATTTAAATCCCAAACAGAGCATTGTTTTATTTTTCCTTGCTCTATGATTCCATCATTTACTGATTTAGTATGCAATGATTTGCAATTTACAGGACAATAAAAATATATAAGTGTCAAGTTTTTATTATGGCAATCGGCAGCATTCAGCCTTTGACCAAATACAAAGAAATGAAACAAAAATTGCAAGTACAAAAAGTATATGTAAAGTACAAGTTGTACAAGTACAAAATATAAGATCAAGTACAAAAACAATGTAGAATACACAATATATATATATTATGGATCAGTTAACCCTTTCCCTCATATAGACTCATTTTGACACCCTCAATAGGTACCACATAAAGCCTGATCTGCAGAAAACCACAGTTAAACCTTACCAAATTTAATTACAAAATCCTCATTTCCAGACCACTGAGGAGCAGCGAACAGCATAAAACCTGATCAGCAATTTTCATATTTTCAGCAGATAATAAATATACAAATTTCGTTATTGTTGGCAGTGCTAAGTTTCTAAAATATTTTTCTATTAGTATATATCCAAAGCATACAATTAATTATCGACCTGGTGATCACCATCCAAATATCTCATCATCAAACATTAATACAACCAACCAACCATTCATCAACTAATTATTCAATTCCCGTGAAAACATTTGATTACCAATCAAATATTTATCATATAAACAAAGACCAACCAACAAATCACCAACAAAGACCAACCAACAAATCACCAATCAAATATTCAATTACCAGTGAAACCATTTCTTTTTGACGCATTGGCAAACAGTGCAGTTGGTGAGGGTACCTGGCGTGCGTTCAGTATGCTAAACCGTATGCAACCGGTCGCTTACAGTCAGCTACGGAGTTGTCTTGGGACCATATACCATGCTCTTCACATGCACCTTAAGCAGTACTTTGATATACGTGAACATCAAGGATTAGGACTCTGAGGCATCTTCATAACTGATATTAAGCTTACAGTTGCATACGATTTGTCATACGGAACGCTGCCTGGATAGCGTAGTGGTAACACGCTTTGCTTCTCACCAGTGTGTCCAGGATTTGATTCCTGGTCACATACGTGAGAGGGTACAGTGGTCCCCGTCACCCACCCATTTGAAAGGGAGAAGACATCCTTTTTACTAAATTCAAAGTCCCATGTTCAAACCCTCATAATGCTGCAGACACTGTGACTGCCTTTGTGACATCCATGCAGTCTGGTCATGGTTTACACTGTTCGTTATTCAGTCAATCACCCCATTTACTTCTAATGATGCAGTCCAAAAATGAAAAATAGGCAAGTCAAATTAAGAAATTTAGCATGTTGAGGGCTAACTTAGGAGCTGTATGGATCTTCAATCATAATTCTTCACATATAATTCTGTAGTATTCTGTAGAAATTCTGACTTAAAACAAGTTTCATCAAAATCATAAGTCAACAGAAACTTTAACAGTAGGCCAGTAAGCCTCCCCTACCTAACTTTGTTTAGCTGTGTATAATAACCCCTTCCTTTATATTGACCAATTTTGACGCATTGGCAAACATAGCAGGCAAGTAGATCAGGGTCTCCCATGTTTGCTCATATAAAGTTTAATCTCCAATTCTACACAGTCTATATGGCGGGGAAAAATCCATTATTTCACGTACAATTTTAAACTTAAGTCAATTAACATTCATCAAGTCATAAATTTGTGCATGACTATTCATAAAGGAAAGTGCTAACGATTGAAAAATTACCCAAATGAATAATGTCACGCCCACGTAAACAAACCATGCTCTACGCTGCATCAAACCACTCAACTCTTAACGAAACTGGTTTCTCGAATTCTCCCATAGTCAACCTAAGATCTACATACACACACATATTCTCCCAGTTCATCTATAAGTGTGAGTAATTCAAAAATCAATGGCCTAAAATGAATCAAATTACATTGACTTTGAAAAACTCCCGTTGCACAATTCAGCCACCTAAATAACTACGTCAAGCAGAAGTTCCATGAGAGGAAGTTTAGAAACATCTTGATCCGACATACAGAAATGAATTTTTTGTTAGAAGAAAAATCTATGTAATTATTTCCGAAAGAAACAGAAAAGACACTCCTTCTAATGATAGTTATTTCACAATTGAATTTTATTATATTTTTAAGCTTAATGCCATTTTAAAAATGCAAGCTTACCAAAAAATGTTTTTAATGGCCATGATAAAGTTAATTGTGTGCTTTGCAGACATCTTTAAAAAATTTTAAGGAAGAACTTAAAAATTTATGTAACAGGATTTTTTTCCATTACAAAGGAAAAGGTCCCTTCCCATGACCTGAAATATATCAAAACTTGTCACTTCATCAGATTGGTGCAAAACTATTGTAATGGCTTCATTATTTTAACACACTTAACATAGTTTTGCATCTAATCTTCCATGTAAAAAAAAAAAAATACAAAATTACTGCCAAATGCATCCATCTAGCACTGCTAGACAAAAATTTCACAGTATTTACTGAGATTTTTTTTTATTAAATTATATAGAGTTTATTTCAAGACATTCTTTGACCGATGTGTCAAACGTAGCAACATGGCAGACACTGTACTCATATATAAATAAGCTATAAATATCATTGAAGTTGATTAATACCCTGGGACATGGTGCTTTTATTACTATTTTTCTTATAATTATTTGATTTCATCTTAATGCACTGAGTATTTTTTTTTGTTTTCTTTTTTTTTTTTTTAAATCTCTAAGAAAATGCTACCACAGACAGAAATAGATCACACAATGCCAATGCTGAAAATAAATCAAAATGTTACTAAAAATAAATATAAAATCAAAATGTTACTAAAAATAGATATTAATCCCACAATGACATTGCTTAAAATTAATCAAAATGCTGCTGACAATAAAACAAAAAATGTTCCTAAATATAGATAAAAATAAAACAAACTTTTTTCTTCTTTCTAAAACAAACCACCATTTCACCTTGACTTTACTTTATATGACAGGAGTCTGGTTATAGACAGAAAATTGTTTCAATTCGTCTTCAATATATCACCCTATTTTTTTCCCAGGACAAGGTTACTTGGTACAGAAAGCTATTCATAGACCATACTAGAAAATGTAGCTGCAATATTAAATATACCGCTATCTTACTCTCTCTCAATTTTAATTCTCGAGTTACTCCTCGTCTAGACTTCGTAATACAACGTAAATCAGATCCAAGTGTCTAGCGATACAGATTGTGACCCTATTCAAGAATGAATAGACGCTTTCCATGAAAAAAAAAAAGGAACTGGGACTAGGTCATTACTAAATATTGTGAAAAGACATAAAAAGAATAGCAAACTTACACTATAGGAAATGAGTATGTTACAAGAGGCAGAAAAATCATGGAAGTTTGAAATAATGCTGAGTAGATCGTTTGTTTGACCTTGAATGACAGATTGATTGACTGTGTGTAACATCCCACCCACAGTATTTCATTTGGAGACATCTGTCTGATTAAGACAGGTCATGCAGCCACATTTTGATATCACACTGTAGACATGTGGCATGGTACCACACCCAGTCACATCCTGAAAAGGCCCGACCAGTCCTTCAAATGCTTAAAAAGAGTCTAAAGTGTAGATGCAAGCATCCTTTGACTTGAACTTATAGGCTACCTTTGCACAACCATTACTTGAAAAGTTGCAATTTATGAGGGTTACTGATATGAATATTTAATGTAGAGGTTTACATTGCTTTAACCCTTTCCCTCATAGAGGACACCATGAAAAGACCTAAGCGAACAACATAAAACCAGAGGTTTACATTGCTTTAACCCTTTCCCTCATAGAGGACACCATGAAAAGACCTAGCGAACAACATAAAACCAGAGGTTTACATTGCTTTAACCCTTTCCCTCATAGAGGACACCATGAAAAGACCTATGCGAACAACATAAAACCAGAGGTTTACATTGCTTTAACCCTTTCCCTCATAGAGGACACCATGAAAAGACCTATGCGAACAACATAAAACCAGAGGTTTACATTGCTTTAACCCTTTCCCTCATAGAGGACACCATGAAAAGACCTATGCGAACAGCATAAAACCAGAGGTTTACATTGCTTTAACCCTTTCCCTCATAGAGGACACCATGAAAAGACCTATGCGAACAGTATAAAACCAGATCAGCCTGCGAGTAACTCGCAGGCTGATCAGGTTTTATGCTGTTCGCTGCTCCTCAGTGGTCTGGAAATGAGGATTTTGTAATTAAATTTGGTAAGGTTTAACTGTGGTTTTCTGCAGATCAGGCTTTATGTGGTACCTATTGAGTGCATCAAAATGAGTCTATATGAGGGAAAGGGTTAATACAACAAATATGGCTGTTTAATTTACTTTAAATTGAACAGTAAATGTCCAAATGGAACCCCTGTCATGTCAATTCTGGAGTCCCTTCCCAATTTTGGTGTCCTTGGAATCCCAGGAAAATGTTAGTGTCGAATGCTGTATTTCATGCCATAAACAATTGGCTGCAACAGCCTCTTTTATGACACGATTCAATATACATGTATAATAAATGATATTAAATCTATAAAAAGGTCTTAACATCATATATGTAAAGCTGCCCATGGGAAATTTCACGAAAAAGTATCTATATAACTTGAAAACAGTGCAATATGATCATTTTAATGTAAGATTAGATTTTATTTCACTCCTGTTTTAAGAAAAATCAATAATATCATTTATGACCACTCAAGCAGTTAACTGCAATCTTATATTCTAACAAAAAACAAAGTCTAACCTCCAGAACTACTAACTTAGATCATATTAACCCTTTTCCTCATACAGACTCATTTTGACACCCTCAATAGGTATCACATAAAGCCTGATCGGCAGAAAACCACAGTTAAACCTTACCAAACTTAATTACAAAATCCTCATTTCCAGACCACTGAGGAGCAGCGAACAGCATAAAAAACCCGATCAGCCTGCGAGTTACTCGCAGGCTGATCGGGTTTTAAGTTGTTTACATAGGTCTTTTCATGGTGTTCCTCTATGAGGGAAAGGGTTAACTTAGATTATCTGATATACCTTAACGGTAGCATTGATATTGAGGAGCTGTTGCAGTCTTGTTGTCGTTGTTGCAGTGATACTGTTGTTATTTTTTGTTGTTATTTGTTGTTGTCATTATCATTAATTTTCGTTGACATTAAATTTCATTGAATATGTACCTAAGGGAATTTCGTGAGTCTGTTTTTTTGCCATACATTTATTCGGGGATCTATGTTCCAGAAAACGTGAGGTCTATATAAGAGACAAGTTTTCGTGGGGATTAATATTCATGGATAAAACCCTCCACGAAATCAACGAAAATTAGTGTCTCGCGAAAATTAATGATTTCACAGTATATCTAACAAACCAGTAATAAAAGAATGTGTAATCTTTATAAATAAGAGCATCTGGAAAATTGGTTTAACCCTTTCCCTCATAGAGGGCACCATGAAAAGACCTATGCGAACAGCATAAAACCAGATCAGCCTGCGAGTAACTCGCAGGCTGATCAGGTTTTATGCTGTTCGCTGCTCCTCAGTGGTCTGGAAATGAGGATTTTGTAAATAAATTTGGTAAGGTTTAAATGTGGTTTTCTGCAGATCAGGCTTTATGCAATACCTATTGAGGGCGTCAAAATGAGTATATATGAGGGAAAGGGTTAAATGTCACTTAGTTTGTGATCCACTTTAAGTGAAGACTTTATTTACTTATTTACTTACTCAATTATTTACTTTAGAGTTGAGGGCAATCTCAATTTCAAATGTTGGGTGAAATGCCAACCAGGCATGTTGATATTGTCAATATGCCTTTGTTCAAATCAATGTCAACTCCAGAAAACAGCACAATACATTATATAATATATATTTATCTTATGATTTTCGATGAGATACTGAAATATATCAATGAGATATAATTCATATCTAACTGTTGAAATTGTGTGAGACATATAATTTTGGTTCCCGATCTAAACATTGAAAATATATAGCAAAATAGAACATTAAACGGATAAAGATTTCAATAACGTCATGGTTACATCATATTATTGACATGATTTGGCACTATTTTTGATAATATCTGAATAATTTAATGCAAAAACTATAGGATACAACATTTATAAGATAAAAAGAAAGTTTCATTATTTTGAGTGAATGTTGAATATATCTCATCTCAAACTGAAAATACGGTAATAGCATCACTTCTCGATGAGATATATTCCATATTCACCCAAAGCAAATATCCTCTATATATACTGTGTCAAACAATCAATACATGGTGACCTTTGATCTTAAAATGACCTTGACATTTATACATCCAAATCTTACAGCACGCAGCAGACCTAGAACATGAAACATCATTCAATACATTCCTTCCCTACATGCCTGATAAAGGCATCCCAAACACTAACTGAATCTTTATTATCATATTTGACCTCCAAGTTGACCTTGACTTCCAAGTTCGACCTTGATCTCTTTATTCAACTTTGACCTCCATGTCTTAACTTTGACCTTTATTTTGACCTTGACCTGTAGCAATCCACAATCTATGATTTTCATGGAAAACTTGAAGTGAAAATTCAATAAACGATACAGTAAACATTATATGATATCACAACTGCTCTCCGAAGTCAACCAACCCCAACATCATGTAGAGATGAATAAAATGGCCAATAGGTTGGCATAAACGGTTATTTGTGACCAGTGAAGTCTGATCATGGTCTGCATCGTTAGATATTCAGTCAGTAAGTTTTTCCGCAAACACCTCCATAAACAACAAATGGTACAGTCCAAGATTAAGAAAGGACAAGTCCAATTAAGAAATTCAGCATGGTAAAGGTTAAAATTGGTCTGTCATGGGACTAGAACCTACAAAAAAATTATTATCGCAAAATACTGGTTACTTCTGTGAAGGTCTGGACAAACAGTGATATCCAATCTTATCAGAAGTGTGAAAAACTTGTCTACATTGATACATATGGGTCAATTAGCCGGGCCCTTTTCTGATGTCAGATAGCAGGATGTGGCCTTTACCAATTTGGAGCAGTAAGGGTACCATTTTCTCAAGTATAAGGGAAGAGAAACCCTGGGATAAATATTAAATAGAAAATTTGGAGAAAACTGAAATAATTTCAAAAAGAAAAAAACAAGAAGTTTTCAGAGGGGAAAATACTTGACCTGGGCTGCCACTGAGTTTTGAAACTGGTGGTACCACTGCTGTTTTTCCTTAAATATGTACCCCTTCATAAAGAGAAACCCTACAATTTTGGGGATACACAGCCAATTTTAGGGGTAAAAAAAAAACTCTACAAGGGGTAAATGGGCATGCTTCTTAAAACACAAAGAATGTTTACCTAATATTGAAGGTTTTTTAATTAGGGCTAAATAAACTGAACTTCAGTCATATCCTATACATCTGTCCCATTCAAAGTTCTATAACATATGCAGAGAGAGAGAGAGAGACTTTAGTTCATGACCAAAAAGGCATTAATATACAAGTTCAGATCTACAGAGAAGCATTTTTGGTTAATCGCTTTCAAAAGCAAACATGACTGCATTGTTGGGACTCTATATGCATGGGTACAAAGTAATGGAAAAACAAAATTTACAGGGATTTTTGGGCCACTTTTTAAAGCCATCTTTGGGTTATGTTCTCAACATGATTGAATATCATTTTCCCAAATTTCTAAACAAAAATTCCTAATCTGAAATTCCGAAAAAAAAAAAAAAACAAGCGCTATGTTCAAATGAATGCCATGCCCCCGTAGGAGGTCCTTAGACCTTGGGGATCAAGGTCATTTGAAGGTCGAGGTCACCTTGGGGATAGAGCTCACCAAGGTGCATGCACCTGTGAAGTTTGGAGGCTGTAGGTGGAAGGACTTCCGTGTTATGGTCAAGGTTAAAGTTTTATGACAGACAGACAGACCAAAAACAATATGCCCCTGCATGATCTATCCATATGCGGGGCATAAAAATGGAGAAGAAAAAAACAGAGACTTGGCTCTGTTGGCTACTAAGTTATCACATTTGCTGTATTATTTTGTAATGCGAAGACAAATAAATTTCAAACTTTTATTTTGAGTTTAATACAAGTTACATGATTCTTAATCCCAATTTTTCAGACACAATGTGAAAATTCCCACTTTCAGAGGTATAGTTATGGACCTATTCCCAAAATACTGAAGAAAAAAAACCCCCAAAAAAACCTGAATTGCACAGCCGGTTTCAAAATTCAGTGAAAATGCTGGATACACAGGAACTATGACAAATTGGAACATCATTCATGAATAATAGACCTTGCAGACGGGACTGGAAGATGAAGAGCTAGATGGACCATTTGACAACATCAACGTAATCACAGTAAAAGACAGACTCTGATTTTAAAATCTGACCCCACAGCTGTCTGAGGACATATTTGGCAATATTTTTTGTTTAAAATGTGTCTAGATAAGTCTATAAAACAAACATAGTTTAGAAATGAGGTTGTGTCAAAGACATGGATGCATGCATCTAAAATGAAGTCTTAGGACCATCAAGGTTTTTTCTCACCAGTTTGAGAACATAACCAGACCCCCAGAATTGGGAGTTTTTGCATTATTTAAGACTAAATTGGGAAAACCTCATACTGTATTAAATTTGTATCAAATAAAACAAAACAATCAAATATTTTGTTCATTCAACCCTTGTATCATTCAAACATGCTACCTTCGACCCCAAAGACGCAAAATTGGCGATATTTTTTGTTTTTGTTTCATTCTTTGAAGTGGGAATTTTCTCCTTGAAAAATGGGAAAAAACATTCTTTATGCAATTGGGAACACAACCCAATATCAGTCATCAAAACAGGCCAAAAAAAACCCTGGTCATGTTTATAATGAAGTTTCTATAAGCATTTGAGGAACCATGATTATAATGAAGTTTTTATAAGCATTTGAGGGACCATGATTATAATGAAGTTTTTATAAGCATTTGAGGGACCATGATTTTAATGAAGTTTTTATAAGCATTTGAGGGACCATGATTATAATGAAGTTTTTATAAGCATTTGAGGAACCATGATTATAATGAAGTTTTTATAAGCATTTGAGGGACCATGATTATAATCTAATGACTGATGGATGACCTTAACATTTATAATGT
Source organism: Solen grandis (assembly GCA_021229015.1). Taxonomy (NCBI): domain Eukaryota; kingdom Metazoa; phylum Mollusca; class Bivalvia; order Adapedonta; family Solenidae; genus Solen; species Solen grandis. The sequence continues at coordinate 26,033,651 of CM037791.1, read as the reverse complement.
AAGGTACCTGTCTTTTATTGCCACATGAAATTGTCTGGGATTCTGATTCTTCCCACAAACAGCATCATGTTCATTTCTGAGCACTTCTTATTCTACTATATATGGGAGAAGTGACTGAGAAAGAATATGGAATATCCTTTGCATTTTTCACAAAAAATTCATAATTTTGAAGCGACTTAATTCTTTCAAAATTTCAATGGAGAATTTCTGCTTATATGTGACAATGGGCACCTTCTTGCTAAGATTTTTTTTCTGTCAATTTTAGCGAAAAGGGACCCTAGCACCCAAATGGGGAAAACTTATTGACCTATTTCACCTTTTAATTAATTGGGATTTTTTATGGGGCCAAAAAGCAACTTAGTATGTATATCATAGTTATAAAAGGCATTTTATCTTTTCATAAGCACAATTAAATAACAAACCTCATTTGAAAAATTTGGGGGAAAATATTTGGGAAAAATATGAACCATTTCAAAATGGGAAAATGAAACCTATTTATTCAGACCCTACAAAAAAGGCAGAAAAATCCCTGACTGTTACCCAAACTGGAATGCCTTCATGTCCCTAGGGCGCAAAAAAGTGGTTGAGAACTGTGCTGCTTGTAGCATCATGCAGGGAGTAGTCATACATTTCCCCCAACTGTCTCTCCTTGGCAACTACATGAATGGCAAAGCAAGACACAGGGACAGTATCAGCAAACCTTTTAACACCCAACTTTCCAAAAGTATATATATTTACATGTAGTACACGAGAAAATCTCATCGGATATATTTTTTCTAAAGTTTAATCCTACAATGAAAAATAGTCCAAAACAGACATGCTAAGTTAACAGGAGATTCACTTTACTTATCCCTTTACCTAATGAATATTCATGTATAAATTCATGACTTAATGAATATTAATTAACTGAACTTTCAATGGTATACACATTACACATGTATATAGCAACGACTTTTTTTTTGTTGTCAATTTACTAATTTTAACAGGTGGTTTCCACTAGCCAAAAACTAGCATTTTTCCCAAAAATAACTACTTCCCCAGAGAAATATCTTTTTTTTCTCAAGAGAAATAATTCATGAAATTTTAATGAAATTTGTGTTATTATTTTAATGTTGATTTGAAATTTTCTATGGCAAATATCACCTGTAATTAGGTAATTGCTTTGTTAAAATATTTTCATTACCTTATGATTTCCCAATGTTTTATTTATAAAGCTAATTTCTAATAAGAAAGCCACAGGTTGTAAAAAAAAAAATCTTAAACAAAATAAAACTGTATGGAATCATGATTATTTTTTTTTATTTTTTATTTTTATTTGCGCAACACAGACTTTGTAGAAACTGAACTAGAGTACTGTATGAGAAATTAAAGGAGACCCTGAAATGTGGGTCTACTCTATTTGCCAATGCGTCAAAATGAGTCTATATGAAGTAAGGGGCTAAGGTAATCCATCCATCATTAAATTATAATCATGGTCCTTCAAATGCTTAAAAAGACATCAGTGCAGATGCAAGCATCCACTGACTTGGAGTTACCAGGCTCATTTGCTCAAAGTCTATAAAGGCTTGCATTTACTATAAAATCCCCATTATCACTTGATGGACCCTGATCACAATTTAATGATGGATGGATTACCTCGCATAGACAATCAGGGTTCACAAACTCTGATGTAAAAGTACAACCACAGCTAAACCTAATCAGTTTGCATGCCTATTTCAGGGTTTCTCTTCCTTCTTTATCAAGGGCTGGTCATAAGTATCTCCCCTCAAAGAATTTCTTTAAATCAGGGTGCCCATTGAGTTTTTAAACTAGGGGTACAATTGCTGTTTTTCCTTAACGTTGTACCCATTCATTAATAGAGAGTTTTCAACGTTTTGGGGGGTACTTGGCCATTTTCGGAGGTAAAATCCCAGCTATTGGGGTAAATAGGCATGCTATTAAAATTCATGTGTTTTTCCCTAAATATGCTTTCTACCTAGAAGGATTTTTCTGTCCCTAATGTAAAGAAAAAGGTGATATTGTTATGGCCCCTTCCCCATCAGCTATACTTAAACACTTCACTTCATGTAGACTCATTTTGATGCGTTGAAAAACAGAACTGACCCAGACCTATAGGAGCTGTCTGATCAGGGTCTCCTCTGTTGCTTATACAATAATAATACCTCAGATTCTACAGTCTGCAGAGCAAAGAAAAATCACTGTTTCATATACCATTTAAAGTTCAGTTAATTAATATAAATTTATGGCTTCAAGTTCATAAATGTTTACATTTGATGAATATTCATGAAGTAAAGGGTTAAAACCTATTTGAAATAAACAGTGGTCAAGATTATCCCTAACAAATTAGCTGGAGGTTGGTAAATTTGCAATCTGGATTGTTCAAATATGTTTTACATGGCTGGATTTGCTACACTTTTCAAGAGATAATATAGTAATACAAAACAAGGATTCAATCTTTCTCATCCAAACATTTTTCCCCATGAGTTTGATCTGTTTGTTTTGTTTTAATCTTAATATGGCTTTTTCCCTTTTAAGATTATATATTAAGGATCATTCATGGGCATTTTCCCCCCTCTGATTTTGTTTTTTAAATCTATGCATATTTCCCCCATTTTACTGTTCATCCCAGGATACCCAATATCAAGAAAATGATACCTCCCTAGTCAACACCCGCACAAAATGGCCCTTCCCCAGTGTCTCTCTACCATAATTAGGCAGTTTAAAACTATCAACTGATGGTTGTATGGTCCACCCATCAAAGGAGAAAAAAAAGAGTTATCTGAAAGCAGTAAATAGTTCAGTTACCTGCTCCTGAACATAGTCAATCAAGATTACAAATGTCTGCAATTAAATATCTTATGTTCAATAAAATATCAACAGTATTTTATCTTTAGGATAAGAAATAATTTTCAGATTTTGCATTAGTATCTTAGCAAGTACTAGGCAAACAGTAGTGTTGGCTGTTAAATGATTTCATACAGACGAAAAAAAAACAAAAAAAACCCAAAAAACTTGACATCAAATTACATAACTATTGCTCAAATGGGCTTACCTCTTAGAAATAGTCCAACACAAATTCATATAAACAATTTCATTCCTTTCCAATTCACAAAATACACTTTCAAAAATGCTCACAAACACAAAAACGCCCTGAAATACCTTAAGAGAAAAAAAAAGTGACAGAAGAATAATTTCTACTTATAAAATTAAATCTGGTCTAAATATATTAGTTCCTACACATGGTGATAGATTTAAACCAAAGTTCTTCTGTATATTGTGTATAGAGACTTAAGCCTCAAGGACAAAATTTAAGCAAATGACTTTAATATAACTTACTCTAATATTGATAGGAAATAGATATAATTAGACATACTCAGTATAATTTACTATTTTTTAAAAAGAAATAAAAAAAAAGAAATAAATAATCTTATGCAGAATATTAATAATGTTTAAACCTAATATGGAGAGACACATGATTAGAATCTCAAGTTCAATCAATCATTTTGCAATAATAGTAGAATAAAAATGAATTCAATGTTATAAAAACTTTCTACAAATGTTAAGCATTTTAAAGAGCCATACATACATATAATGTGTGCTCAAGAACAGTCAAAACATGAAAAGGAACTCTCAAGTCATCAAATATGCATAAATGCCAATTCATGTCTAGCATGAAAATGGTAAAATATTCAATAAAACACTTTCCCACAGACAGTAATATGAAAAAAGATTAACTAACCTGTATGTCCATTGATGAAAAAACATTAACATTAACCCTAAACCACAGTGCCAAATTGTCAGGTTGGAGGCAGATTCAGACAGTATATGCTGTGGTGTTGATTCTCCACTACATACCAGACATGCAGATTCAATGCAATATTAAATCAATTTGTTGGGACATCAATTAACAAAATAAAACATGCTCTAATTATTACCAGCAAACTATATCAAAAGACAGCAAATAAGGCGAAATAAAAACACTCAGACACTTAAACCTACCAGTAAATCAGCAAAATTTGTTTTAAATGGCAGACAAAATTCCACAAATTTTATCGTGACCCAGTTTTCATTCGCTTTTGCAACTGTGTCACGATCGAAGTGCGACGGCAGAGGAAGCCGGATTTAGAATATCACGGAATATTAAAAAGCATGATAAACACAGAAAATAAGCCATATTCTACACAAACAATCAAATCACTCACAGTTTCCAAGTCAAAATAACAGCCATTAGACGTCTGATCGACAAGGTAAAAATAGGTCACCGAAACTGAGGCACGAAAACCCATGACGAAAATTATCCAGGTAAAAATTAGCACTTCGTGAGGTAATGATGACGGATTGCATATATTGACAGTTACATATATTGTTGAGAAATATATAAGTATTATTTACAAAATGTGAATTTATATTTTATAGGAACACAAATGGCTAATTAAAATGAAATTTAAATAAATTGGTAATTGTCACCTCCGATCGGCCTTGACCTATTTCGACTGTTTGTGATTTTCAATCACAGGAGAGTGAAGAGTGCGGATTTTGGAAAACGTGGACTGGAACGTCGTTGTGGGTTAAACAGGGCAAAGGGCGACGGCCTACTCTAGACTCTCTAGTTTTTTGCTGAGAGATTTTTTTTCCGATACTTATTTATCTTTTAGATAGGCAATGTATTGCATGCTGTACCCCCCCCCCCCCTGCGACAAAAAAAATTGATATTCAGATAGCTTGGATGACTGGTCCACTTGGACCTATTAACATGTCTGGGTATTCGTGCATTCATGAAATCATGCACGATCATTCATTCGTTCATTCGTTTATTAATTTATTCGTTCATTCATTCATGAACGTGCAAACGCAGCATATTTATACATGCACGAACAGACGCGTGTATCAAGTTATCGGAAAAACACGTTCATGAATTAATTAATTCCTACCTATATGAAATCACACACGCATAAAAATATACATACATACATACATACGCGCGCGTACATGCATTCTCGCATACATTATTTCAATTAATTTAAAATTACAAATATGCACATACGCGGAATGTTGTGGGTTTGATCCCTGGTCTCAATATACCAAAGTCGTAAAATGGTCCTGGTATAGCTTCCTTGCTTGGCGCTAAGCATATAAGGGTAGTTGCAGGACTGGTTGGCCCGGTGTCAGGATAATGTGACTGGGTGTGGTATCATGCCGTATGTCACAGGCTTGATACTGCAGTATGGAAGCACTATATCTATCTCAAGTAGACATAGTCTCCAAATGACTGAAATATTGTCGGTGGGACGTTAAACCCGACATACATACATACATACATACATACATACATATACGCGCGCGTACATGCATGCTCGCATATATGAACACGCGCATATTTTAATTAATTTAAGGATACAAATATGCATACGTAACTGACAGATAGACATACAGACAGACATCGGGGTCTATAATATCTATTTACATTCCTAGCAATGGAATGAACCATGAATCCACTCATCCGTTTATAGACAGAAATATTAGACCAGCGTATCGTTTCTCAATCTCTTTCATGTATTAGTTTTTTATAAACCAAAATAACAGCGAGAAAATAAAAATCCAGACACCATGTTATGTATAGCAGAAAACTAGACTCTCTACAATATGGTACATTTATTCATTTTAACATGGAAAACACTGAGAAACGATGACACGCTCGTCTAATATGTCTGTCCGCCTGTCTGTATACCTTTACCTATTTGCCCTTTCCACACACCCTAGCTGCCTGCAGCACAAATATATGGCATCATCAACATAAAGTGTCTATCTAGGCCATGCAATGTAATTGTTCGCTTATTTTTCATACGTACGTGTTTATTGTTTAAGGCGAAGCGTGGTAAGTAGACACCAATATCAGATTCAGCCAGACGCTTACTCATAAAAAATATGGCATTTTTTGCCTGAAGCTCAGACGCGCCACGAGCACATATATTATACAGGCTCGAGAGTTAACCCAATACCTTATATACGACTATTATTAAACGTGTTTTGACGCTTTCGTATCAATGTTTTACCTACCATTTTGTTCAGGGCTAATTAATGCGGTTTTTAGCCCTTTATTTCATGAATATTCATGAGCAAATTAATGTCTTTATGAATATTGATTTAATGAACTTTAATATTGGAACAATGTTGTTTTTTTACTATGTATATATCATGCTGTCTTAGCAAACAGAGGAGACCTTGATCAGCCAGCTCCTCTGTTTACAAATGCGTCAAAATGCATCTATCTAGGATGAGATAAGGAAATTATATGGAACAGATACATTGGCAATATGTTATGGTAAATCTCGAAAAATCATTAAAAATATTGCATCATAATGTCATTTCTTTCCATTTAATTCCACAAGCATGTACAGGTATACATTTGCACAGTATTATGTTATACTAATTATCGATAAGGGAATTAAATGTGACATATGCCATTTCACTCCAGAATTAGACGTAAACCTACGTAAATCATCGAGCACATCCCGAGCACCTCGTTTTCTTGCTGGTGTTTAATTCCCCATACAGTTCAATGGGAAATCAACATACATTTGATGTTTTTCTCCAGTCACTGATTGGTCATTTTAAATCAGCGAATTATACTGGGAATTTCCGGACCATTTCACTTCGAAATTAGATATAAACCTACGTAAATCAACGAGAACATCCCGAACACCTAATTTACTTGCCGGTGTATAATTCGACATACTGTTCGAATTATACCGGAAATTGCCGATCCTCTGTTGAATTATACCGGAAATTGCCGATCCTCTGCTGAATTATACCGGAAATTGCCGATCCTCTGGTGAAATGATCTATAGTTCATATAGACACATCTTGACACTTTGGCAAGCAGGGCTGATCCAGAACAGGAGCGGCCTGATCAGGTTTTCCTCTGTTTGCCATTGCGGCTCAGATTCTACACAATCTGCATGACAAAGAAAGAAAATCTAGGGTTCGGTAAATTAATTTATACATCAAGTCATAAATTAGTACATGGATATTTATGGGGTCAAGAGTTAAAGTTTAGTTCGCAGGTTAAGGGTTCCTTTTTAGATTATTGATTTTACGTTTAATTTTAGTATTTAAGTCATATTTTTAAACAAATGCAAACACAAACCTGTAACGATGTCTACGGTCTATGATAAAGTTTAGCTAAATTTTAGTAGAAGACCCCCGCAGTCTCCATTTCCACAAACTTTACTTAGTGCAAAGCAATACTTGCATATTTTGGGGAAAGATGGGGACTTTGAAAACCTGCATAATACTACATTTCTTACAAATAGTGTTAAACAGTACCTAGACTAGCTATTTATGTGAATATAATCATTTACTTCAATATCTTTGTGAAACAAGGATGTTGGAATCTGGTGCCACTTCACTTAGGCATATCGAGTATTGTATATTATTTCTGTATTTTATTTACTGGTAATTATATTCAGTTGCCCCGTTGTAAGTGTGCATAAGTTTGAACAAATAAGTTGATGTCATACCGTCTTTGAAAGTACAATATCAGTTTAACTATATATATAACATTGCACGCGGACACCGGAGTACCCGGAGAAAACCGAAGTGTCCTAATACCCTTTTACATCTATACAGCCGCCTGATAGTGTCCTGGAATAGATGGGGGAGGGGAGGGGTGGGGTGGGGTGGGGTTTGTGGGGTAGGGAGTCATGGCCCCCTGGGATTTGGTAACTGTACTAAAATTAAAGAAGAGAAGAACGTCCTAAATACATCCCACACTGCTTGTAAAACCATTGGAACCTCCTGTAAAAGAAAACTTCAAAGAAGAAGAGGAAATAGCGGAATGGCGGTGTCACCGCATGCCACGTCCTCTTATAGCGGCAAAGTGAGGACAGCCCTCGGATGGCCACAGGCACCCACTTGACTATCTTTAATGTCCCGAAACGGCGTACGTGTATTTATTTCTTTGAAAATATGAAAATGATTATAGTTTTTACAAAGCGTTTTGCTTTATATAACTCTAGCTCGGCCAGTAATAATAAGGTTTTGTAGGATCTGTTTCAGTCCACTGAAGAAATTGTATCACACACACGCGCGCGTAAAAAATAAACTTCGACACGTCTAAGGGAAAGAACCCATTCACTATCATCTCGGATATTCACAGACAGTTTACTGCCCTAACAACGCCAATAGAATTTCTGTTATTAGTGAAGGTATTGAGGAAAATTCTTAAGTCAGCCATTCAACCAGGATCTCACGATATCGATTCACTATATTAGTAAACTTTCTGACGTCAGCAGCGATTATCTAAATAATAATAATAATAATAATAATAATTATAATAATAATAAAAAAAAAAAAAAAAATAAAAAATAAAAAATAAATAATAATAATAATAATAATAATAATAATAATAATAAATGATAATATAAATAATAATAATAACAAATAATAATAATAATAATAATAATAAAATCCAACTATCGACATATTGGAACTTTTTTTCTTCATCAGTTGCATTTAATAATCATTTAACTGCATGATTAAAGAAGCGGTAAGAGTCCATAGTCATGCTTGTAACAATTCGTATATTTCTCGTATTTCAGTTAACTGATATATATTTACCACATCACAATTGGTAAATAGTAATAGAGTCATGTAAAACGGAGGATTCCGGAGAGAGGCGGAGTCACACGATTGCGGTAGATCGTTGACCCGAAGAGACCGAACATTCACGAGTTAAGACCTTACTGAGCACGTTATATACTCAAGAACATTTAAAGAGCTTCGATATTTCAAGTCTTCTCTCTCTCTCTCTCTCTCTCTCTCTCATAGGTTGACTCCTCGTCAAAGTCGATAAATGGTTTAAAGACCCATTCTTTTTCCAAAAGCAGTGTTTATCCTTCGGACAGAAAAGCATTATGAAACATATACATACACGAAGTGGGCTTTTAAAAATCATTGGAAATAAAATAGCATATATATAGCATATTTTTTCTAAAGGTGTCAAACATTGAAATTGCAATGAACTAATCAGTCATGACACGTGTCAGATATCCAAGTTATGAAAAGAAAATACATCTAGAGACTATACATATCAAGAAGAAAAAAAAGTGAAATATAAATGAAACTGAATAAACATTATTTGTATGGACATGACAACATTTAAATAACTAATTGAATTATGTATACAACATTAAATGGGGTGGTGGGGTGACAGAGAGAGAGAGAGGGATAAAATATAGAGTTGTAGCGCAAATTATTCGGCTGAATAATTTACCGCTACAACACTTGAGTATACCTATTTTCATAACTAAGGAATTCCACGAATTCAAAGTTCCACGTCCTCCAAATACTTTTATAATAAATTGATGCAAGCATCCACTGACATGGAGTTAAAAGCTTTTTTGCTCAAAGCCTATGATGGCTTGTATTTAATATAAAGTTCCCATGATCAATTAATGTAATATGATGGCAATTTAATGATGGACTGATTACCTGACATAATTTTCCCCCACTTATGTCAAAATCAGTTATTTCGAATGGCGGGAAATCCATGCTGTTTTACTAAATAAAATATGGATAAAATTGTCCATAATTGTAAATGCTTGTTCCTTAAACCTTGTAAATAACCACACGTCCAAAAAAAAAGAAAAAAAAAAGAATGATTTCCAGATCAGATTCAGGCGTGTTTGGACTTCATGACATCTAAACCGTGAAATTTTATATGATTATAATGATTATACAAATTTATCAACTCAACTCAAACTCAAAAAGTTTATTTGCCAAGTCGACAGCTAAGCTGTCTTTGGCAAACACATAAATATTGACGATAATAATGCACGAGAAATAAATTCACAAGAATATATGTGTACATGTATACGAACTATTCAATCCTTAATATCAAGTAATTTAAAAATATAAGCTCATATATAAAGTTTTATCATAATTATTCTTTTACAAATTAATCATCTTAAATTATACCATTTACAATTTGCAATCATTCTTAGTCCTATAATGCATTTATGAATTTTTTTCGTAACTGTAAGCTCTCTTTCAATTAGAGTACTACATATTTATTATCATTTAATTTTCACATTTCATTAAACGTATAAATTTATAAAAAGTCGACCAACTGGTGTTTTTCAAGTATTTGAGACTTATACATCTATATTTTGGACAAACAAGCAAGAAATGATATTCAAATTCAATCATAGATGAGTTACAACGAGCACATAATCTAGTATTTTTGTCTGTTCCATTGTATCTCCCTACCTCAATATTTAGTTCATGGCTAGATAAACGAAATTTACTTAATATCTTTCTTTGATAATCATTTTTGATCCCTTCTAAATACGGTTGAAATCTAAATTCTGTTTTGTGTTAACAATAAGTTTCAATTTTAGACTATTATTTATACATTCATGCCATTTCTGTACAAACTGATCCTTAAGTCTTTGTTTTATCATTGGTACATAGTCAGAATTTACGTTAAAATTATCCCATATATTTCCAAAACCTAAGTTTGCCAGAAGCGATTTAATTCTAAAGGCCACATTCTTTTTTTTCTTTTTTTTCTTTCAGCGGATTACAGTTTGATTGAATATTCAGTATTTTAAACAGTGATGAATCATGATATCTCCTAATCTTCAAAAAATAGTTTCATGCGTTCATTACATATTGTAGATAATGAAAATCTTCCCAGTCCTCCCAAAGCTGCTATATTGAGAGATTGTGATTTTACGCCTAAAATAGATTTGCAATATCTTAAATGTATACGGTCTATTTATCATATATTTCCCACACCTCTGAACAATATGTTAAAATAGGTGTTATCATTCTGTCAAACAACTGTAGTTTGGTTGATTTATTAAAATTTAAACGTTGAAAAATATAAAATAAATTTGACATCTTTTCCTTTTTAATATTTCCATTATAAAATATATTAATACCCATGTAACAGAACTTATCCACAACTTCAATAAGTTGTCCACTTATATTCCATTGACAATTTCTTCTCCTTATTCTTTTTTTTCAAATATGCATGTTCTTGTTTTTTCTTGCATTTATTTTTAATCCGAAACTATTTGAATAATTATAAATTGAATTAAGCTGTGATTAATGTTATAGAATTAGTTGAAAACACTGCTATATCATCTGCAAACAATAATATACATGTGGCTAACATACTGTATCATCATTTAGATCGTTAAAATCTATATTTTTACTTAAATCATTAATGAAGAAAATAAATAAAAGAACACTGAGAGCCTCCCCCCCCTTGTTTCAATCCTATCGATAGTTCAAACACATCAGAAAATTTACCATTAAATTTTACAGTTGCTAATACCTTATTATAGAATGACATAATAGTATTGGTAATTTTATTACTCACTCTATACTCAATTAGTCTTTTAACTATCAGATCATGTCTGACTGTATCGAACGCATTTTCATAGTCAATAAAAGCACATAAAGGGATTATTTTATTGAAAGTACATATTGTATAATATTATAAAGAATAAGCACACAGTCTAATGTGTTCCTACTATCTCTGAAACCAAACTGGTTTTCACTAATAATATTATTTGCTTCCGCCCATGCATTCAAAAGGTTTCTTATACTTAACAAGATTATCTATCATTGTTATACCCCTGTAATTTGCCAAACGTCTCCTTTCTTATTATTGGTACTATAACTCCTTTACACCAAGGATCTGGGTGTATACTTTTACTGAAGACAATATTTAAAATATCAACTAGGTATGGAGAAATGAATTCTTGTGCCTCAATAAAAATCAGATATCAAATTATAAACACGAGACGTATACTTAATCTTCATAAAATTTGATCGCGTTGGGCAAAATGTAATTTCAAACACTAATTAAATGTCAAGAACGTTCTGGTGAGTCACGCCTCCTTCAGTTAGTATTACGTACTGCCGTATTTAGAAAGCCCAGTGTCGTACATACATAGTAATTGTTGTTGTGTTGTGTTGTTTTGTTGAGTTTGTTTGAGTTTTACCGTCGCTATAGAAGTATTTCAGTCATAAAGCGACGTCCAGCTACTGACATGTGAAGAGAAACACCGTGTTCACAGAGGCACCGGGTAGAATCGTCGATACCCACAGAAAGCCAAAAGGAAAGGGTTCGTCACATGATTGGGACCCGAACCTCGTCACATGATTGGTACCCGAACCTTGTCACATGATTGGTACCCGAACCTCGTCACGTGATTGGGACCCGAACCTCGTCACATGATTGGTACCCGAACCTCGTCACATGATTGGTACCCGAACCTCGTCACATGATTGGTACCCGAACCTCGTCACATGATTGGGACCCGAACCTAAGACGGTGAGGTGCTGATTGAGGTAAGGATAACAACTCTAGCTGTTCGTATTTATATTATAAGTGCCTGAAGTTATTTTGTGGTCAATATGATGAATGCGATATTAAGATTTTAAGTTCGGTTAGAGTGTTCCATTCAGATGCGGAAAGTCGCGGGATCGACTCCCGACCGCGACACACCGAAGTCTTAAATATGGCACTGGTAGTTCCATGCTCAGCTTTCATTATAAACATAAAATAGTTCCCCGACAATCAGAGACAACTTTGATTGACTCTGCATACAGCTACATTATCACCATCTTAAACAGATCCTATATTGAAAAGGCAACATGAGCAAATATTTACACATTCAACATAGGTCATATGAAAAATCCTAAATGTACTGAAAATGAACTATGCATCGAGGCGTAAGAGCGAAACTTTGCTAAGTGCTCATAAATATATAAGCACTTAGTCTAGTTTCGCTCTCACTCCTCGGCATGTCATGTAAATGGACAAATAGTAAGGAGACAGGACATTCCTCAAAATAGAGAAATACCAAAAGTTACTGCAGCAAAATGACCGACCGGGATGCTTAAATTTAAGGGGTCTCAAGCTTGCAACTTCTGAAGGTACTTTTTTCTTTGGCACCTAAGAGTCCTCTATGGGCTTGTAAAGTCGTCCAGCCCATAACCCCTTTGGATTCGAATACTGGAAGGGTAACCTAGATCCTTCGGTAAATCAGTGGTTCTTTTCATTCGGGGTCTTCCTTAACCTGGATTTGGCTGGACGTCGCTTTATGATAACAAAATAAACTAACAAACAAATGAAAATAAATAAATAATAATAATAATAATAATAATCATAAATGAACCTGCGGCTTGTAGTGATAATCTGAGATTGTTTGAGGTCCTATCCCCTTAGCTTTCAGAGAACACTACGCATTATTATGCCCGACTGTTTCACAAACTTGACCATTTCAATAGAGCTACATACCATACAGCAGGTTATTCCTGTGGGTAATTCATTTCTGCTATTCTGCGGATGAAAACAACTCCGTAGAAATTAAATACATTGAAATTAACATAAAGTTTTAACGGAAAAATATTCGTAGGTTAAAGCTCTTTAGATGCGACCCTTAGATACTGATCAACGTTGTGTCGGTATTTCTATTACCAATAAGAGTCTTTTACTGTAGTTTTCACCAAATTGTTGAATGGTTTGTAGATAGAATCTTTATTAATTACAAGAAATGGATGAAAAGAACAAAGATTCAAAATATGACAGTTTCACCATAATTCTTTGTATTCTTCCCTTATCAATGGTACACGTGTCACCTTCCAGGTTCTCCTGGGGACGGGGAGATTTTCTCCGCCAAGGGGTCTTAAAAATTACATGCCAAACAATGAAATATGTGCATAATTTTGCACGTATACCAATGGCTTGCTCTTTTATTGAATTACCCACGAAGTTTATATATTCAAGTAACAATATCTATAACCATGCCAAATTTCATGCCTTTCGCAAAAGCTGCACAATTCGCCCCTCTGAGTACTATATTGATCAAAACAGACATATATCTTGTAAATGGTGGGCAATTTGTAGAATCTTAAATCAAATGAATCATTTATATTTCAATGCGTAATACACGTAGGCAAAACAGGTGTTGCTGGAGATGACGTGTTGCATAAACCCAGTAGTATATATATTGCATGCATTGCTGCCCAGGGCATTCATTCCGAACTTGGAAGAGGGATATCTCAGAAAATCAACTGATGAAAGTAAGTGATTTTATCTTTCTCTGACAAGATCAAACTATTATTTTACTTTTATGTCAATAAGGAGTTTTTCTCAAATGTTCCTGAGTTGGAACAGTAGTATGCGTCTAGATAGGTATAGGCATATGTTCACCTCTAGCGTGGATTAAACCAAAAACCCTCATTTTCTGAACACAATAGCTGGACTACAACCACGTATCAGTTGTCAAAATGAAAGCATATATGAACAATCAGTCTATTCAGAATTCCACATACCAAGTCACTTTTAACATGACTAAACTCGAAGAATATTGTTCATTGACACCTTTTTTGATTTGGGGGCGGGGCGGTTGTCTTGATTCAATATTATGAATTTTATGCATAATGCTAGGCAAAACTATTATTGTACATATAACTTTCATATTTTAAATGGCTTTCCCGACAGATCAGATTTCAATATAATATATACGAGATGAACAAACGTTGTTTCATATACCCGATTTAATTTGCGATTGCCATGTTATTAAATATTACAGATATTTTTTTCTAGTGTCTAAATAACGCAAGCATAGTCATATTTGTCAAATACTACCATATTGGAATGTCAACAAAAGTTGTGCTGCTATTCCTCATTCATGAATAATGTTTATTTAAAGGTACTGAAGATAACATCTGGTAAACATTCGACAGAGACTAAAATGGTATTCAACCGCGGTCTCTTGGTATGTAGTATCAATATCACTTATCTTTAAGTTCACCTCGGAATTACAAATTACTGTTATTTGCGTCACCTTATCACTGGAACCGTTGATGATCTTTATAGCAAACTTTTATTTTCTTTCATTATGCGGATATACAGCCTGTTTAAGGTTGTCACAAAGTCGAATCTGTACATTTATTGAGGTTTAACATTAGGACGTTTAAATAATTGTCTCCATTTTATATTACAATATTCGAATGAATGCTTGCATTTAACATTAAAATGTACGAACGGTTGCTTGTATTCACAATGGGGTTACATTTAGGATTACAATTAAATGGGTTGATTCAAAGCCTATTTCATCAAGGGTAACAGTTGTCTTCTTACCGGTCCCGGTGGACAAGTAGTAAGAGCGTCCGCCCCGTAATCGGAAAGCCGTGGGTCGATTCACGATAACGACAGACGAACGGCGTAAAAATGATAAAGGTACCCAATGTATTTGCTTCAAATGGAGGTAGGAGACTTGATGGTAAGGTCTCAGGGTGATGAGACTAGGTGTGAGATTATACCACTAGTCTACGGCGTTAAGTTGCAAAGCTTAGCAATTTATCTGTTC
This sequence comes from Solen grandis, assembly GCA_021229015.1. NCBI lineage: Eukaryota > Metazoa > Mollusca > Bivalvia > Adapedonta > Solenidae > Solen > Solen grandis. Next base: position 26,018,256 of record CM037791.1, on the reverse strand, counting down.
CATGTAAACAAAAGACTACTGGCATTATGAATATAATGTCTATGTTGTGTTGTCACATCTTGTACCCTCACTTCGGATATAGTTTCCCATGGTTGCATAGCAATATTTGATTTAACGAGCTGTAAATGAAAACAATTATATTCATAGTCGTATACAGCTCGCATACACTGGTCAAACTCACGATATAGCAGCAGTCATACGAAAACCAATTACTAACCATTGAGCCAGTCGTCCAAATGATTTCATGGGCCGTTAATCAGACAGTAAGTGCTTATATCAATCGTACCTGGAAGTTTAAAGACTCATCACATGCTGAATATTCAACCAGTAAGGTGTTCGATTATGAATGGTTAAATGGATGGCAGTCATCACTTTCTTTAACTGTGAACAGTCTGATGAATGGCAAACTGAATTGTAACCCAGCATGGTATTCTACTTTGAATGATTAACTAAATATTGACAAAAGAAAGGCATCCGACTTTGAAAGATAAGAAAAGGTCCTACTACCATGTTTTAAGGCTTGCCGCCCGGAGTGGTATTTGACTTTAAAAGTTAAAGCCGAATGATCAACCTGCCTGGTATTACGTTTGGCTGAATTGTACGTCAGCAGGGTGATTTATTTTGTAAGGGCAACCAGCATGGCCAACTAAATGGCTAATGGCATGCTTACTTGACAAATAATTTTAGATGAACATTAAATATATTATTAAATCACTTTAGTTGCATTTAGTCAATATGAAATGAACATTACGGCCATTACTGTATAGTATGTTCCAGAAGACGATCAGCCAACTTTTATCTCGTTATAAGTAAATTTTATTAAACATGCCTGAGAAGCATGGATTCAATATCAGCATAAAAGGAGGTACACTTTGCTAATTTGCTGTGTATGTTTCTATAAATCAGTCAATATTTATTGTTTCGGGTTTGCCTGTAGAGTGTTCTCTGCCTGATGCTTTATTGTCACGTGACACATGCTCAAGAACCCTGCGATTCTGACGGGGTAAGTACCTTAGTTTTGTTGGAACAAAATAATTGTACCTTAAATTGTAGCAATTTGTCTTGAATATCACATCATTACTTCCCAAAACACATAATGATATTTCCAATAAAATTACGTTAAACAATATAATTAACATTTGACAGAATTCTTAATTATACTGTGAAAATGTGTAAAATGAAGTGTTAGTGTTTTTATTTCCATATCGCTTATTAGAATACGTCTGAACGCTCGACTTTATTTGTAGTGGTCATTTCCTTTCTATTATTGGTGCAACCATGATTGGAATGGATTTTGTGGGCAGTGTGCCGGGATTGAATGCGAGTTCAGGAAAAGCACATGCATAACGATATAATGGTCCTTAAAAATGTCCTGTAATTTTCTTTATTGTCATGTTCGCCATCAAGTTAAATACATTTATGCACCAGTCCATCAATATTGATAATTATATATAAAAAAAAGAAAACACAGCTTCGAAAAGTTTAATAAAAGCTTCAGGCAACATAAATAGTTAAGATATATGTCTGAGACTTAAGCAAATGCTGACGATTGAAGTGATCATGATGAAGGTTTTCTTGTCATTAGTGACGATGCTGATGCTACAGCTGCTATTGATGGGGTTCAAATGATAAAGCATATCCGTGTTTCGTGTGTTCTTTTTGAGTATTATTCCATTCTACAAATCATAAGGAAGACCAGTTTTCGTTGCAATTGTCTGAGCTACCTCGTTATTTTAGTCAGTAATGCTATAGATTATTCTCAGATTGACCGGTGAGTTAACCAATAAAATAATTGAAAGAACATAATATATGAAAACATAACCCTTCATGCGCAGGATTGTGGGGAAGGGTTTGCATGCTCACTGAGTTGTTGTTATGGACCGTGTCCGAAGATATGCAAGAGAGGTAAACCTATATTTGTTTCTCTTCCAATTACATTTCCGGTGTATATCTTACGTTACAGTTATATAAATATTTCATTTAATCTATTGCTCATTCACTTCCAAATTATCAGCAATTAACCTCGAATACTTTCGAAGATAAGTGGTGCTATTCAATTCATTTTGATAGCATTCGGTTGTCACCAATAATGTATTGCGTTACACTAAGAACAAGACGGCATTTTAATAACTTAAGTGTTTACAGACATGGTGACCAACTACGTATAGAAAAGCCTAAATATTTATTTGAGTTTCGATGAATATCAATGAGTGACTTTGGGTAGTTCCAATAAATCAGAGGTGATATTCTAATCGATTTGCTGATGACGTCAGAGTAGAGTTGCGTCCTTTATATTCTGTGTGCTCAAGAGATATAAGAAATGATTATTATTGCTTGCAAAATATAGGTAAGATCAAGGTCACTGTTATTCGAAACAGAGGCAAGAAGACTGAGTGTCTTTATGTGAATACGTACAAGACATGGTTTTGAAGATCAATTTAATGTCAACATAAGTTGTTTAATATAATATGGTTAGCACAATCATAAAGCATCGTCATAAAATGTGATTTATAACACAAAACAAACTGTTAATGATAATTCTAAGGTTATAAGCAGTACTATTTTCTTCTGTTCCAGTCGGATGTGCTGTAGATCCTCCGAAAGTACAATATGCGGATATCTCTGTAAATTCCATTAAAAGCGTTGCTTTATACTCGTGCTGGTGTCTAAGTGCCCATTCATTGGTGTTCGCTTCGGTTTGCCAGTCAGATGGAAATTGGTCACCTGTCAGTGGAAACTGTCCAGAACGTAGGACTTATGTTAATATTAAAGACTTCCGATTTTTGATAATAATAATAATAATAATAATATAATTGATAAAAGTGAGATTTCATTTCAAGTGTTAGGTTATATCCTGAACATTTTTGTATGCCAGTATCATTTGAGATATAGCTTAAAATCATTTTCCTTGTAAGATTTCAAGCTTAAACTCTATGGCGTAATCAGTTCTGTATTTTAAAATGGAGATAACGTGAAGGAACATTATATCAACTATTTTTCTCGCGATGTTATTAAAGCTGATTTTCTCCCTATATCAGTTGCTATATCAACAGTTTGTGGTTTTGTTTCATTTGCGTGATTCGGCCGATTGTTTATTCGGTCATTTTATATAATCGCACTAAAATATAGAAAAACAAGATGTATTCGAAAAACACTATGCCCCTATCAAATAATTGATGTGAATTGAAAGGCATTCATGGGTGGAGTAAGTATGTTAAATATATAGACTTTATATAGTAACAGAGTAATGCTCAAAAAAAAAAGAAAAAAAAAAAAGAAAAAAAAATGAAAATAAAGAAAGATAGCTGGAAAGGTACCAGACTTTGTTTTGATTCGTAAGAATTACACTTCTACTGCTCACTATCTAATTAAACTAAAATTAAGGTTTTGTATCAATGCCTTAAAAAGCTTAAAAGTTATTTTCTAGATAAAAAAAATAAATAAGAAGAGAAAATGCAACAATCGGACGAGACAGCTTTTTTTGGTAACTGAACTGCTCCTACTTGCTATCATATTATTTTCAAAGGAATTGGTAGTGTTAGGGTTCTTGGTTACTGTCCTTTTTCTTGTTATAATTACATATGAAACTTTAAGTCAATACCTTTTATAATTTTCAAGTATATAGTAAATAGTTTATTCTATTCTCTGGACAGGAATTCATTTTAACATTTAATGAAAGGAAATAATTTAAAAAATGCCCCAGTTTAGGCTTCTTGGTTACTACACCTACCAATCTCACCAACTATTTGCATCTAAAGTTTCAAGTCAATACTTTGTATAGTTTCTTAGTTATTGAACGAAATTTTTAAAAAAAGAGAGATAATTCAAAATTTTGGCCAGGAAGAGTTATGGTTCTTAGTCACTGCGCCTTTCTTAATCTCATTCTATTCATATCTGAAGTTTCAAATCAAAACCTTATACAGTTTTCAAGCAATGGCCGATGTTAAAGCTGCTGACAAACCAACACACAGAACGGACTAAAAAAGGGACTATACCCACAAGCACAGAACTTGCGGACATAAAATTTAATTCAATCGAAATATGTACAACCCGCTTATGCTGGTACTGCATAGGTTATCCGATGAAACTTTCGATGTAGACATTTATTGGGAGACATCCTCTGTGGCCATACATTTGGTTTGGACTCTTGTGAGGGACATATAATTTAACATCAGTTATGTTTATAGGCAACTCACTATGAATTGTTGAACCGCTGCGTGTGTTTGTTCTTTCATTTTTCGTTCTTCCATTTCTTTTTCTTATTTTTTGGGGGTTAAAGGATGGTTTAATTTTCATCTGAAATCCTTGCGACGAAAAGTAAATTGATAGTATAAAAGTCTATTGGACCACCCAAGACCAGTACAGTACTCCATCAGCATTTCGGCCAAGCAAATAATTAGCTATACCCTATCGGGATAATTGATGGTCATTCTATGAAATGGTCATCTGGATTATTTTCTTCTTATTTCTTTTCAGCTTGTAAAGACGGATGGCATCTCTTTGAAAGCCACTGCTACCTGTTCTCGCTCAAAAGACTTAATTGGGTGGATTCACAGGTAAAATGTGTCTATAAAATCCTCTGGAATCATAGTAAAAGGCGCAGTTTCATTTTTGAAATATTGTAGTACTACTATTCAGATAGTAAGCATTCATTATTATTTTCATAAGCGTAAAAGTCAATGCCCAATTTATAATTCCACCAATTACACTGACAATATATAACAGAGATTCCTAGCTGTAAGTCACATACAAACATATGGATGGCTTAATGTAAAACTGTCGTAACTCCATTTTTTTTTAAAAATGATGTTTTTGCATTTTTTACCTTATATTACAATGCTCTATCAGTGCAAACAATATATATATATATATATATATATATATATATATATATATAATTAAGTATCAAAAGGGGCCCCCGAGGCCGAGAGGGTAAAGTCGCTGAATGAGTATTAAAGTCAGCAACTTGACGTTCTTTGCCACGGAGGCCCCAATGAAGTGGATTATGATCATCTGTCAGTGGGAAAGACAATAATATTGTAATATAATGTAATAATATATTTTTCGATTGCTTAGAAACAGGTATCAATATGCATCCGTGAGAAGTGTTTTTATAAACATTGCTTTGAAACAATGTATTCATCAAATTGTAAACTGTATTTCAGTCAGGATAATTTAGTGAGTAGGAAGCATATATTTTGCTAGTTATCCTAACTAAAAATTATGTGTAACATTTTCCGCCTAAGTATAGGCATTTCTACCAATGAATATCAAACGATGAGCATTTATTTCCCCACCATTAAATAGCACAAGGTAACTTCTGAGTTACTAAACTTCTAAAAGCCTGAAACTTCTGAAATATGGACAATTTCCTGGGTCCCGAAATCTCCTAATTTCTATGTAAATAATACTTCCGAATTCCAGAAATTCCAACTACTGAAATCCGAACGATATATTTGTAAATTTTGGGTTTTATCAAAACAGGATTTACTTCCAAATTCCGGAAAGTACAAAGAGTGCCAAAGATAGAATTTTTAATCATTGTTTATCAATCAGCATCGTTGTTTTCACATCCGTTCAAATTACAACCTGTGAAAGATAATAAGACCTGACATGATATGTAAATCTGCGTTTTTTTTTATTTTATTTTTTTATTTTTATTTTTTTTAAATGTTTACCAATCAATGGTGATCACTTACGTGTTTAGACACATTTTAGCATTACAAACTGTCAACCATATGATTATACTACAGCCATATATTTAGATCATTAGATAGTACACTTTTAAAATGATGAGTGGATTCAACTATGGTGTTTGCGTCAAACGTCTTTAATGTTTAAATTGTAACAAACATAATAAATTAGCCAATATCAGACAATGCCTTGGTTTTCGTAAATAACTCATCCATAAACTGTTGGAACTTAAAATAAATTGATAAATATTTTCTTTACTTTTTGCATCACATTTCAGTGTTACACACGCTATAAGGCATACCAATAATGTATCTAATCACTGCCAAAAAGAATAACTGGTGTTTAATATTTATACTGGTGGAGATTTTTCCAACTTCTAAGTTCAGATAACTTCCAAAATCCAAACATTTTTACTGATCCCGTGGGTGCTCGGATTTCGGAAGTAACACTGTACTTCCAACCGATTGAGGTGTTTTTAATTTCAAATTTCAAGCTGTCGTGAGATGTATCTTACACTGTTGTGACTTATGGTGACATGATATAAACAAAGCAAATATTAATTTTCATAGGCATAATTTAAAAAAGACATTTGAAGATTGCATATGCAAAGTTCTTTAAACCCATTTAGTTTCTTTTAGTTTCCAAATGTTGATGTCATATAAATGGCGCTTGGTTGGATCAAAATCTATCTGATACCTAAAACTGTTTATTTTTATAAAAGAAAAAAATATCGGTTCTGGGCGGTGCCTGACACACGTTGTCAGTCCTTAACCTAGATGATAAAAGCCTATACAGTAGAAAATGAAATAGAGTTTTTTTTGTGTATTAATGGCCAATTTAGACTTAGTCGAGCTATTTTTTTTAGCGTACCGAAAAACGTTTACTATTTCCCACTTGCAGAAATATCTGCATTTACTTTTTTACATCAAGGTCTCAAAACTCCTTCTTTTTGTAGTTTTATTTGTATAGGTAATACTGATTTATAGTCTTCTTTCAAGCTAGTGCTCAATCAGCCGACATTTCATGTTTACTTCCTGATCATTACATTCATTAATTCCGTAGGAAGAGCTGAGACATATGGTGTTTGGAAGTCATGACCCAAAAAATCCTTGCAGGTACCCATTGATACATTAGTTAACTAATAACCGATCCCGTGGCCGGCCTAGTGGTTAAGGCATCCGCTTCGGGAGCGGAGGTTCGAAGGTTCGATCCCCTGGCAGGGGAACGTTCTGATATGACCGGTTGGTGAGCCGCCAGATAGTTAAATAATGTTTACTGAATGTCTTTCTGCCTGGTGTCTGGCATATAGGTGGAAATCGCGGAGATTCTTGTGAAAGCAAAGAGGTGTCTCATAAGTCAAAACTGACTGGCCCTTTCAATAGGGGTGACACTATAATAAACAAACACTTAAATACACTTGGGTATATTGAAACAATGCAAGATTATTTGCATGCTCAAGGAAATAGGCAGTGATTCGACCTAGATTCAAACCTCGGCCTCTTAATCCTGAGCTGTGCGTCCTACCAGGGGCAATCATAGGACTACCCTGCTTCTCTTTCACTTAATTTTGAAGATTATAAAGCAGCAGCCACTGCATGAAACACTCAATAAAAAAACGAAGTTAATTTTTGTGCCCTTAATGTCAGCAGAACAAAATGAAGCAAATGAATGTACATGCATTTAAGAACAGAATTAAATTGAATCTATTTGAAACAAATATTGCTTTAGAAACTAAAAGTACTACATTGTTCGTTATTTTGACAAGTGTGGAGTAAGGCTTCGTTTTCTCAAAACAGTAAATGCCATGGGTAGGAAAGTCTGGAGAACAGCTGTAGGAAAAAGTTCTACCTAGTAAAATTACAAATGAATTAATGGTGATGAAATTAAATGTTCAGAAGTTATACATTTTTATGAAATAATTTCTGTTCAAAGGCTTTTCTGCTTTGTTAATCCAAATAGCTATTCAAATGAGATATGAAACTGCTCGAAATTATTTTTTTCTTATGACGAAATAAAAATAAAAATAAAAAAACAATAAATCTGAATAGGATTTGAACGAGATCTCGGTGAGATACTCAACATTCTGCAGAAACTTAATAGGGGGATGCTTTACAGTATTGGTTTAGTCAACAATAAATTGAAGAAACAGCTCAGTGTATTTATAAATGATTTGAGCAATTTTTCATATCTCATGTTTTCTCGAGCGGTCTCATTAATGTAAAATTAACTTGCTCTTTACCTATATCAGAGTTGCGGATTAAGTCGTTGGCTTACTTACATGAAGTGTTGTCATGGACATTGGTCTCTTTACGTTGCTAATTGTCTATGCTGAAAACTGTATTTAATGACAGTTGCGATTATAAAGATGTTAAGTTTTAATTGTGTTAATGAACTACTGGCACCTTTTCAACTCAGATACCTGCAATCTGTCAACCCAGTGTACTCTCGTATTGTTCTTACAGTTATACTGTATTGCTCTCAGTAGATGGTGAAAAGCATGTCTCATTTAAAAAATGAGATTTACCAAAATGTTGGGCATCTAAGTATATCATCATCCCAATTTCCTAAGTTGTGTCCATTTTCTAAACTTTTTATTTAAAAAAAAAGACAGATTTGCTTTGAGCTATTGATATAAAGATCATGCATATGTTTACAGAATTATTGCAAGAATCAAGGGGGTAATCTTGTGAAAGTGGATTCCACTGCCGAGTTGAATTTCTTAAAGGCGAAGTGCCAAGGTATTTATCATATCATTTAAAATTGATACACGTGTGTATTGAGTATGTATTTGCATGTATAGAGTTGTGACGGACATCAATCTTGGTACCCTCGGGTATCCTTGTACGCGTGCATATCATTCCTCCTAATAAATCGTAGGGTCTGCCTTCGTTTACTGCCACCATGGCTCCTACCAACGTAAAATAACCCATCTGTAATTGTTTATGTATGGAGTAAGCGTCTCAATATAAAAGAATAAGAGTAGATTACATGGAAAACATTTGTATCAACATATTATTATAAACCTCGAAACTCCGCTGCCAAACAACGGATACTGAAATTCTTCAATATCCTCAACATCCAGTATTTTCAAAAAGAAAGTATAGCTGGTATTGCCTATCAGGGTATGCGCATTCAAACATTCATTGGACCAAAATACAAAAAAAAAAAAAAAAAAATGAAACCCTCAAAATATATATAGAAAATTGAAATCGGAGAATCACAAAATGAGGTGAACGGTTTTTTATCCATAGTGACTCGGAAAGATGGGAAATACTTTTAATATTTCATTTTTTCATAGCATTGGGGAGGAAATATTACTGGATTGGGGCAAGAAATTCAGGAAAGAGAATCTACACTTGGTACGACGGGACTCCCGCTGTAATCGGATGGGGACCAGGTAAATATATATTATCAATATTACTAAAAGAACGAGCTTATTTTTGTGTCGGATTTTGTGCCGTAACGAAACATCACTACTTTCACGGTTATTCAGTAACCATTCAGTGGTTGTTTTATTTGTGTTTTAAAATAAATAAAATTGCACAGTTTGCGAGAATTTATGGTGAATCCATCGAAAAGTGGATGAATCTTTAAATAGTAACATTTCTGGGAACACCGTATAATGGTTCTTCGTATTGTACGAAAATACGTGTAATCTTCTTTTGAAACCTCGACTAGCCTGGCAGCCACATTACAAGAGTGCTACACACAACGGACTTGGTTTTGTATCCCCGTTTTAAATACGGGGTTCCTATTATTTTTATTTGAAAGTTATCCAATTTATCTTTCGAATGTATGTTGTGTGGCGCTTTTACGAACGCTCGGAAGAAAGTCGCTGTGGCGTGCGTATAAACCACGATGTTCGTGCATTTATACAGCATAAGGTACACGTAAAAACATGGTATATGGCCCTTCATTGCTGTTTGCTGTATGTAGTTGGGCTCTTTGCGTCATTCGTACCAGATTCAATGTTAATATTGCCACAACAATCACGGGCAACTGATTATACAGCCCAAATTTAACATGTACATTTTGATAGCACTATATTATAAGTCTAAGGTTGGTGATCTTTTTCCCCTTTTTTCTCAATTCGTTTGCCATTCCTGTAGATATTGTTAAATTATGTTATGAAGGTCGCAAAAAAACTATTATTGTTCAAAGTAATTAAGCGTTTTCATGAATTAGTCCATTCTGCACTATATTGCAACTTTTATATTCCCCTGTAAAATTAAAAAACACACTGCTTTAAACATGTGAAGTGA
>CM037791.1:25949664-25999664 GCA_021229015.1 Solen grandis | reverse complement strand
ATTTTTATATGTTGAAAACGTCCGAGCACCTTAAAAATTTAATAGCAAATGCTTCAGATAAATCATTTTGCATTTCAATCATTTTCATTTGTCTATGACGTGTTACAACTTGACGTCGTCTTTAAATATTTGTACGCGGTCTACAGCCATTTTTTTCTGGGCCGATTTTCACCAAAATTTCACAGAATGTGTATGTAAGGCTCTAGTTGTTCACCTCGGTGTCCGTTTTGTCAAATTCGAAAATGCAAAGGTTTTATGGCGGATCCAAGTTTCGAACCATTGACGTCAAATTTCATATACGTATAAAATCGCTTCCAGATGAGTTAGAAATCTGATATTTGGATAGCATATAAGTCTTCAAGTCTGCTTTATATTCTATGAAGATGAACGTCATTTGACGTCAGATAACGTCATAAGGTCAAAAAGAATGTTTGATATCTAAGCGATAATTTCTATATGTTGCAAAGTTCCAATGGGGCATGAAAAATTTACTTGATTTATTTAAGATACTTAATATTTCATTTCATTGATTTTCTTATGCCTATGACGTCATATGACATCAAACTTGACGTCTACACAACCTTGTACGCGGTCTACAGCCATTATTTTAGGACGGATTTTCATCAAAATTTCACAGAATGTGTATGTTACGCTTAGATGTGCCAACCCGTCTCCGTTTTACCAAATATGAAAAAGCAAGGATTTTGTTGGGCACCCTTACTATCGTTTTCAAAATATTGAAAAGACCGAGGTTCTGTGATCCCAATGGTCCAGAATTACAAAAATAGTATAGCATATGTTAAATGTGCTGAATTTTCATATGCAATAATATTCTTATTGATATGACATCAGAATAGACGTCAGATCAAAAGGGTTGTAAGCGCTCTGGAGACATTATGAATTGATGAATTCGTCTAAAATTTCCAAAGAATGTATAGGTTACACTCTAGAAACCTAATATTTTCTGCGTATTCCATATCAATATGAAGCGGTGGTCATTTGAACCATAATTTCAGTTTTACATAACAGAGATTGTGACTTTAAATTGCTTCGGATTAATATGGTGGCTTCACTGTAATAAAATAACAAAATTAACACTCCGAATATATTTTAATATAAAATATTTCCACATGATTCTGGTCATACGCCAAACGTAGTAGTGTCTATTGATTGGTTTTTGATATTGAATGTTTAATACATACAGAAAGGCGTAATACATATAGTTATATTATTGTGGCATTTATCAATCAATTTGCACATCCAGTTTGATTATTCGATTGAACAATGGAGGCGTCTGGCAGGAAGCAAGATGATTCAGATGTTGGTTCACAGAGTTTCTACGAATTGACATGTGAGTCATGTAACAGAGAGGACGGCAAACATCTCAAGGCCGTCGCCCTTTGTCTCAATTGTGGGGAGTATTTCTGTCAACTATGTGTTAAGTATCATAAACGTTTTGTGGACACCAAGGACCATGCACTTCTTGAGGGAGATAAAATGCCGAAAACGAAACCAGCAAAGGGAAAGGAGAGATCAGTCAAGCCTAAAGTTGTAAGTATGCAATTGCCCACCCCCACCCCCCGTTTTATAGTATCGCTATCTATATATCACGCATAAGAGTTACTCATTAATTCATTCTGCTCACTTCACGTATTTCATATTAGTGCATTTCTATAGTAATTTCTATTGTGCATTTCTGAGTCTAAACAATGCCTAAATAATAAAATATATATTGAGAATTGTTGATGTTTCTTACAATCATAAATTAGTTGCATCTGCTTCCACAAGATGTTTTACCTGTAAAATCATTACAGCATAATTATGTCAAAAATACGTTTTTCTTAATTTTATTCATACATTGGACACATACAATACTATCATTAAATATTACTGTGTTTTATGTAACATGTTAGTATCTTTAATGCATCATTATTATACCAGGTTAAAACATGTGGATTTGTTAAATGCGATTTCTTTAAGGAAAACATAAACTATCGACCATTTTGTCAATTTCATATTTTAATCCTTAGCAAGATATAATGATTTAGTTTAAAATATCAGGGTGAATGGCTTTGTTCAAACTGCTGGAGCAAACAAACCAAGCTAGCGTGTGGTCACCTGCTATGTCCAGACTGTGCTAGAGATCAAATTAAACATGAGAGGCCATGTTCAGAATGTGGTGTAATAACAGGTAATATGCCTATCTAACATCTCTTTCCTTCTCTCTCTGTCTCCATATATATGAGATACTGAGTAGTCAATAGAAACTATTTGAAATGTAGCAGTGACTAAGAAATTGTTATTATGCAATTATTTGATATACAGTCAACTTCACATGCAACTATTTGCATCTGCATAAACATCATCATTAATATTACCAGTGTTGCTGCTGATGATCATAATGATGATGGTAATGGTGGTGGTGGTGATGATGATAAAAATAAAACTTTTGATTTGGTTTATATAATGATTATAGCAGTTGCATTAAACACAATTCTACTTTTTAAATTTTCTTATCAGGTAACCAACCCCAAGGCTCACTAGACATTTCAAATTATGGAGGACATTGGACTAAAATGACATTTACATTTCCGAATGGGATTCAGATGGTAAGGTTACTAAGTTCTGTTAATGTGATTATGATGTCAAGATTGAACTATATGCATTTCAATATGTTAAACCTTTATTTAATCTCGCGAATGATATATACTTTTTCAACATATTCAAACGTTAACATAGAGGGCTAAAAGAAATAACTTTTAAGTCCCCAAACTTCGCTAAAAAGTCGATAGAGAGAAATAACTTTGCCCAATTATTTTCAGTACGAGAACTCTATGAGTGAGACACTGATAAAAAGAACATGTGCCCAGTATGATTGAATATGTGTGTCTACCAGATAATAATATGTAATAAACACAAGGAAAAGTGTAGAGATAAATACAGTCGTACACGCATGTGAAAGTTGACTTAGTTCCGTCTTATACGTCAATCAGAAAAGCATGTGCGTATAATCAGTGCACGGTATTGATATGTGAAAATAGTTGATCCAATCATCGAACACTTCGAAAACTTTTAATTTACAACTAAAGGCATAAACGAAAGGAAAGGTCGATGAGAGCAACCATGTTTCACTACAGGAATTGTTTTTGTATGTGCGATATTCTGACTTCATGTAACACTGTTAGATTTGCTGAACTGCAAAAACAAATGGACAGTATCGGTATGCCGTAGTTCACGACAAAAATATGATTCATATATATCAAGTTTTCACCCATCCCTCAATACACACCTTTAAACACGTGTCAAGAATGAGTCCTTATTTTAATTTTATGTTCCTCATAGTGTGTGTTAAGCTTGGTTTATCTTATTACGGCTTTCCGCAACCTGCGGAAAACGTATAGGGTTTGTTATGTTTATTTTTATTATTACGGCTTTCCGTAAACCTGCGGAAAACGTATAGGGTTTGTTATGTTTTTCTTATTAGGACTTTCTGCCCTTTCGGCAGAAAGTCCTATTGGGTTTGTTATGTTTTTTATTATTCTTATTCTTCTTATTCTTTTTTTCTTCCTCTTATATTTGTGTTAATTTCGATGTGTTGCCAATGGCCCAGAACAATGAAAATTTTATGGCATATATTTCAAACCATGACCTTTCGAATGCAATGAATTTCATATTCATATGACGTCATATAACGTCAGATTTGACGTAAGGTGAAAAAGTTTGTACGCGGTCTACAGCCATTATTTCTGGGCCGATTTTCATTGAAATTTCACAGAATGTGTATGTTAGGCTCTAGTTGTGCCTTCCGGTGTCCGTTTTTCAAAATTCGAAATGGCAATGGTTCTATGGCGAATCCAAGATTCGAACCATTGACGTCAAATTTCAAATGCGTATAAAATCGCTTACAAATGAGCTAGAAAGATGACATTTGGACAGAATATAAGTCTCAAGGGTTACTTTACATTCTCTGAAGATGAACGTCATATGACGTCATATGACGTCATGAGGTGAAAGGTAATTTCTAATATTTACGTGTTAATTTTTATATGTTGTACAAGTCTGAGCACCTTGAAAATTTAATAGCATATGCTTCAGATAGAACTGTTTGCATTTCAATCATTTTCATTTTACTATGACGTGCTTTGACGTCAAACTTGACGTCGTCTAAAAATGTTTGTACGCGGTCTACAGCCATTATTTCTGGGCCGATTTTCATCAAAATTTCACAGAATGCGTATATTAGGCTCTAGTTGTGCCTTCCGGTGTCCGCTTTTCAAAATTCGAAAATGCAATAGTTCTATGGCGAATCCAAGATTCGAACCATTGACGTGAAATTTAAAATGCGTATAAAATCGCTTACAAATGAGCTAGAAAGATGATATTTGGACAGAATATAAATCTCGAGGGTTACTTTATATTCTCTGAAGATGAACGTCATATGACGTCATTTGACGTCATGAGGTGAAAGGTAATTTCTAATTTTTATGTGTTAATTTTTATATGTTGTTTACGTCCGAGCACCTTGAAAATTTAATACCATTTGCGTCAGATAGAACTGTTTCCATTTCAATAATTTTCATTTGACTATGACGTGTTTTGACGTCAAACTTGACGTCGTCTAAAAATGCTTGTACGCGGTCTACAGCCATTATTTCTGGGCCGATTTTCATTAATATTTCACAGAATGTGTATGTTAAAGTCTAGTTGTACATTCCGGTGTCCGTTTTTCCAAATTCGAAAATGCAAAGGTTTTATGGCGGATCCAAAATTCGAACCATTGACGTCAAATTTCAAATACGTATAAAATCGTTTCCAGATGAGTTAGAAATATAATATTATATTTGGATAGTATATAAGTCTCCAAGAGTGCTTTACATTCTATGAAGATGAACGTCACATGACGTCATATGACGTCATAAGGTCAAAAATAATTTCTGATATATACGCGTTAATTTAAATATGTTGTTTACTTCCCAGGGCCATGGAAATCTAATGGTATGTACATCAATCCGTGTGCTTTAGAATGCAATGTAATTCATATTAATGTGACGTTATATCACGTAAGATTTGACGTCAGGACAAAAAGGTTTTACGCGGTGTACAGCCATTATTTTTGGACCGATTTTCATACAAATTTCACAGAATGTATATGTAACGCTCTATATGTGTATCCCGGGTCCCTTTTTACAAATTCGAAAAAGCAATGAAGCAATGGTTCTATGGCGAATCCAAGTTTCGAACCATTGACGTCAAATTTCAAATACATATAAAATCGCTTCCAGATGATTTAGAAAGTTGATATTTGGACTGAATATTAGTCTTTGAGACTTATTCATATTCTGTGAGGATTAACGTCATTTGACGTCATAAGGTCAAAAAGAATGTTAATATATCTACGCGTTAATTTCTATATGTTGCAAAGTTGTAAGGAACATAAAAAAATTACTTGATATATTCAAAATACTTAATATTTCATTTCATTGATTTTCTTATGCCTATGACGTCACATGACATCAAACTTGACGCTGTCTACACAAGCTTTTATGCGGTCTCCGGCAATTATTACAGGATGAAATTCGAATTGTAAGCATTTTAAATAAATTTGATTTGTAACATAGATTATAAAAATAATCCAAGTTAAATAAATCGATATAAAAAAATGATTTTCAGTTACTTTTGCCATATCCTCCAAGTTAAACGGTTATATTTTTCAAAGTTTATTTAAGTTATGGCCATACAAAAGCAAGTTAAAGGCTGGAATTTCATATCTTTTTACTTTTTTAGCTTTTAAGTGTTTAACAAATGTAGCAGAAAGTCCTATCATTCGTATCAACGAATGAAATCTAGTTATTATTATTCTTCTTCTTCCAACCTAATTCAAGAGTTAATTTATATATGTTGCCAATGGCCAAGCAACATGAAAATTAAAATGTTACGACAAAAAAGTATACATTTTTAAAATCAAGTGTTTTCAACTTTCAATGACGTCAAATGACGTCAGATTTGACGTCAGCTTAAAAAGTTTGTTCGCGCTCTAGAGCCTTCAATTCTTGTTCGATTTTCTTAATATTTTTACAGAATATGTATTTTAGATTGTAGATGTGCACCTTGGCATTCAAATTTTATGGCAAAACCGAGTTTCGAACTTACGTCCTTAAATTAGTTTTTAATGTTACAAGGCCACCTAATTCGCTAGAAGCATGAAAATTGGACAGCATATCGGCCAAGAGGTCTGCTTTTTATTTCCTAAAAGATTTTATCTCAAGTCACGTGGTTATGACGTCATACAATAGACAAAAAGCATATTTTTGAAAAATTTCTTTCGCTCAGGTATCATTACATTTAACTCAATCTTTTTGGAAATTGTATTGCAGCGATTAAAAAGTTTAAATTTATAAATTAATTTATTTTTAATTTTCAATGACGTCAAATGACGTCAGATTTAACGTCAGCTTAAAAACATTGTTTGCCCTCTAGAGCCTTCAATTCTGGTCCGATCATTTTGATATTTTCACAGAAGATGTATTTTAGGATGTAGATGTGCACCTTGGATTTCAAATTTCCAAATTCCAAAAGATCGTTCTTTTTTACGGCAAAACCGAGTTTCGAACTTAGGTCCTAAAATTATATTTTAATGTTACAAGGCCACCTAATGAGTTAGAAGCATGAAAATTGGACAGCATATCGGCCTAAAGGACTGCTTCCAATTTTTTTAAAGGCTTTTTCTTAAGTCACGTGGTTATGACGTCATAAAACGACATAAAACATCTTTTTGAAACATTTCTTTCGCTCTGGTATCACGACTTTTGACTTAATCTTTTTTAAAATTCTATTGCAGCGATTAAAATGTTTATATTTATAAATTTATTTATTTTTAATTTTCAATGACGTCAAATGACGTCAGATTTGACGTAAGCTTCAAAAGTTTGTTCGCGCTCTAGAGCCTTCAATTCTGGTCCAATTATCTTGATATTTTCACAGAAGATGTATTTTAAAATGTAGATGTGCACCTTGGCATTCAAATTTCTAAATTTGAAAAGATTAAGATTTCATGGCGATACCGAGTTTCGAACTTTGGTTCTTAAGTTACATTTTAATGTTACAAAGCTTTCTGATATTAGTATTAGAGCCAGAAAAATACGGATATAATATTGCATTTGTTATCACGGCTTTCTGCAAACCTGAAGAAAATGACAAATACATGTTATTCTACTAATTTTTTATGTTTTCCAAATGTTTAACGGTTTCTTTTTCTAAATCTGTAAGAATAAGCAAATATATGAAGCAAATGAATTGTTGAAAGTTTCAAGACGTTTATAACGTTAATTACATAGAAATAAGAAAGTATTTTCATAAGTTTGCTTACACCTCTGCCTTTGTTTCCATCTTAGTTTGCAAATGTAAAACTCAATTTAAAGCTTGAAAGTCATGGATTGCAAAGCATTTTTTTCTTCTTCTTTTTTACAATTACAATTGTGGGTCAAATTGCAATGAATATTTGTTAAGTAATAAGCTTACGAAGAAAAAGATATTAAATAAAGAATAAAAAAACTTTTAAAATCGAATGACTAACGTAAGAAAAAAAATATTGAGGATTGTATTATCTTAAAATTTTCCAGCTTTTTTTTTCTGCATGATAGTAAACGGTTGCGTAATCAGATAAGATCCATATATATGTTTTCTCAATATCTTCCTAAGAAGATGAAAATGAAAAAAATAAAAAATAAAGCTTAATTTTGAACATAAGTATATATTTATGATAATGATGATTTACGTATTAAATAAAACATTATTAGCCAACATTCTTCCATTATTTCATTTCCATTAACTTATATATTCAATACCTTTGAAATAAGCAAACGGAAAGCCGCTTCGTTTGTATCTTAAACAAACGACTTCTAGTTATTATTATTATTATTATTCCCTTTTTTCCAACCAAATCTAAGAGTTAATTTCGGTAAGTTGTCAGTGTCTAAGCAACATGAAAATTAAATTGCCTCGACAAAAAAGTATAAATTTTTAAATTCAATAATTTTTAATTTTCAAAGACGTCAATTGACGTCAGATTTGACGTCAGCTTCAAAAGTTTGTTCGCGCTCTAGAGCCTTTATTTTTTGATATTTTATCTTGATATTTGCACAGAAGATGTATGTTATGATGTAGATGCGCACCTTGTCTTTCAAATTTATAAATTCGAAAAATTAAGAATTTATGGCAAAACCGAGTTTCGAACTTTGGTCCTAAAACTATTATTAAATGTTACACAAGCTACTGATGAGATAGAAGCAAGAAAATTGGACAGCTTATTGGCCCAGAGGTCTACTTTTTTCTCTCTGAAAGATTTCTTTTTAAATCACGTGGTTATGACGTCATTTAATGGACAAAATCCTATTTTTTCAAAGATTTCTCTCGCTCTGGCATTATACATTTTGAGTCAATTTTAATGAAATTGAAAGTGCAGCAAATAAAAGCGTATCTTTTTATACATTCAATCATTTTCAATTTTCATTGGCGTCATATGACGTCAGATTTGACGTCAGCTTCAAAAGTTTGTTCGCGCTCTAGAGCCTTCAATATTGGTACGATTATCTTGATATTTTTACAAAAGATGTATTTTAGGATGTCGATGTCCACCTTGGCATTCAAATTTCCAAATTCGAGAAGATTAAGATTTCATGGCAATACCGAGTTTCGAACTTTGGTCAAAAATTAAATTTAAATGTTACAAAGCCCCCTGATGCGTTACAAGCATGAAAATTGGACAGCATATCGGCATAGAAGTTTACATTCTATTTTCTGAATGATTTTCTCTTTAGTCACGTGGTTATGACGTCATCAAGAAGACAAAAAAATCTTTTAAAGATTTCTTTCACCCTGGTATCATGAATTTAAAGTCAATCTTAATTATATCTTCAGAATTAATAGAGTTAAAATTGAAGTGATGCATACTGCAAGAAATGTTTGTTTTGTCACGTGATTATGATATCATGCATACTTAAGCAAGAATTATTTTTAAAAATCATATAAAATCGCCAATTAGACCAATGAACTTAAACTTTTCAAAAATGTCGAAACTTAGTACGTTCATAAGGTCTTGAAAATTTCAAGTGATTACGTCATTAAACATGGCAGTTATTCATGTTTGATGGAATGCCTATTTGAAAATGTGAAAACAAACATGTTCGCATTCTCGAAGATACTTTTTTTTCTTGATTAATAGAACGTTAGCTGAACATGTCCTTGCAAAAAAGATATTTTTATTTAGTCACTTGATTTTGACGTCGATAAAATATAAAAATCATTCATTTCAATGCGTATTCGCGCTCCAGCGTCATGAGTATTGATGCCAGTCTTAAGCATACCTTAAAGAATTTATTTTGTGTCACTTGTTTATGATAACATTGATGTGTGAGCAAAATATATTAAAAAGATCAAAAGATTGTATATATTAACTTTAAATAAGTAATAATGCCGTACCTTAACATGCGCAAAAGGTCCAGAAAATGTGATTACGTTATCAAACATGTTTTTCGTAAAAGGGCTAATTCATGGAAATCTCTTAATTTGCAGAAAGAAATGTAAGTGGTCATTGGGTTGGTTGAGCAAAATCCGATTGTTCTTTTGCAGGAATGAATGCTTGCGTTGAATAGTGAATTGTGATACGTTTTTGAGTAAATGAGTCGTATTTACGATGAATTAGTATAATTATACTAGAGCCAGAAAACCTTTACGGATATCTTATTGCATTTGCCAACACGGCTTTCTGCAAACCTGAAGAAAATGACAAATACATGTTTATCTTCCTATCGATTTTTTATGTTTTCTAAATGTTTAACGGTTTCTTTTTCTAAATCTGTAAAAAAGAAAGCAATTATACAAAGCAAATAAATAGTTGAAAGTTTCAAGACGTTTATAACGTTAATTACATAGAAATAAGAAAGTATTTTCATGATTTTGCTTACACCTCTCTCTTTGTTTCCATCTAAATTTGCAAATGTAAAACTCAATTTAAAGGTTGAAAAGCATCGAATTTAAAGGTTTTTTTTCTTCTTTACAATTTCAATTGTGGATCAAGTTGCAATGAATAAATGTTAAGTCATATGCTTACAAAGAAAAAGATATTAAATAAAGAATAAAAAAAACTTTTAAAATTGATTGATTAACGTAAGAAAACAATTCTTGAGGATAGTATTATCTTAGATTTTTCCTGTGTTTTTTTTTTCTGAATGATAGTAAACGGTTGTGTAATCATATAAGATTCATATTTATGCTTTTTCAATATCTTCTTAAGGAGATGTAAATAAATAGAAAAAAAATATTTAAAGCTTTTTTTGAAACATAAGTATATATAATTTATGATAATGATGATTTACGTATTTAATCTTACATTATTATTCATCATTATTCCATTTCTTTGTTTTAACTTATATATTCAATACCTTTGAAATAAGCAAACGGAAAGCCGCTTCGTTTGTATCTTAAACAAACGACTTCTAGTTCTATTTTAGTTTATGCCACCAAAGGCTAATAGATAGCAAATTCACCCAATAACTAGTTCCCGGGATTCTCACAGTACTGAAACTTTAGCACGCATCTCTGTAGTTAACTAGTTACAGTGGCGGAGCGCGAATTATCATCAGAAATCACGGAAACCGTGCAAGACCCCACTGGGATCAAACCAACATCAAATAATTCTGCCGTTTCATTGTTTGTTTCAAAGTTCTCTCCCTTCCCTCGAATACACTTCCTGTGGCGTTCTACCCACTTACGGTACACATCCGAGATCCACTCTTTTTTTATTCATATGTAAGAAGTGCATTGCGGACTGCCAAAAGAATTATCTTCTTAGAGTACTTGGCATTCACGTTCAATCATTCTGGTACTGCATGCGACAGGATCGCACCCCTCACGTCCATGAAAAGATAAACACCACTTTCTGTGCAGACTTTTCTTCTTCACCTTCTTTGGTGGTTGTGATTTATGGGTTTTCTATGCCATTGATTGCTGTTTTGACTCTGAGTCATTGTGTCGAATCCAGGTTTAATCGCACGCAATGATTCGGTCAAGAAACGCCTGTCCCTCTTTCTCCCATTGCTTAACAAGCATTGTCGTTACATCAAACTGTCTCTCCCATTTTCCGGCAGAAGACATGGTACCCAGCGTTCGGCCACTTATAATTATGTGAGCCGTTGATGATCCAATAGCTGATTCTTCTGCGGTATCATATTTTTCCTTCTGTCTGTTTCTAATACCTCCAGAAACTTTGCCACAGCTTCCTCTTCGGCTGGTCGTTCGTATCTCTTTTTTTTGTCACTATAACTCTCACGTCCTTCCGCAATCTCTTAAACCACTTGTATAGAAATGTTCTGGAGCATTTTCTTTGATATTTTTGATTGTGACATGAAATTTCAGGTTTGCATAGGTGTATGACCTGCATTAACATCACACTGCTCCGTACTTTTTGACGTCACCCTTTTCTCTCAAAGTTGTATCGATCACTTGGCTGATTTGCATTGTTCTAACGTACTGATTTTAACGGTGATGACGCCAAAATTTAGAACATTAGTAGCATATTTTTGTTATATAACGTCATTTTAAGCTATAGGACTTTTTCGACGTCATTTAGAAAAAAAATGCATCTTTGAATGTAGATCAGTGTGATTTAAAAAATGCTTATTGTTATAGAGTCAGTCACTATGGTTACATATTCGATGGATCGCATTGCCAAGGATGTTGTTTTAAACAAAATAATAAGACATACTTTTACCAATGACCAGAAAACATTTCATTGCTGCCGGCAGTCTACAGAACTATTTCTAAACACTGTCTACGAATTTCAGCATGTTATAATACCATATAATCATTATTCTCGTGGAGGACTACTTTCGTGGAAGGAATTATCCAGAATATTAATCCACAATAATATTGTACATTAGAGAACCTCATATTTTCTAGAAAATGGACCTACATATCCGTTAAAACGGATTTGAGGACATCCGTTAAAGCGGATTTAAGGACATCCGTTAAAACGGATTGAAGGACATCCGTTAAAACGGATTGAAGGACATCCGTTAAAACGGATTGAAGGACATCCGTTACGGATTAGGGCATGTTAAAACGGATTTAAGGACATCCGTTAAAACGGATTTAAAGGACATCCGTTAAAACGGATTGAAGGACATCCGTTAAAACGGATTTAAGGACATCCGTTAAAACGGATTGAAGGACATCCGTTAAAACGGATTGAAGGACATCCGTTAAAACGGATTAAAGGGCATCCGTTAAAACGGATTTAAGGACATCCGTTAAAACGGATTAAAGGACATCCGTTAAAACGGATTGAAGGACATCCGTTAAAACGGATTAAGGGCATCCGTTAAACGGATTTAAGGACATCCGTTAAAACGGATTAAAGGGCATCCGTTAAAAACGGATTTAAGGACATCCGTTAAAACGGATTGAAGGACATCCGTTAAAACGGATTAAAGGACATCCGTTAAAACGGATTGAAGGACATCCGTTAAAACGGATTGAAGGACATCCGTTAAAACGGATTGAAGGACATCCGTTAAAACGGATTGAAGGTCATCCGTTAAAACGGATTTAAGGACATCCGTTAAAACGGATTGAAGGTCATCCGTTAAAACGGATTTAAGGACATCCGTTAAAACGGATTGAAGGTCATCCGTTAAAACGGATTGAAGGACATCCGTTAAAACGGATTGAAGGTCATCCGTTAAAACGGATTTAAGGACATCCGTTAAAACGGATTGAAGGACATCCGTTAAAACGGATTGAAGGACATCCGTTAAAACGGATTGAAGGACATCCGTTAAAGCGGATTTAAGGACATCGTTAAACGGATTGAAGGACATCCGTTAAAACGGATTGAAGGACATCGTTAAAGCGGATTTAAGGTCATCCGTTAAAACGGATTGAAGGACATCCGTTAAAACGGATTGAAGGACATCCGTTAAAACGGATTGAAGAATCCGTTAAACGGATTGAAGGACATCGTTAAAACGGTATTAAGGTACGTTAGGATTTAAGTCACGTTTAAAAGGATTTAAGGTCATCCGTTAAAAGGATTTAAGGTCATCCGTTTAAACGGATTTAAGGTCATCCGTTTAAACGAATTTAAGGCATCGTTTAAAACGGATTTAAGTCATCCGTTTAAAACGGATTTAAGGTATCCGTTAAAACGGATTTAAGGGCATTCCGTTGAAACGGATTGAGGAATGTTAAACGGATATAGACATCGTTAAAACGGATTGAAGGACATCCGTTAAAAACGGATTGAAGGACATCCGTTAAACGGATTGAAGGACATCCGTTAAAACGGATTGAAGGGCATCCGTTAAAACGGATTGAAGGTCATCCGTTAAAACGGATTGAAGGACATCCGTTAAAACGGATTGAAGGACATCCGTTAAAACGGATTGAAGGTCATCCGTTAAAACGGATTTAAGGTCATCCGTTAAAACGGATTTAAGGTCATCCGTTAAAACGGATTTAAGGTCATCCGTTAAAACGGATTTAAGGTCATCCGTTAAAACGGATTTAAGGTCATCCGTTAAAACGGATTGAAGGACATCCGTTAAAACGGATTTAAGGACATCCGTTAAAACGGATTGAAGGACATCCGTTAAAACGGATTGAAGGACATCCGTTAAAACGGATTGAAGGACATCCGTTAAAGCGGATTTAAGGACATCCGTTAAAACGGATTGAAGGACATCCGTTAAAACGGATTGAAGGACATCCGTTAAAACGGATTGAAGGACATCCGTTAAAACGGATTGAAGGACATCCGTTAAAACGGATTGAAGGACATCCGTTAAAACGGATTGAAGGACATCCGTTAAAACGGATTGATGGACATCCGTTAAAACGGATTTAAGGACATCCGTTTAAAACGGATTGAAGGACATCCGTTAAAACGGATTGAAGGACATCCGTTAAAACGGATTGAAGGACATCCGTTAAAACGGATTGAAGGACATCCGTTAAAACGGATTGAAGGACATCCGTTAAAACGGATTGAAGGACATCCGTTAAAACGGATTGAAGGACATCCGTTAAAACGGATTGAAGGACATCCGTTAAAGCGGATTTAAGGACATCCGTTAAAACGGATTGAAGGACATCCGTTAAAACGGATTGAAGGACATCCGTTAAAACGGATTGAAGGACATCCGTTAAAACGGATTTAAGGTCATCCGTTAAAACGGATTTAAGGACACCCGTTAAAACGGATTGAAGGGCATCCGTTAAAACGGATTGAAGGACATCCGTTAAAACGGATTTAAGGACATCCGTTAAAACGGATTTAAGGACATCCGTTAAAACGGATTGAAGGTCATCCGTTAAAACGGATTGAAGGACATCCGTTAAAACGGATTGAAGGGCATCCGTTAAAACGGATTGAAGGACATCCGTTAAAACGGATTTAAGGACATCCGTTAAAACGGATTGAAGGACATCCGTTAAAACGGATTGAAGGACATCCGTTAAAGCGGATTTAAGGACATCCGTTAAAACGGATTGAAGGACATCCGTTAAAACGGATTTAAGGTCATCCGTTAAAACGGATTTAAGGACACCCGTTAAAACGGATTTAAGGTCATCCGTTAAAACGGATTGAAGGACATCCGTTAAAACGGATTGAAGGACATCCGTTAAAACGGATTTAAGGACATTTATTAGTTTTCTAAATTTTCTAGACAATAAAGGAAAATGTAAACTTTTTCATAGAATATTTCTTAACTTTTCATGATTATAGAGAATAAAAAAAGAAACATTTTAATGGAAAAAAATGTTGGGGTTCGGCGTCCTACTTTTTGAATTATCTACCCATACTTTGATAGTTTAGCACTCTGGTACCGTGTTCAAGAGCTGATAACTGAAAAGTAATGTTACTGATACCTACTATTATTTCTTGTTATTTTATTTCATGTCATTCGGCAAAATTTTAAATCTATTGATCGCATAGGAGTTCTGCTATGTTCAAAACTGTAAATGTATTCTTTAAAAAGGAGAGATAATTTGAGGAAATTTTTTACATTTGCAAAACTGATTATATGATAAAATCGGTTGCATAGAATTTCTACGAAATTTGTACAGAGACAGGGAATAAAGTATTGAGTACTGATTTGAAACCTAAAGAGATGCGTGCTGTTTGTTATTTATTTGATTTTTTTACTCTTGAATATGGCCTCCAATTGGTAAAACATCACCTTCAGGGGCAGATAAGTCAAAAAGTAGGACGGTGACCCAAACTCCTTCATGAAAGTGTTTCTTTTATGATTCTCTATAATTATGCAAAGTTTAAAAAAGCTATGAAAGAGTTTTAATTGTCCTTCTTTGTCTTATAGAAAATGTAGAAAACAAGTCAACAAACGTCCTTAACGAAATTTAATGTCATTGAAATATAATGATTGTACAGTGCCCTAATTTACCATTCTTGAATTGCGAATGTTTGTTATGTTCGAAAATTATAATTTTTGTAACTTAAAAAAACAACATCAGAACATATGAAGTAGCGAATATAGATTAATTTATCTTTTACGTCACGCTAATGTTTCCTTAAAAGGCCTACACATATAAAAACCTTCATTAATTAAATAAAATACATATTAACGTCATCGCAAATAAACAAAATTGATTTTTGTCATTCGGCAAGATTTACCCTCTAAGATCCCTGGGTGGCAGTAATTAATACGGAGCCAATCCACTTTGCCCGAATTTTATAACCAAGTCTAATGACACCGGTTTACAAAATTATCAGGCTTAGCTTGCTCATATCAAACTTACCATATTGTGATAGTGGTATTACATACATATATTGAAGTTATCTTTGTCCCTACAAAGTTACATTGCTTACTCAAATGATCGGCATTGTAGTCTACTTTATCTTACACATACTTGAAAATTTTATTCAAATTACACTTTTCTTTTCTTTTTTTTTTATGATGAGTATTTTAGGAATATTGATAGTACTTATCGTAACACACACACACACACACACACACACACACACACACACACAATATATATATATATATATATATAAAATTTTTTTTTTTTATATATATATATATATATTTAGATAGATCCAGCAGTGAGGAGGCGCTTTATATGATTAATATAAAAACACATTTGTTTTACAACATATCGTAATATTATTTATGTTCCTGAAGGCCCGATAATGTGCATGCTATTTTTCTTATATCTGACTAATCTTCAAATCTCTCGTACCTTGCCATAGATTAATGTCTATAGTTTTACATTTAAGTAAATACAGGAATTATGATATACTTCCAATACAGTATTCCTTTACCTATCCCACATTTGTATGTGTGCTGGTGTTTGTTACTTGTGCATGAACCTTTTCAGTTGTATGATGGAAATATAATATGATGTCTGTGTATCTAAATATACACCTCTTTGTTTTATGCCTCGAGGTAGGAAAATAAATAATAAAAAAAAATGAAATAAAGCTTCTGTTTTATGTAGAGAAGTTAAATACAGGATGCAAGTTACTTATTTAAGACATGCGTACTCAAATCAGCTAATTCGTTCCGAATCGAAAGGATTAAGACGCATCTTATCAGAGTGAATGTGTTTGGTTAAACGTAGAAAGCTCGAGGCAGCATAATAATTATGCTTTTATGGAAAAAAATTATTTACAAGTAATCATAAACTTTAAATTTCCCTTATGAATGATACAGTAATTAAGTTTGATATAAAGCTGTGTAGGATTTGATATATCTTAAAAAATAATGTATTATTCGTCTTAAACGATATTTTACATCTTCGCACTTGTGTTTGCGAATATAGTTTACGGAGGCAATGTAACATTGAATCAACGTTCTGTCATATGCGTTCAGCGTGTATTTATCGCATACGGCATTCAACGCTGCATTGCGCTTGAGAGAATATGACCTTTAAGGAAAATACAGTTTCTGTGTATATACAGTGATGCTACTTTTCATTTCAAAATAACTTTTTTTCAATGATTATGTTGAGAATTTAAAGTTGATAAAGGAACGGATACCGTGTACGACAGAGCTTCGTAATTGATATTTGTTTCGTCTGATTTATTTTTTATTAAATCATCGCCGCAAGTAAGTCTATGCAGGTCAGTATTACAATGATAACTGTGATTACTCGTACGCTATCTGTGCAGATAGTTTTTTATTAATGCAAATGAATATAACGATAAATATATGTCCTCTGCTTATATAACAAAAAGTCATTATTTACGTATTTGGTAAATGCTATTTTCCCAATACAATGACAGATCTGAGTTAATTTATTTAAATAAGTAACGTTTGGTACCTTGTTTGATAAGAAAACTATCTTTTGGAGGTCTTGGTTCGATAAAGGAATCAAATTATTGATAACTTATATGGCTTTTGAACAAATAACTATTACGAGTTTGATTTTTTTTCTGAAATTTACGATATTCTTAAATATGAAAGTATACCAGAGACATATAAGCTATGTATTGGGTTAAATTTTAATTGGTAAAAGAAGAGAACCATGAGTGTGGCAATCTATGCGAAACAAACTATATGTAAAATCTTCTATAAATATCAGTTAATAAAAAGACAGAAAATAAGATAACGTCCGAAAGAAAATGGCATAAACAGATAAACAAAAGTGAATTGAAATGGGAGAATATATATCATATGTTATAGATCTTTAAGATGCGTTCAATATAAATATCTAAAGTAATTAATAGCTACTAATGAGTACTTGTTTCAGTGTAATATTGCTGAATCTCAGTTATGTGATTTATGTAATATGCATACTGAAACGATTGAACATTTATTTTTGTCATGTAATGAAACTCAATATATGTAGAATCGGTTGTCAAATTATTAATGAACAACAGGTAAACATGTATCACTTGATTTTGGAACGGTAAGTTTTGGATATAACGCAGCAAAGGACAAGGCAATGAATAAGGATGTTATTTTTTGAATTACCTTATAAAAGTGATGCCATATTATATATACATAACAAGGTTACGCAAGAGCTATTTATATTTTTTAAACTTTATGCATTTGTTTGAAACAAGGAAAATAATTGAGGAAGAAATTGCCTTTAAAAATGACAACTTAAAACAATTTTAAAACAAGTTCATAATATAAGCATTGAAGAATCAGAAGCTATTTTTCTTTTCTTTTTTCCTGTACTTTTTAAACTATTGTTCATTTCTTAAACAAATTATAATGTGGAAAAGGATTTTTTATAAACCTCACATGTACCGAATATATGATATATAAACAATTAAGCAATGTGATAAGAGAGAAAAGACTCGGTAACAATCACAAACATATAGATTATAAATAAGGAGAGAAAATACGGTACAAATAAAATCATAACTGTTATGTTTAATTGGGCATTGTATTTTTGTATTGTACGCTTGTGGATATGTATTGTTATAATGAATTAAAAATGATAGATCCGAGTTAACTTAATAAGTAACCTTTGATACCTTGTTTGTTCAATATTTAATTGATTCTTTTATCGCCATTTTGTATAACAGCCACACCATCCACAACCAGGACATAAGTTCTGCGGGAAGACGCTGGTTTGCTTTCTGACCAAAGGCCCCAGAGGATTGACTGTCAAATGCCGCCTTGAGTTAGCTTTCAAACGGAGGTTGATAGGCAGACTCCACGATAGTACTGTGATTGACAACGTGGGACTGTACACATTTGATCCACTGTATGTATGGCGATATCTATAAGACACGTGATTTTGATAACTATAGTGTTTTATGTATGTGAAGTGTATTTAAAACAAAGTTTACATCATTCAAGTGACCATATTCCTAGTTTTTAATGAACACTCGAATATGGAAAATAAACAAAACCTGATGTAATCATTTGATTAAATTTTGCAATATGGAATACATGTAAAACATCAATTTCTCAACACGTATATACATTAACATAAGTTAATATATCAATGACATACGGGGTGTATCTATTATCTAGGTTTAAATATAAATTTAGGACAAAACAAAAAATCCAAATACAATTGGTATTCGTTACTCGTCAAATAAATATGTAAAATAGTTTTAAAATAAAATTAGTAAGTAAATTAAACAGTTAAAGGTGATATTATTGCAGTAATTGTAGTCATAACAAAAACAGGTTTACCTTATACAACATGATTAATGCCACGTAGTTTAAGAGATGAGAACAATCGGAAAATTTAGTATACATATGGACACGCTCTATATGAGATGAACGGAGTACAAATTGAAGAATACTACATAAATATCTGATCCAGAGGTTCATCTGCTTCGGATGAGCATTATTTTCTATCACGCTCTAAATGATCTATTATTTATTTTAATTAAAAAAACAAATTTATAGGCAAATATCATATGATGAAAAGTTTAATATATATTTTCCTGACAAAACCCCAAATAGAAGGAGAATTTTATCACAGGAAAGAAAGAAAAAAGCTTAACACAGATTTAAAATAGAGAAATATGAAATGGCAAAGTCCTGGTTTTATCTCAAATGCCCAACTCTCCATTCGGTTAGGGGCACAAATAGGCGTATCTAGTCAATAGCCATCGGTTTATTTATTGTAATAAAGAAAGCGCCAAAAGTTGCTGATTTCAGACATTTTAGTTAACGCTTAACGACACAGATTAGTTTTGTCTCAATAAGTTGATAGAAGGGAAATCAGTTTAAAAGGAAATTACATTATTTATGTTTCTTTTTTAATCACACATTTATATCTAAAAGCTACCGTCATAATTTATTTTCTACGTAATAGGGAGAGTGTTGTGAACCAATTGATTGATATATATACAGTCACTTCAATGGCACAGATATTGGTAAAGAGAGAGTAAGTTGTATAGGCGTTGGTAGACAATATATGCTTTTCTTTGAAAAAGAAAATCACGGCATATACTCAATAAAATTCAACTGTTAAAATTTTATAATGGCGCTCTATCAAACGGTTTAAATTAAGCCGATATATATTATGATCACAAGCTACATTGTACACATGAGCGAGGTATGGCACACGATATGTTTATAAAGAGAACCCAGATGAATTAAATTAAACTTCACTACAATACCTAAAAAGCTTATCAACAATTAATTAGTCCTCATATTTCCCCAGACAATAATTTTGTCATTGCACTCTATGCTAGGCATGATTGCATATTAAACACTAATTTACGCAAATAACTTCTTATCTGAATATTATACAATTAATAGAAATCAAATTAAGTTTAAAATTTTACCCGACGCAAATTCTAATACGTATTGTTGGAACAAAACTTGAAGTATACAATTACAAGCGCTTCTGTTCATTTCAAGAACTTTACTTTCTTGTGCAAATGGTATACTATATTATGCTTTCATTTACTCATACTTTCGCAATCTATCACAAAACACGTATATGAAATTTAGTCTTTGTTAATTCAATCAAGTAGCAATTAACAACTGAAAGCGAAGATATTTACAACAAAATGAAATATAACTGAAATATTATCGAAGCGATGGTAAACTCAAATAGTCAAGTCCACTCATGATACCACACCCATTCCAATTATCCCATTATCTTGTCACAGGGGTGACAAGTTCTGGGACTTCCCTTATAAGCTTGGTGCAAAACAAGGGTGCTATACCAGTACCAATTTGAACGACTTTGGTACGTCGCTGCCGGAATGAATACTGATTGTACTAGATTATATATTTGTCACTCTTCATGCATTTCATTTAATCGTTATACTTTTTAGTACTAGAGACATTTTGCAAAAAAAGATTTTGGATGCTCAACAGGTGACGTAATAAACTAATTACATAAACAATCGAGTTGATTCTGCTATACATCGCCGTTAGATTTATGCGCATATTCATTGCCAAGGAATTGTCGCGACCCCGTTAGAGTGTTTCAAATGAGCCATTGCTAAGATTTCATTGGTCAAATTATATAAAACTTATATATAAGAAAAAACGTTGAGTTTGTGGAAGGCCATATTTTTGGATCCATCAAGAAGGTTTCTGATGTTATTGCCAAATGGAAATGTGGTTATTTTTAAACAGATTGAAACACAATGTTTATTATGGTCACCAAAGTGTTGGGTCTAGACTCAGTAAATCGAAAATGACCCAATAAAATAAAAATGCCTCAAACATTTCAGGTTGCCACTATTTTTAAAGAGATGCGTTGAACCGTAATATATCATCTTTGAACATTAAAAAAGATAACCGTAAGAGAAACAGCTTTGTTTTACTATTTAATTTTATGAATTGCCCCGTCCATCAATAATTTAATCATGACGAAATAGCATATAGTCATATATTTAAAACTGAAAATAGGAACATCATATTGGAGTCTCGTTTAATTAATGGCATATACATGTACTACATGTACCAAACCATATTGTTTGTCATGGCTGCATGCTACTTAAACAGCCTGTCTTGGCATAAGCCGTTTTATTCTTTTCATTTTTGATATTAAAATAAGTATATACATGCATGATGATAAGTCACTGTTCATATCGGTATTGTCATTTAAAAAACGGTATAAATCATCTGTCATTTAGTATCGACATCTTCATAAAATAAAAACAATACAAAAGTTATTACAAAATAAAGTTTTTGTGTGAGCGTTTTAATGTATCTGCATCTGTATATGGCCACTTCATGTACTAATAACAAAAAAGAACCCAAATTATATAGTGATAAGGCATGCTTTCGAATAACCTAAATCAAGGGGATCGTCGAGGAAAGAGCCCACCCACCCACGTGTTTATGTAGTGCACGTATGTATGATATACGAACGCTAATACAAATGTCACTCGATAATAAATGTGTGTTTAATATCAGTTTTATTTTATGCATAAATATATAAAATAAGCTACGTTTACGTCAATAAACAATTCATACAATCACGTCACTCATGTCAATTATTGTGATGGACTAAATCACAAAAAAACAAACATCAGATCTATCCATCGTCTCTCTGATCAATAAAGGAAAATTGATCACCCAAACAGAATTAAACACAACTACTTGCTAAAATGTTCTTCCAACAATGAGTGCGATATATTAAACTATATATGAGGAAGTCTTCAGAATTATCGTTTTTTGAGGTAATTTCTTAGCATCATATATCATTTACCTGGTTGAACATATATTTATTTCACATGCCCACATATAATTCCATTAGAAAGTACCTTAAGAATAAATTTTACAAAAATTTAATCAAATTACAACTTACACAAACTAGGGACAGCCACATGTCTTATAAAATCGATCCGGTAATTTACTGAGGTTTCAGCCTTTCCACTGCTTTCAGTATTTTTTTACATCGACATAGAATTAAAGGTGTAACAGTGAAAGTGAAATTCATTGCTTGGGCCTAAATCTTCTTATGGGGATTTTAAAGAAAGATAGTGAAATACGCGACTCCTCCCAGTGCGTTACTATCTCACCAAGCCGTAAAAGTCATCGATCTTTAAATTATGAACATGTTGAGAAGACTTTGTATGATTAGTTTTAAGCAGCACGTGTAAAAAAACACCCTGTGAGCGGACATATACTGTTGACATGGTTACATGTACTGAATATTGATATACCGGTCGTTTTTACATTAATATAAACAAGGAAATATACTTTTCTAAAACAAGGTTTTAGCTGTTCTTATTTCACAATTTTACCTATTTTATCACCATTTATTTATACAAAATTAAAAAAAAGATAACATAGATTTCCTGTGTCTTTTGACATTACTTCCTAATCGTTTCTTTTTTTTTTGTAGCAAGAGTCGGGAGTATAACGAAAATTTTCTAAAGGTATATGCAAATTTTTATAACGAAAATTTCGCTATACGAACGAGTATAGTCCATGCGGACGAGTTTAAATCATAATTCCGTGTGTAAAGTGTTTTATCATCTTGGTATACGTTTTTACAGAATATCAAGGCTGTTTTTTTCTTAATTTGGCAGCATAGAAACAATCTGGTTTACACACAACTCATTACGTCATACACAACATACATACCAATCTGTGAAATCGAGTCACGAACCTTAAACTACTCTCGCCATCCTTTACTCTCTCACGAGTCATATATATATTAAAATCGACTTCACTAAGAAGGTAACAAACTATTCAGTTGGGATTTTAGAAGAAAGAACTCCTCGAAACATGGAATTTGGGCAATAAAGGCATGTTTTAATTCTTAATTTATTACAGCCGGCACTCTTTTTTATGACAATTATATCTAGAGTCACTATACGATACTCAAATAAACAAATACATTACCGTATTATTATTTACTTTGCATTGTAGATCAGCAGAATTTGCTTAATGCGTTTTATATAATGACGCATTATTCACAAGAGGTTGATTGTCGTCTTTTGATGCTTTATAACATTAGTCCCACAATTAACATGAATATCATAATATATCGTTTGTCACCTACAGTAAACATTCAGTTCTCAAGTTAACGTTTATTACCTTGAATAATGTTCATAATTAGTTTACAAGAGGGATTTATATTAATTTGTTATTATTTCAAGTTTTATTTCATAATTTGTAATCATGTCCAGACTTGTATTACGTCTTTTTTTCTGGTTTTATTAACATATCAATACTTATTTTTAATTTCAGAATAGACTGGTAAGTACATTGTTTTGTATTTATTCATAATTATAACTGATTTGAAAATGTTTGAGGCATCGAAAAAAATCATATTATGAGAGTTTTATTTTATCAAGGACATAATTATAATACATTCATCAAAACAAATTGTATGTCATAGCTGCAAGTTGCTTGAACAGCTGGACTTGGCATCCACCGTTTGAATCATTACAATTTGGATACTTTAGTAACTATGTAAGTATGTTTCTGCATGAGAGCAGGTATTATCTTATTAACATTTAACAAAATATAAATAATCTGTCATTTAAAATGGACATCAAAATCCTTTTGAAGTACACATGTAGAACGGGGCATGAATCACTTTCAGTGACGTGCTTTAGCTTATTTATTTTTTCATTTAAGCAAACATTTACGCTTTACGATGTTAGACTTTATCATTTCAGGAAACTTTGCACGTTCCTTCCATTCATCGCCACTACTTTGATTTTACTTTTCACGATATCACTTTTTTAAAGATATGGCTAAACGTTTCTCCAATTTGCATATTCGCCCTTGAGAAATGTGTTGCGAATCGATAAAATCTAGTTAGACGAAAATAATAGTAGTTAATAAGGTTAAAATTACACGGATTTGTCCTATTAATGAACAGTTTACCATCACCGGTGTAAATAATCCACCACATTTTAAATCAATCCTTTGAAACGTGTACAGATATTAAAGCATCCAGATGAAAGAAATAAAGCAAAACAGTTCTTCCAAAATATTTTTTCGTCGACTTAGAATTCAAGGTGTGACAGTAAATGGAATCTTATTGATTGGTCCTAAATCAATTCAGACATGGCATGTTTTCTAATAAAACAATTTAAAAAAAACAGGGCCTTTTTATATTTGAATTCAAATTAAATAATAATTACATTTCAAAAACAAGGAAATAAACTTACAAACGCATATTACAATTCAACTGAACAATATCGAGTTAAATAATGTAAACTATGTATTTACCACACAAAGACTATATATGTAAGTTGTCATTATTTTAGATAATTTGACAGAAAACAGATATAGGATTTATAAATCAATTTCATAATTACATCCATGTTTAATATAAACAGAATACATGTAAAGAAACGCATTTAAATGTTTAGAAGATACTCTATTGAATGCATAATTAAAATACACATATATTATATATATTTTAAAAAAAAATTAAAATTTGTTTAGCAACCTATTAATAGACTTTTCATTTTTTTCGCACAAAATATTGGGTAATATTATTCCTCGTTTGCATTAATCAATCTTTATTCAATATGACCTCTTCCGTCACCCGATCCATATAATGTAATATTAAACGGAACTGCGGGCAATATTTGTGAACATCTGTGAAAATTGTATCACGTCGAGATGAGATATATTCCATATTCTATCAAAACAAATATTATTTTAATTGTATGCTAACTAATGTTACATACCCATTAAAAGTAATAAAGTATTTCCGACAGATCTATAACACTCACGCTGTGAGTATATATTTTCTCTCGCTAAAAGGAAACAGTTTTCTATCAGTTAACTTGAATTAAATTGTTATTTGGACCGGATGAGGTCATCGTTTAAATATTTACGGCATATAGATTTCATGCACATTCGTGTGTTTAGTTTAGCAGA
Source organism: Solen grandis (assembly GCA_021229015.1). Taxonomy (NCBI): domain Eukaryota; kingdom Metazoa; phylum Mollusca; class Bivalvia; order Adapedonta; family Solenidae; genus Solen; species Solen grandis. The sequence goes on along the minus strand of CM037791.1, from coordinate 25,974,354 downwards.
CGACTATAATTGCAATGCTTACAAATGATGAGTTGTTTAACGTTTAAGATTAAACGATACTGAAATTACTAAAAAGGCAACGAACTATTCAATTTGGCTTTTTAGAAATTACTTGAAATAGACCCGAGGACTGTACAAATACAGATTCGGTGCAATATAATAAAAAATACATAGTATTTCTCGCGAATATGGTACGTATTCGAACAATTTGTCTTCTTTACTTAACATTCAATTCCAAGTCTTGCTATGCTCTAATTTAAAATATTATTTTAAGACATTATGGATTTATCATAAATTATGCCTTTTACAAGTTTTGAGTTTACAATTGTTTACAAGTCCAGATATATTTTGTTCGTTTTAATCAACACGTAATTCAAATTTCAGGTCAAGCGAGTAAGTACATCTTCTTTTTATCTCTTTATTTCTCATAAACATACTGAGTTGAGCATATTTGTACCATCGGGGTTTTGAAATTTATCTTGTAAAATAGATTTTCTCTCGATTTCATATCATTAAAAATGATCATGATTATGTTTTTTTTTTTAAAATAATTTTGTTTCAATCAATAATTGCAAGGGCAATATAAAATAAGTTATAAACTTCTTCGAAGATGAAAATTAAAGTACATCTTTTAATTTTATTCCCATGTTGTTTCAAGTTACGTTTATTTCTTCGTACGATATAAATATTTCAATAATATACTTTTTGAATTTTTAACTGATACAGCAATAAGTTGTAATAAAAAATGTATGTACAATGAAATAAACGGAAGTAAAACAAACGAAAAAGGTAATAATATAAGCATATTTTTTATATAAATATATTGTAAATCTCCTTGATCATTTAATCGGAACACCTCTAATGTTTATATGAAAAAAATGAAAATCGATGGTTTTATTTAAAGGTAAAGGTGAATTTTAAAAAATAAGTCAGTATTGAACACTATAATGTACTATATTGTAATTCATTTTAACGTTTTATTTTAGAATATAATTGTAAGAAAATATGGATTTATAACAAATTATTCCTTGTACAAATTGAGTTTACAATTGTTTACAAGTCCAGAAATATATAATGTTTTTCGTGTTAATCTATATATAATTCTAATTTCAGGACACACGAGTAAGTACATCTTCTTTTTCTCTCTTTTATTCTCATAAACATACAAATTTGAGCGATTTGTGCCATCGAGGTTTTGAAATTTAGATTTTTTTAAAATACTATGTTGTTTCAAGTTACGTGCATTTCTTCGTACGATATAAATGTTTCAATAATATACGTTTTGAACTTTCAACTGATACAGCAATACGTTTGAATTAGAAAAGTATGTACTATGTAAAAAACAGAAGAAAAATAAAAGAAAAACGGCCATAATATAAACAAAATTATACATAGATTTACTATAGGAATTATATCCAACGATCTCCTTGATCAGTTAATCGGAGAGCCGTGAATGTAAATGTTTAAAACTTAGTCAGTTTTGGACACTATAATATATTTTATTTTAATTAATACAATGGTAGCTATGCCCATTAAAATATCCGTGACGTGTAAATTAGTGCACATTTTGCAATGGGTGCACATGTGTCCAGGAATGTCATTATCACAATTAAAGTTCATATCGTATTGTTGCATATGTAAACGACTTTTAGAATGTTAGAGTGTCGTTTAGATACGTCATATGTTTATTTTAGATATGCACAAATAAAATGCAGCATTCTACGAATCCGGTTCATCTTCGTCCAGATTAAAACATTCTGGAAATTTGATTTTTATTGTAAATGTAGAAATAAGAATTTATAAGATTGAAATATAGAAAAAATAAAATTGCCGTTTCAAATCAGGGTATCTGAACACAATTGTTTTAATTCCAAAGATAGTTATATTTAGTAACTTAATTATATTGATATTATATTTAAAAAGAAGCACGAAACACCGCAAATATATGTGCATTAATGATTAAGTATTTGCTGATAGTAAACCAGTAAAATAGACATAGAATGAAAATAGGATAAGAAATCGCCTGCTGATTCCCTATTTATTTGGATGTTTAGGGCAAGGAATGTCAGAACAATGGTGTTTTTTTTTTTATTCATATTTTAGCAAATATTATGTGATCCTTATCACATTGTGAGTAATGGCGTTTTTCTTTCTGAGTTTGTTAAATATGTCATTATATACTTTGTGTACCGTCTATGAAGAGGCTTAACATTTATATTTCATAACATACAATACTTGAAAATATAATAGTATCATCTACACAACCATAATATTATCTGGCTTAGCATTCTTTAGAAATTATACTATAGGTTAGTATGCTAAAAAGCTCTTGTTAAATATATTCATGTTATGCATAATTGTGGACATGAATGCATGAACCATCCAAATGAGGAGCTGGCATTTTGATACGACCACCTTTTTATCGAAATGTCAATGTTCCGTGATAACATGCGGTTATTTATCTATCTCTGTATATTGTCAACCCCTCTCGCGAGTATTACAGGTATGTTATATTAATTGATATATCGCTTTGATATCTGATGTCGGATAAGTTACAAAGCAAATGTGTAATGATCCCCATTTTAGAGTGAATTATTAGGGTATAAGTATATAAGATACTGGCTAGGTTGAAAATAATTTTGAAAGAGAATAAAAAAAATAAGACGTGTTCTTTTTTTAAAGATATACCGATGTTTTAGTTGTTTTATTATGTCCTTTTCTAGTGCACATGTGGTACGTAATTCATATATGTTAACTTAATGCACTAGACAGCTATCTAAAGTATACCCGTAAACACCTGACCTGTCAGGAAACATGAAGGCATGAATATCTATGGAACGCCTCAACTGTCTTATAATGACCATCTTTGTTCTATTTGGTACACTCTGTATTATGTTATGTACATTCTTATTATATTGTGTACACATTTAATTATGTTGTGTAAATTATTTATTAAATTATTTTTAATCATTAATACATTGTGTACATGTTGTGTCTTTTTTGAAAATTTTATTAATTTTTTTTTAATTATGGTGTATATATTTTTTATTTATTATATAAGTACAATGTTTTTATTAATGTGTAGAAAGTTTTTTTCGCTATGTAGAAAGTTTGTTATGATGATGCCGGAATTTACACAATTAGAACTTCTTTTATCTACACTGAGTCTTACCACGATACTCGCTGTTTTTTAAATGTGTTGTTACTGATTTATTTATTAATCATACTCCATAAATGGGTTATCAAAATGTCTACTGTAGATTACATTTTTTTCTTTTAGATAATTTATTTATTTTTTTTTCTTCACTGGATTTAACGTCCCGCAGATAGTATTTCTGCCAGTACCATTTCGAACCCACGATCTCCCGCCCCAGGGACTACTATTTACGAGATTATAATGTATACGTTCTGACTAAAGTCATCCAAACTGGACAACCTGGACATTTGTATATGTATCGAGCATGCTAACTCTCCATTGTATCTCGACTCCATGACCCAGTGCATCATGGAAATGACATAGTTTGGGTCATAGAAGCAGGTGCCGTCTGGATCGATGGTTTCGTCTTCTGCTATCAGCAAGTTTAGCTGAGTGGGTATGGCGTCAAATCTAAAATCAAATATTTGCTGCTTTTCAGTGATGTAAAGTACAAAGGCCCCATCTGTCTGGAATGGTGAGGCAGGCAATCGTTTTAAATAAAGTCAAATGAGCAGTAGAGAAAGTTCTCCACTTCATCATCGTCGTGTATTGGTCTGGCCCGTTTGATACACGTGTTGTACATTTAGCTTTCTTTTCATGATGTAAGGACTTGTTGGCTCAGCTTGTTAGTATTGCCCAGTTTCTTCTCCTCTGATATAGCATCATGCACTTGTTTTTTGAGTTCTTCGCACGTGGCATACATACCTTTTGGCGTGAGAACTCGGTCTGTTATTAACCGTAGAATATTTTGCAACACGGCTGGTTTTAAATAGATAAACGTAAATAAATAAAAAACATATCTAAAAATGAATAGGTCATTTCTTCCCGGGGAATAGTACCTAGGACACCACGAGTGTTAAATCCAATATAGTACCCACTACACAGCGGAGGCCAGTTTCCCGATATCGTGAATATGTAAACTATATTAAATCAAAATAATGTTAAACTCTCAAACTATTTACAACACAAATAAGAATATAATAAAATCAACTCATCCCACATGGGGTTACTGCCGGCCAGTCGTCTTCTCTCACATTGTTAGCCACCTACCTATTCCATGTGCATCTGGCGACATGACATGGCGCATTGTCTTGTGCAAGATGCATGTCGCGGTCTGCCTGGTGTCTCATTCCGTTCAGATTGTCCTGAATTGCCAATTACGGCTTCACACCTAATTATTCGTGGTACTAGCAGCTGCATTACGCTCTTCTCCGTTCCAAGGTCGTCTAGCACGATGACCGGCGTCGTTAAGGTGGATGTTTTGGGGTGTAAGGTGTGGGTTTAGGTTCCCACTGTCTGTCTTGTGGTTGAAGTGGCTGTTCTAAATCGAATTCGAGGATTAGATAGAATGATGTACCTACCTTGTGCACCTGACGCCACACGCCTCTTCGTATGTCGCGGTAAGTCATCAACATTTGCGGTCGTCCTAAACTTGACATGCAGCTGGTGTATTGTAGAAGGCATCAAATAAAGATGCAAACAACCGTAAAGTCAAAGGAAATTAAATATTTCTTTCAAAATGCAATTTTAAAACTACAAGTTGTACTTTCAAAGCGCCACATCTAATTGTTGACTCTCCAATTTGTGCCCCAGCTTTCAACATTCCAACTGTTCTGTTACGTTCTGTAATAGACATTCTTGCCACGTTAAATGATTTTCTGCATGTGAGTGACAAATATAGGCAATATAGAAGAATGTGTACATTACGGCCATGGGCACGAATTTCAGGCGCGAAATACTTAAAATGGTCGTACATATTTTATCATCAGAAATGAGTAGTGTTTATACCAAAACATTTCAGATTGATATCAGGAGACATTATGAAATTAACCAAATCCATTAATTTATCGTAAATAAATTCCCGTTAGTTTCTGGTTAATTGTGGTTTTGCTTGTTTTATAAAATGATTTTATTAAAACATTATTTCGCCACGTGTTAGTTATATTTTATTGTGCATTATTATAATTTCCATGGTTAGTAGTTCTGTAAGATAAGAATAATTTTATCATTACATCAACATATACGTTTATAAAACAACAATGAACACATTCATGTTAGATTCAGTTAGAATTATCTAAATTAGATTATCCCTGATCTCTGTTATTTATAGAGAGATATGCGCATAATATAATAAATGCCACGAATTCAAAATTGTTTTACGCTCCTCTTTTATAGATGCACTGTTGTTGATGTATATTTGTTTTAAGCTTGTATGAGACGTACTAGATACGATTGTGGTATTGTAGGTAATTCGTAAATAATATGAGGGACCCGGCCAAGTTTTTTGAACATTTTCTTTACCGAAGGTCCATCATAGATATTTATTACAGAATTAAGGTTTCAAAATATTTGAGTTAAATTGACATATCTGTAGTATTGCATCTTTAAGCAATTAAGAAACTCTGTTAAGGAAGTTTAACATGTATATGTATTTTCTGAAATGGATCTCTTACAGCATTCCTCCTTTAATATTTTTAAGATGTAATTAAAACATATTTTGTAATACCTGTAAATACATATCTATATTTATATAATTGTTAAATAATATGGTATCTGTCAATTTTAGTAATTAAAAAATAATTGGTTTATCTTATTTTTTTATCTTTCATTTGTTTCTTTGGTGAGGCTTCTCCTTAATTGATGTGTATGATCGTTTTCTGTTTCATCCAGCAGTAAGATTTTAGTATATAGGTGGGTATGGAAATATAATTAAACAATAACTTGATGCCATTGGCTTATTGGTACACTTCCAATTATATCCATATAACGTGACGAATCTATTTTGTCCTACGTTCATTGTTACGGTATAATTAATATAGCCCTAAGCTTATGCCGTTGAAAAACGTATTGTATGATATATCTGATCAATCGTTCTTTAGGATTCGTATAAATTGTTCGGTCTAACAGTGTGCTGTATGGGTGAAGTAGTGGAGAGAAGTTGATGTTCGAAGAATAAAATGCTCGAAAACAAGCTTTTTTTAATTTTTTGAATAAGGGTCTTCATCAAAAATTAAGAACGATTTACAAGGAATAGGTAGCTTTGCTTGGCATTTTATTATGCTACTTTAAATCACTGTGCAATTAATCTGCAGTTGTTAAACAAACCTCATTAAATTTAAAGAAAATGCTAATGGCAACACTTTCTAAGTGACTATTGATGTTTGATATTGAAATAACGGATATACTGTTTAAGCGCTTGGAATATCTAAATATCACACACATTTTCATCTCCTAAGCAGTGCAGATAATATTTCTCAGTTGAACGACTCAAGGGCCATCTTGACCCTCTTGTTTTCTAATTATGATAAGCGTTGCTATCTATTTACTTTGTTTAGCTCGTATGATAATGATTGGATCCCGACTATCACCAAACGTTTGAACGATCTTGGAATCCATGAGCAGACGTAAGCAAAATAAGACACAGGTAAATACCATAATACTTTTTGTATGTCCTTCATATTTGCTCTAATCCAGTTATGTGTGATTCATGTGAAGGCATTTCTATAATTAACGTAACTATACAAGTATTTGCATGCTGAAGAAAATGCTTTTACCAAACAAATAAACAATGCATTTTATAGCGTATGTCCATACTGTCTACATAAATGCTTATCTTACGCTAAATCTTACCCTGAAAAAATCGATAAAGAAATCAAACTTATAGACTAATACTATTGAAATTATAAATAGTATGTCATATGCTGAATGCTCGTATATCTCATATCATTTACATTTATTTAGTGTACATCTGACTATTTCATATAAAAAGCAATAATTTCTGTATTACAATAATATTTGTTTTTTCAGAGATTGATAGCAGAAAATACAAGGGATTATCCATAACTGTGTGACTTAAGTTGTCAACAACGTGCGGTTATAATTCTTCTGAGTTCAGTGCGTTTTTGAAGGGTTCAACAGTGCAGTCCGCCGAAAACATAATACATTTTTTTTGTATATAACACAGAGCAAATTGTTTAATATAATGTTTAACATATAACACGTATACAATTATATATTGTATTAAACATATATATTCATTTATATCGCCGAATATTTTACCATATAGACTTATTTTTAGGCATTGGCATACATAACAGTTACAAATCAGACCGCTCCTTTCGGCTGATTTCATACAAAGCTGTACAACATACTGAGCAAAGAAAATTCAATGTTATCATAAAAATATTTTGAAGTTCAGCAAATTAATTGTCATCAAATTATAAAATTGCACATGCACATGTTTGAAATAAAAAAGGTAAAATACTTTTTCTCTTTTTTGAATTTATAAATTGACTAAAGAAGGAAAAAGAGAAAATAACGAACATATTTTAATGACGAAAAAAGGTTTGGTATATTATTAAATTAAGTAAATAATTAAATCTATGTTTTACTTACAAAGGTGATACGTGTTAACTTTCTATGTTTATAATAAATGCAGACATTTTTTGTTATTAAACTGGTATGCATAATCCCCCCCTTGGTATGTATTTCCTTTCGTGATATTATATATTATCTTAAATCCCTGAAAGCAAAAATAAAGTAACAGAATATAGAATTATGTGTTAACTGTTATAAATTGTGAACATTGGTTAGATAATTGCCTGGTCACTGTGAACTTGAAGTTGTGCTAAAATTGTTGTCTGTGTAAGGTAGTACACGCTGTATAAAGCAAAAAGTTGGAAATCATACTGATAAGTTTGTAAAAAAAAACACACAAAAAAAACGCTGTCATTTAAATTTATGCTCTAGAGGTTTCCGCTTTAATTTCCAAATACCATCTTGATCAACGTTTAAGACAAACGCGTTCAAGATTTCTGCGCGTAACGACGCGACATCAGGACATGGCTATATGCCTTGACCACCTGCGTAATCGTCACTTTACTGTTATTGATAAAAATACGCTAGATAATCAGAATCGTCACATCGCCCCATCCCGTAAAAATAGGATTGCGTAAGGATAAACGCCATTATGAATTCGATATACAGAAGAAAAAGACATGACTGCGCGAGGAAAACAGACATGATACTGATCTGTACGATAATGGAGAATACCGTCAAATTGTTTTGAATAGCTTAAAATCCAGTGACATTTTTGTAATAATTGAAAAAAGAAAGTAATGGATGGATTTATTCCATTCAAATACATTAACTTCAAAGACACCTATCGTTTATCCCACATGTCATTTCGTTGGGCATATGTGTAAAGAATGAATGATACTTATCGGTATATTTAAATTTATCGTTCCACTGCATTACTTTGTATCGAGCATTTTTGTATAGAATGAATGATACTTGCCGGTATATTTAAATTTATTATGCTACTGCTTTACTTTGTATTGAGCATTTTGTATAGAATGAATGTACTTTTTAGTATATTAAGAATTATCGTGCTACTGCTTTGTTGTATGTATATATATATATAATTTTCACGTATATGTTTTGTGTCATTTGAATAACAATATAATGACAAATTATACTTATACTGTAATTTCATTCTTTCATTTTTGACATATTAATTTTTAAGAGAATTAATTGTACATTTCCAAATTGGAATTTAGATCAAAAGTTAAAAAAAAATATACGAATTATGATGAGTTTTATATAGTTGCATATAATTGCGGGAATTGACTATCTAAGTTACTTATTATTTCCGCTTTGCATTTGTATCTCCTCAATTATCATGACTTCCAAGAATTCTTAATTTCCAAATTAATGCTTTTTATCACGTTTCAATTTCATATCGATCACACTATGCTTGATCATTCATATGTACATTGCAGAAATTCCATATCTTAATTAGGCAAATAATAAATTGCTGCTTATTACTAACGAAACGATGTATAATACATTTCGTATGGTATAATCTTATGTGAATGTTCAATTAGAATCTGTACTTTACCATATAATTTGTATAAGAATAGCTTATTTTGTTTTTTAATCAGTATAATCGAATTTTAAATTCCATATCTTAATTAGGCAAATCATAAATTGCTGCTTTATTACTAACGAAACGATGTATAATACATTTCGTATGGTATAATCTTATGTGAATATTCAATTAGAAACTGTACTTTACCATATAATTTGTATAAAAATAGCTTATTTTGTTTTTTAATCAGTATAATCGAATTTTATTTATACTCCAAAAGCATGACTGAATAAACTTATTTTGATTATGTAATAAGGTATAATTCAACTAATTAAACCAACACCAAACACAACATCCAGATTCGATACATACTCATTACGCACCGTTCAGAAGAGCAGGCTTTTTCTAATCCCAGGACAAAGGCAACAACATGTTACTTTGCAATATGGGTTGAATATTCCTACTTTATAACATCTTATTCGTCGTTTAATAGAAACGTCTGCACGTAACGACTAACAATATACTGTGCAATCAGCATCGTCGCATGCACTCCCAAACAGTAAGGAAACGAAAGTGTAAAGATAAACACCCTTATGAATTCGATATACAGGATAATAAGGGTAGTGACAACTATACGAGGGAAGAGTACCCAATACTGATCGGCTTGTCTATACGATTTTGGAAGATGTCGCCAAATTGTTAAAAGACAAATATGCTCAAACATTTATAGTAAAAAATCAAGGAATTGAAAAATGGTAGTATTTGAAGAACTTATATAAGCATCATAATTCAATCACCCCCAAATGTTAACCACACGTTTCTTTTTCTGTTCAGTATATTTAGAATTTTACTGTGTTTTGAGCAATTTTGAATAAAACAAATGACACTGTTCAGTGTATTTAAATTTATTGTGTCATTGTTTTAGCTTCCTGAGAGCACTGTGCCGCTAGTTTAGTTTGTTGCGAGCAATTTGCATAAAATGTGATATTTTTTTTTTAGTTTGTTGAGAACATTTTAATATAAAATGAATGGTCTTTCAGTTTTGAATTGCCCTTTTTAGTTTGTTGAGAGCATTTTGCATAGAATGAATGATCCTTTTTAGTGGATTAAGATGTATTGTGCAACTTTTGTTGTTGAGACATAAATAATGATCTTTTAGTTATTAGATTATTGTGCACTTCTTAGCTTGTTGAGAGCATTTTTGCATAGAATATGTGATACTTTTCAGTTTCTTTAGATTATTGAGCCACTGTTTAACTTTGTTGCGAACCTTATGTTATACATACACAAAATATTAAATATTTCAATTTAGGGAATAGTTTTGTGTCATTTAATTTAAATTTGTTTCTTTGTGTTATGTGTATTCGTATTTGTCTTTAACCTGGAAAAACATTTGATAATATAAACATTAAACAAAACTTATGATAAATCCTGACTATCATTTTGATGTTTTGATATCATTTTAGAACACGTTTACTTTTTCTTTTAATTTCATAATATATTGGGAAAAAAACATTTTGGCTTACAATCAGTAATGCTAGTGTAAACGATTATTTCGAAATAAAATATGCTGAAAGAAATATACAACAAACAATGATTCATAAGCTTATTGTTTTCAAGACATGAACAAAAGTGCCCATACATGCGTCAGCTATCAAAAACCTAGGTAAATGCATGAATGTTTTTAAGTTCAAGAAGGCATGAAGTATTTTTCCTTTAAATATACATTCTCATATTTGGAAAAGTTTTCTTATTTTAAAAAAGAGAGATTATTATTTATGATGTATAAATTCGGAATACATCTATCCATCTTACGTTTTATTCACACTATTAACATTACTATGTGTGTGGTAATAGCTTATTTTGTTTTATAATCAGTATTATCGAATTCAGATGATATTCTTAATGCCAAATCTACATGACTGCACAAGTTATTTTAGTTACGTAATAAGGTATGTTTCAACAAATTCAACAAACACAAACATAATCATTAAGATTCAAAATTTACTTGTTACGCAGTTTGACCAGAAAACAATAATCTCGTAGCATGTCTTCTCTGAAGACTCGATTTTGTTATATTTGATTGTACATAATTACATGTGATACTTTAACAGTTTGAATCTGTCTTTGAGACTAATTGCAATGCATGAACTTATGATTATGAACAACAAATCATACGAGTATGCCCGGGTTCTCCGTCGTTATTATTTTCTATTTTGGATATTACATCACAATGAAAGTATATCAATATTTTGAAAACTAGGCCCTCTTTAAATGCACGTATACAAGTATAGCAGCGTATGTGTTGGTTAAATCATTGTTTCTATAAAAATGTCCGTGTCTTATTATTATGCCGCCTTCTGAGAAACTACACGAACAGGCAATTTGCTTTGTTTCTGTACATCTGATCAAAAATTACCGAAAGCAAGCCGGGAACATTATACAGTCAACTTTCAATACAACAGCATTCAATAAAACAGCAAATTTGGGTTCCGGCACAAAAAGACATGTCACGGATTTATTTTTCTTTATTTCTCTCTATTCAGCAGAAAATCCGGTACTGACAGTGATTTTCGGCAAACAAAGCTTATAATGTATTTACATAACGATAGAGCAGCAGCCGTATCGCCGCAGGTTTCCTGTACCGGTATCATTTTCAACAAACAAATATCCCTTTATTGTGTTTTAGCGCCAGCCTTATAGCCGCAGGTTTCCTGTACCGGTATCATTTTCAACAAACAAATATCCCTTTATTGTGTTTTAGCGCCAGCCTTATAGCCGCAGGTTTCCTGTACCGGTATCATTTTCAACAAACAAATATCCCTTTATTGGGTTTTAGCGCCAGCCTTATAGCCGCAGGTTTCCTGTACCGGTATCATTTTCAACAAACAAATATCCCTTTATTGTGTTTTAGCGCCAGCCTTATAGCCGCAGGTTTCCTGTACCGGTATCATTTTCAACAAACAAATATCCCTTTATTGTGTTTTAGCGCCAGCCTTATAGCCGCAGGTTTCCTGTACCGGTATCATTTTCAACAAACAAATATCCCTTATAGCCGCAGGTTTCCTGTACCGGTATCATTTTCAACAAACAAATATCCTTTATTGTGTTTTAGCGCCAGCCTTATAGCCGCAGGTTTCCTGTACCGGTATCATTTTCAACAAACAAATATCCCTTTATTGTGTTTTAGCGCCAGCCTTATAGCCGCAGGTTTCCTGTACCGGTATCATTTTCAACAAACAAATATCCCTTTATTGTGTTTTAGCGCCAGCCTTATAGCCGCAGGTTTCCTGTACCGGTATCATTTTCAACAAACAAATATCCCTTTATTGGGTTTTAGCGCCAGCCTTATCGCCGCAGATGGTAATCCATCCCTCTGCCTCTACTAAACCTGCTTTGACACGGGTGATCGCCGTGATCACGGATAAGCCTTTGTTTACACATGTTGCATAGTTTGTAGAGGAGTTTATTGTTCGAGAGAGAAATTCACAAATGAACATTTGACAATCAATCCCGTCTGTTTTAAGTAGCCCGAATTTTTTTAACTACCTGCAAGTTGTATACACATGTAACGTCTACATAGTGAAGGAGTATGGTAAATTAAGATTCGCACGGGGACCTCCCACGACTTCCCGCTCCCGAGGAGGACGCTCTAACCACTCGGCCACCGGGGACGGTGAAAATGGCTCTGTAATGTGTAATTCTATATACGTATTTTATATGAATGTCATATTACGCATTATTCTATCAAGCTTTTATCTCATATGCTTAGTGTGTCTATTCATATTTATGTATCTACTAGTTTATTCCATAATATATACTTTCTGAGACAATTAGCATTTCCTTTTTTTCATTTTACAGAAACTTGAAAGCAGAAAAAAAACAAGAATTATCTATAACTTCATTTGGTGTGACACGTATGTTAAGGCCGGTGTATGTGTGAACTGTATTCTGGAGGGGAAAGTGTTTCTTTAGGTTCTATATATAGAACATAGCAAGTTGCCTTGTATGATGTTTGGCATATAACACGATTATAATTAAATACGTAAGTATAACAAAATACTTGAATAGGACGAAATATCCCAGGCTAAGTATTTCATTAACGATAAAAATAACATATAGCAAATGATAGAGTAGAGAACGGTTATTTTTGTAAACGTTGAATTGGCTAATTTTCGAGGCATTTGAAGAAATCATTATACGGAAGGACTGAAAAAAACAAACATCGCAAGAACACTTGTTTATACTGTTTTTGACAGAAAGGATGACCTACATAGGAATTGCAGACTAGATATATTGGGCCCAAAGAAAATACATTGAGATGATATAAGAAGGGCCTGGCCGCGTCAGTGATGACGCTGACCACGTGCCAAATTACAATCCATTTTTATCGATCATTCTTAGTCGATAAAATGAAAGTAAATGTAAATATGAATTTAATGTAAGATAATAATAATCATATTACAAAAAAAACCCTATGGCTTCATATTACGGTTTCCAAAATTGAATATGGCAATGACACCGACATCATGAATAACTACCATTTCCAAAAAAAAAACATGTTGCCATATATCCACCTGTCGCGATTTCATGTAAAACGATAGAATGTTTTGTGATTTATTTTCCGTTTTACATATATATGTATTTAGATTTATCGTTCTTCTCTTTTATTTTATTGCGACTATGTCTGTGAATTCAGACTTGTACGTACATGTATTGTTATGCACTGATTAAACATCTGTGTTCTATTTTTTGTCTACTTTAACTGACCTAGAGTATGGAATCTATTGCAAAATACAAAAAGGTATTAAGCCCATACGTATACAATATTTGCGATAACATATCATAAATAAACTTCCGGCAAGAGGATAGAATTACACATTTACTCAAAAACCACTAACATACGTTTAGTAACTTGAAAATTATCTAGTTGATCATATGCTATATATTTTCATATATGTAGATCTATATATACATACATATACATGCGTATACATGCATACAAATTCATACCCGCATATTCACTGGACATTCAAATAAAAAGTAAAAAAAGAAATGTCATCTTCTATGGTATGAACAATTGACATTTCTATCCTGATATGATATTTTATATGGTTTATGCTAACATCCGGTTTCTACCTCTAACCTACGGGCTAAAACCCTAAAACATGAGATTTTCTGAGTTTTACAATATCGACAAATAGGGTTGTAATCTAAATCAGCATAAAGTATATATGATTTAGATGTAGATGAATTTCTTAGCTCTGATGAACAATTTTGAATACCATTTTTTAATCAGTGTTTTAAGATGTTAATAAAGGAAATCATGTTACCAACATTTTGATATAACCATATATCGTTACAACTAGGCGATTCTAAAATATTTTTGAAAGATGTAGCCCATGAAGTCCATTCGGGGTGACCTTCTAAATCTAAACAAACATTATATAATACACAATTTTGATATATTTACTGCCATTGCTTTGTTGAATTTTTAACCAATATTTTGATAACTTTTCGATAACTTACGATAACTCAACAGATTTGTACGTCATTCTACACCATAAACAAAATTATTTTGCATGTGCCCCTAACAAATCTTCAAAAAATATTAATTTTAAAAGAACGTTTTGTATCACATAATTCCAAGTTTGCCTTTAAAGCTTGACTTGACTTGACTATTTAAGTTTACCGTCACTTCGACAGTATTTCAATCATATAGCCACGTCCAGCTAATTACAGGTAAAGGAAGACTCCGAATGCCTACCGCAACCCAGTTGGAAGGCTCCCTCACATGAAAATCCGAATGACCCTGCCGGGATAAGAAATACGCGGTGGGGGCTGAGTGAGTGTTAAAGTCAGCGACTTTACCCGCTTGGCCACGGAGGCCCCCTTTAAAGCTTGACATACGAGGATAGCACGTGTGGTTCTAAAAGAACCGCCCCCAGATTTTCCAATCTTTAAATATTTACATGCATCAACAGTATTTTTTTAGTTGAAAATTCAAGATTTAGTTCGCAAATATTACTTTCAATTCGCCACTAAGGTTCTTTTCTTTGAAATATAAAACATATTGGTCTGCCTGAAAACAGTGTTCATTGATTTAAAGTTCTGCAAAAGTATGTTTCTTATAACTGTTAGACTTATTTTGCATTGTTTTACCGTTTAACAGTTTTAAGTAATCTTTTGCATATGACAACATTGCTTTCTCTGATTTTTAGCTTCATTTTTGTCATAAATGAAATTCTTTTTCGTAACAATATATTTACATATACTTCGATTGGTCATTATATCAATTCTGTTTTCATCACATTTATTATTTCTGTAATTATTCTAACATTTATTTTTTGTCTTCAGTTACATTCATCATCATACCACGTCTTTTTTCCATGATGTATTTTAGTTACACCTGTATATTTTTTTGTTTTTGTTTCTAAAGAGTGATTAACAGATGCCATGCATGACCTTACTTAACCCTGTCAAACATTTATATAATTAACAACATTGTTTGTATCATGTAATACACATACAAATTATTGTTAATTCTTCATGATTTAAAAACTTAAAGATTAACAATATTTTTCTTTTCTTTTTCGCCATTTTGCCTCCTGAAAGCATACAGAATACATGTCTCCATGTTTTAATCATTCTCTATTTCAGCACATAATTGATCTAATTTACTAATTTGAAGTTCAAGATTAACAACACAATGACCTGAAATAATATTTGGTTCCTTAACTTCAAAATGTTTAATATAAACAACAGGTGACTAATGGAGTACCTATTACGCACAATTTGATTTTTTTTCCATCATTTTCTTTTATTATAATATAACTAGAGAACAGAGGAAAATCAAAGTGTTTTGTTACCTTTTTATGTTTTGTATTTCTTCTTTTAAATGCAAAATGTGAAGGATCGGCTTTATTGTAAACTCAAAAAGTATTTTTTTCTTTATGACGTTGTATTTTGTTCTGTCATTTAGATATCTGAATAAAGTGAGCTTATCATCTTTTTAATTATTATTTGCAGATGAATACATAGAAAATCGTAAAAATTGTGGTACAGTTCCCGAATGTGGTTGCCCTTATGATAATTTCACATTTTTATATTGATCAGCGGTAGTTGATCTTTCTTATTTATATTTAATTCTTACAGATATTAGAAAGTGTAACACATAGCAAATAGAATCATTTTTTTTCTTATTCTTTTTTTTCTTATTTTTTTATAAAGTTACTCTGATGTTATGAATTTTGTATTGTATTTATTTTGTAAATGTTTAATGTAAAAAATACTATATCATATGTATATCATGGTAATTTTGAATGCAGAGTTCACACGAAAGTGTAAATCGATTCTTTTAAGGCAATTGATTAATTGTCAACTAATGTAATCAATACACGGTCAAAATTTTGTGAAAAAAATCTAAAGTAGCATTATCCTTAAGATTAATGATTTTCTAAGATGTCTGCCCAAGTTATGTTACTTACAACTGTTTATGATTTGTCGTCTTTACATGTTTTGTACCTACTACCAGAACGAACAATGTGACATTTGAACACACCGATCTCATAGCATGTCTTTCCTGAAAGCTAATTTTGGTTTCATATGATTTCAAGGAAATACAAATAGTAATTTAAAAGGTTGTTTCTGCCTTTAGCATAACTAGATTACTATTGGTTGCAAATAATAATTACTGCCCTTTGTGCTCTATTTGTCTATTCAAATATTGGGTGCTATGTCAAAAGTTACGTATTTCACAATTTTTGAGACACTACATTCTTGAAACCTTTGTGTGATATTTCACAATGGTACATTAAATTGACACCAATGTTGCCCCCGAAAATTACACTATCTAGGAACTTAGTTAAATAACAAGCCATAAAACTCTGGTAAATTCCAACATAGTGGCTAAAAACACATTTGACAAGGGGTTTTTATCTAGTGACCGGATATCGAACCCTTGACCTCCTGCTCCTGAGTTTGACACATTAACCATCCAACTATAATAATTCGATATTATCAGAAAATTGAATATTAATGAGAAGATATGTAAAGCACGAACATAGTTAATAAAGACGAGCTATATGATTACAGAAAAGTAGACACCCGTCACAGATTTCGCTGCAGATATCGTATAGTGGGTTACTTCTGCGTACAAAAAAAAATGTTATAACGTTTTGCTATATTTTTCATATGCACGTTAATGTATCATTATCTTTAAAAAAATAGATAGTTAAAGCCATATATGTAACACACGTAATTGACGGAGGACAAATTTTGATAAAGGGAGACAACCTCAACAGCTATACAATACGTCTATAACTACGTACCGTATACATTTCCATTGCCTTAACGCAAATTATATGAAGCGTAGAATGACCATTGAATGGGAGAAATGATTACATGTTTGTGTACTTGTTTTAACAACTTTTGATCCCAGAAAGACCACAACTTTGTCCATAGGACAAATAAACAAAACGTGGCCACTCTTATATTTGGCAGCTGAAAAGCGAACCCAGATTTTATTTGTGAAATAAATATATTTATAACTGTGCAAATGCGAGTCATCGAATCTTGATCTTAGCACACACCTATACAAAAGTCTGCAATATACCCTTCTGTGGTACATATCACACATTAATACTCACTTTGATAAACGAATGAATAATGACATATATTTGTAAATGAAACACGGCTTGTAAATTACTACACAAAAAAGACTAAAACACGTGGCATGAAACCTACGATCTACAGTAATTACAATAAACTTATTTCTGAGATAGCATTATTCAAAAGAATGAATCAAATATAAAATAGTAATAAAATATATCCACTTACACAAACATAATGATTACAGGTAAAACTATACTGTACAGTAAAGTGACCGCAACACCTCGTGTAAACTTTGTGATATCATTTCCCTGGTAAGCTTCGTTATGTCATATCCCCTAGTAATCATTGTATCACCGGATAAGTTTGTCATATAATATCCCCGGGTAAGCATTGCGATGATATATTCCCAATGCAATATCATTATGATAGCATAATATATTTCCTGATAAGCATTGTTATATCATATCTATTGATAATCATTGCGATATCATATTGCCGGGTAAGCATTGTAAAATCATATCATGGGTAAGCATTTTAATATCATATCCCCTGGTAGCCAAAGAAATATCATATTCCCGGGTAATCATTGTGGTATTTTGGAATTGTAATTTCATATTCCAGGATTAGAATTGGACAAATATACCCAGATAAGCATTGAATATCATCTTCACGGGTAACCATTGTAATATCTAATCCTCCGATAAGCATTGTTATATAATAACCCTGATTAAGCGTTGATGTAAAAAATACATTAAAGCATTATTTTATCATACACCGGGTAATGATAACGATAACATATACCTGGGTAATCATTGTGACATATCCCCAAGAAAGCATTGTTATACCATATATATATATACCCGGCACCGTCAGAACCAGGCAGATCGCACGCTTCGCGTGCAAGCGCACGAGCACATAAAAGGACGCAGTCAGATGTTCCATATAGACGGCAGAGTGCGAGTGTATCAAGCAGAGACCTGAAAAACCTCCTTACATCCAAAAATAGTGTAACCAATCAGGGGTTTGATAAAGACATAGGCAAAGAGAGCGAGTCGGTCCCCGTATCTATAAATAGCACTGTGGAGGGCGAGCAATTGGGGCCATAGTGGGGGACGGAGAAGGTTCGGTTAAGATGTGCACTTCTGAATATTAATGGACTTGTTACAAAGCGTATAAATAAGCTTCAGAGTGAAGAACTGAAAACTGTATTTCAGAATAATGACATTGTTTTATTCACAGAAACATGAACAAATAATTTGAGTGATCTAAATGTAGAGGGTTTCGAGTTATTTGCTTTACATAGAAATGAATTGAAAAAAGAATAGTATGAGAGGTTCACTTGACTTTGTTACAGTTTAAGAAGCAGACACTACCGGTAAGATTAATCTGTAATTATGTGGTGATATGAATAGTCGTACTTCTGATAGAGATGATTTTGTTGCAGTTGATGAAAGCATACTATTGTTCATGTTAGATGATGATTATACCATTGACTCCTATCACAGGATAAAGGTCATTTAATTTAGATAACAATGGGGTTCTCTTTCAAATGTTAAATAAATATCGAAATGAAAAAAAAATATACAAAAAGGGTGCATACACGAGCACATAATAAAACAGTTATGCGTAAGTGCGGAACAAAGTATGACAGGTCAGAGATTTTGAAATTAATAGAAGAAAACCATAAAAACGCGAAATTATATTGGAAGATATTAAAGTCTGGTTCTAATGCACCTAAAGCCAGTATATCTCTTAACCAGTTTGAAATGAACTTTAAGTGCGTTAATAATCCAAATGATAATTTGTTCACCCCTGATGAAGACATTTTATATTGTTTTGAGAGATATGAAAATAATGAATTTGAAATTATTATGGATGAATTAAACATGTTTTACGGAGAATAAAATATTAAAAGCCATCAAACAATTAAAACCTTCACGTGCTAGTGGACCTGATTTATATCTTAATTAATTTTTCATTCATGGTAAAGATCTATTATCTCCCTTTCTATCTGTACTTTCCAATAAAATATTTGACTAGGTGTGTTTCTGAAAGTTGGTCAGAAGTTTATATTATCCCTCTACATAAGAAGCGCAGTATTAACAATGTTGAAAATTATAGAAGTATTACCTTACTTTGCACCTTAGGGAAATTACTAACAAGGGTTTTAAACAGCAGACTTACAAGTTGGGCGGAAGAGTACAGTATATATATGGAAGCGCAGGCGGGATCCAGGGCCAACATGAGTACGATCGATAATATTTTTTATTTTGCATGGTCTTGTTAATCATTTTATTAATCAGGGAAAGAAACTTTATTGCGCGTTTATAGATTCGACCAAAGCCTTTGATTATATTGTTAGTGATAATTTATGGTTTAAATTGATAAAGTTAGGTATAAGAGGGGAAATAATAAACGTTATAAAATCAATGTATATTGCCATAAAATCTAGAGTTAAATATTGAAACAATATCAGTGAATCATTTGGCTGTAGTCTTGGCACAAGACAGGGCGAGTGTTTATCGCCATTTTTTGCTTTCTGAATAATTTAGAAGAAACATATTCAGATAGTGGTTTGGATGGTATTTATATTGAGCTGTTTAAATTATTTTTGAAATTATACTCTGATGACATAGTTATATTTGCAGAAAGTGCTGAGCAATTGCAGAAAAGTTTAGATTTGTTGTTAGATTACTGTAATCACTGGAAATTAGTAGTAATATGATGTTTGGTAAAGGTAGTAATTCATGCAGAAACTCAATATTTACATATACCAACCAGTCTATTAAAGTCACTAACAAATTTTCATATTTAGGGATTGTATTTACACGAGGTGGATTTTTTCTGAAGCCCAAAAGACACTAGCTGGAGAAGCGTTAAATGTAATATTCAGTATGAACAAATATCTCTATATTTACAGATATTTCAATAAAACATAGGCTAGAATTATTTGACAAGCTCAACCTACATATTCTTAATTATGGAAGTTAAGTTTTGGGGTCTTCGCAGTCGAACGTTTTAGAGAAAGTTCATATCCAATTTTGCAAAAATATACTACACGTGAAGAAAACGACTCCGAATGATTTCATATATGGAGAGCTGGGTAGAAAACCTATTATACAACATAGATTACTGAATATAATTAGATACTGGGTAAAATATTGCTTAGTTAAGAAAACAGATATATAAAGCTTGTTTACAACATGATGATTATTGATGCGGATTCGTATCCAACAGTATTTTTATCATTAGCCAAAGAAAGATTACATAACCAGTTCATTCAATCATGGAATTCTAGATTGCAAAATTCATGTAGAGCTTTATTATATAAATGCATTTCAAACGTTGATTTCCACTCGTATATTGTTAATATTTATATCTCAAAATACCGAAATGCACTTATTTAATTACGGATTTCTTCTCATCGGTTAGAAATAGAAGCAGGGAGATGGTCAAAACCAAATAAAACAACCATAAATGAAAGATTATGCAAAGAATGCAGGGTTCCTGAGGATTGATATTATTTTGTAATGGAATGTAAGATATATAATGATTGAGGAACAATACATAGCAAAATATTTTACAACTAGACCAAATATGCAAAAATTCGTTACATTGATAAATTCAAATATTGAAGTTACTCAAAAGAGATTAGCAATGTACTATACATACTATGCTTTTAAATTCAGAAACGAAACTTTGTACTCTGTTTCTAACTAAAATACATTAGAAAAAATACTATGCCTATTTATAATCCAATTATTTTTCTCTACTTAGTTTTCTATTGTGTTACTCTCTCTCTCTCTCTCTCTTCATATGTTAAAATATAAACTCGCCATCCTTAATGTTTCGCCTTCGATAAAACTAACGATATTTTGTTGAATGTAAATGAAATGCTTTTGTATTTGTCGTTTACAAAACATCTTTGACGATGTACTTTCGGTAAAAATCAAAGGTGTTTTGTTTTATGGTATAGTATTTATGTAAGTATTTTGTAATTATGTACAATTCGTAATGTTATGTTTTCGAGTTTTCGACTGTTTCTTTCAGGTATTATATATATCATTATTATTAAAAATAAGAATTGATACCTTCTCCGTTGATCTTCTTTTCTTTTCCAAATTTTGAATACAAAAAAAAAACAACAGAATATAACATATTGTTAATTTATCTTGATTACATAACCAGTTTAAATACTTTGTTTATAATATGATATGTACATGTGATTGTAAACTGAACTGTCTTGTCATAATATTATAAGAAAACATTGTATCTCATGGGCCTATAGGCCTTTTGGTTTGCAAATAAATATCTATTTATATCATATGTCAGCATGCTTATCATCTATAAATCTATTCACTTTATGCATATTTACTGAAAATTTCGTTCAAAGTTCACCAATCGTATTCAACATATCCATCCAAGGGAAATAACCGAAACATTTTTTCCCAAAAAATATTATAGGGGGCTCGATGCGATTTGAATCCTCCGAGAATGTTTAGCGTACTTTCGATGACCGTTCGGTGATACATTCCCGATTTTGGGTTAAATCCCCATATATATGTATTCGTAAATATGTCGGCCACGGTTGAACGTTTGTTGCTGTCTTGGTCAATCTTAGAGTAAGACGGTAACTTTTCAGTCCCCCTGGACAATTTTTGACTCCAAAGAATATATGCTATTACATTATATTATCTGATTTGATTAAGGATGAAGAGGAAGAAGAAATGAACATCGAAAGAGTAGTGCAAGGTATAGATATTACAATAGGGAGGAAAAGAAGTTTTAACGGCATAATTGCATGTATGGCATTTTGAAACGTTTAATGCTTATTGCAATCCGCGGCGTACGGTGGTTTGGAGAAGTCAGTCCGAAATTTGCACGGGTGATGCTTTATCGAACCGCCAACAGTCTTCCAGAATCCGAGATAGTGCGAAAACAGCCTAAGATCATACGAAGTCAGTGCGATATTGTACGAATTCAGTCCGAAATGTGAAATCAATGTAAAATTCTGTTCTTACTAAGGACGACAAAATACGATGTCACACGTAATACTACGCAATTATCTGCAATTTTGGAAATTTGAAATATTTGACTTTTTCCACGATTGCGTATGATCTCGTATGTTTTCGGTGTGTTTGCACATTTCGTACATTTACCGCATATTGCGAATAAATCTCGGCCAAAGTCTGCAGCCAAAAATAAAACATAAGATTGCAACGAGAAAAATAACTTCTCCAAAACTTATTTCATATACTGTATTTTTTTTTAAAGAATTAATGTTAAGGGTAGAGTATTCTTAAAAGAACAGGATAATTACGAAATATGAACATAATATACCTTTTTTTTTTCAATAAATCATTTGAGTAAAATAGTAAAGCAATAAGAATTTATCCGATCACACCCACGAGACAAACTGCCCGTTTCCAATTAACAATTATAATAGCATCGACTACTACTGCTATATTAATTATACAAACGAAAAAAACGATTTAAAATGTTTCAAGGGAGTAAGAATAGTTGGTCATCCCAATGTTCAGACATGTAAAGTGTAACTTCAAATTTTCGAATATAAGCTGTCACAAAGTCAGCACAACTACGTTTAAAGGGTTGTATCGCTAGTAAATGGCGTTTGTCGGTACATTCCCTTTTCAATTAGTTTATTAATTGAAATGATTTACGATATGTATGTTTATCAGATTACAAATATTGTTTTCTTTTGTAGTATTTGGCAGTTAGCATAGAAACAGCTCAGTGGCACCTAAATGAACTAGGTGATCTACTTATTTGATCAAAAGAATAACACTTACATATTGGTTTGTGTTACGTAATACCACGTGGGTCCATGCATCCAATACTTATCTTAAATACTACAATTATAACTACTACTTATAACAATAACGATGATAATAAAATGTTGTTGTTTTTTTTAATTATGAAATATATTGATATTATTATAATTATCATAATTTTTGTTACGCCACTGCATGTTGGTGTTACACTTACAGCAATCGTTGCTGTGGTTAAAATGTATGTCTATTTAAATATCGCATTTTATGGCCCACATGTTATGTCATGATAATCCAAACCAAATATAAAGAGTAAAACCTTCTCTAGTTACGTTTATAGTTAAGGCATAAGTTCCATCTAGTTAGGAAACATGAAATTGCAGCTTAGGGAACAGCAATGTTAAATGTTGTTTGCTGTAAATAACATTTAAAGGGACTTAAATATAGTGTCAAGAACATTTCCCCATGTGTCCTAATTCATATCGATGTATGCACTAATTCTTATTTTTTAATCGGTTATGTGTAATGCAATGCACATAATCTTTAACAAACTATTATTTCGGAGCCTTTATTACTTTTTATTTTAGTTAAAGTAAACATAGGAAAACATGAGTCTCAAATCGCCTTTCTTTAAAGATCAGGTGATTTAAAGACCACAATCTAATTATTGAGTAAGGCAATGCAAATTGTAATTGTTTAAAAAAAGGAAGAGACATAGCACCGTAAGTGTTTCGTCTGTATGTGAGATTAATTTGGAATCAGTGGGCTCTAGGTGATGCTTGAGATTAAGCCTTTAATAGTGGAGATATGGGAGAACGTGAGTTGCACTACCAGTTTTTTCTTGAATCTGATGGGATAATGGTTAGGGACGTGAAACATGTCTGCAAATACACGGTTTGGCGGGTTAGAACATGAAGCAGCGCTTACCGTATCAATTGCAATTCCTATTTCAAGTCACTATCAATATCAGACTTCATGTAACGTCATGTACATGCCTGTCTTTATTCGATCTTCACACTTTTGAATATTGATTCAGTTGCTTGCATTTAAAACAAGTTTCCACGTGTGCCGGACATCTCTTTCTTCCATAGTTTCGCATTAGCCCGTCTTGTTTTCTCTGCCCTTGAACTGCCGTTTTATGGATTTTACTGAACTGGCCTGGTTTGATTTCTTCCTCACATCATCCACTTACGGCGATACAGTTTGCGACATATTTGTCAACT
>CM037791.1:25899564-25949564 GCA_021229015.1 Solen grandis | reverse complement strand
AATATGTGACTAAAATAAACGTAAACATCTTGCCTTGGCCTACTATATCTTCGGACATGAACCTTTCAGGTACATGTATATACATTTTTTGTTCCAGACTGCCAAGTCAAATAAATATCTCAACCTCCGAAATGCAATCCTGTCGGAATCGCATGGTATTACAAAAACATTCATACAACGTTACGTTTGGTGCACTATGTTATTTCTTAAATTATGTTCCAAAGATTGGAAATGTTCTTAATTATCTTCACTCCATTATATAGTTTATTACAATTGATGATGTTGTCATGAAAAAAAGTAAAATCATAAATTTTCGTTGACATTGAATTTCGCTGATAATATACCGAAAAGAATTTCGTGGGAACGTTTATTCGTGGATATGCTTTCTAGAAAACGTGAGGTCTATATAAGGGACAAGTTTTCTTAGAGATTAATGTACGTGATAAAATCATCCACGAAATCGACGAAAATTAATGTCCCACGAAAATTAATGATTTAGAGTAATCAATTGGTTTATATTAAAATATTGATTAAAAAATAAGGCTATTTATAAAACATAATTTATAAGATTGAATGAGGTGTATATCAATCTGTTTGGGGTTTGTGTATATATCATAATTTCAGATTTTAGGTAATGAAATGCAATGTGAATGCTTCATAAAACTTTTATGTATTGAACGTATTGAATCAATATACTGCTTATATATATATATATAGAAGATTGTCTATTGAATAATGTTTTAAAATAACGTTTTGAAATGATAAACATTTGTTTCATAAAAAATGTTGATTTTCCCCGATCAATTTTATATCTATATGTTTATAGATATATATTTTATAAAACTAAAAAACAAAACAAAGTAGTTAAGGAAGGAATAAAGAAAAGTATAAATATATACTTAAAGATAATCGCTAAAAGGGAAAAAATATTTATAAGTTAAAATAAAACAACATATGGCTATTAAATGGTCACATATTGCTAAACATTAAAGTCAATCAATAGTCACACATCATAATCAAAGGTTGCTATATACTCAGATTTCACCGTGTTTTTTTTTATGTCAGAGTTAAAGGTAACGCATAGCGTTTAAAAATAGAACAAACTGAAACATATTTAAATAGAATAAATAAGATTCCATTAATTCATCCTCCTAACAGATTGAAACATTAAGTACTAAAAGCTAAAATTTATAAACATATACATATATCATTTAGTACATATTCATATGATACATTATGAAAATAAATGTTAATTAATGTTCTTATAAAAATGAAAAGAAAAAATCCGGAGTAATGTTACCATGTACCATGTACTATCATACTTGCTCCAATAGTTTGTGAAATCAGCTTTATCTTCTTATTATGTTTAAAAGCAAGTACATGGTTTTATAGTTTCTTAATACACGTATAAATTTCTTAAATGTTATAATGTTCATCTTATGTACATTTCCAAAATAAACTACCCTTATTGGTTCATTTAAAAAATACGAAGAATATCCAAAATATATACTTTTCATAACTAACCTGTTGTCAGATTATAAATCCGGACTGTAAATGTAAAGTATGCTGCCCCTGTCATATTTTTTTCTTTTATTAGTGTCAGATCATTTGACAAAGGTATCAATATACTGTATTTGATTAAAGTAAAATTGATAGACAGTTTAACAATGCAATACAAATCTTAAATAACATGTCTAAATTGTGTATGGCATTTAAACATCAACACTCAATTTGTCATGTTACCTATTAAGAAGCTGAGTAGAACGGACACAAATAATACGCCTGAGGGTTTGGATAAGAACTTATTTGCGTAAATTTAAACTAATTTATTTCATTTCGACTATGAAACAAGTTCTTAAAACTTATACTAAACCCTCTCGATGGTTCATGGTTGGACCGGTACTTTATGCCTTGGCTTCGAATACTTTACCACTTAACCACGGCGCCATTATTTGAGTTAATATCTATTTATGTGAATTTATTGTAATGCAAGTGATATATAAAATAGTGCTAGTCCGATGATTCGAGTACGTATGCTTGTCAGAATGGTTCATATTTTATGTACAAATCTACTAAACAGGGGGTAGGTATTGCATACCACATGTAATATTATTAAGGTATGACTTGCTTCTTTATGTTTATTTCTAAATTTTACAGGACACGTACTTGTAGCCATGTAGCAGAATTGTAATATTATCGAGCGGCTTACAAAGTCATGATAATAATAAAATTCAATTTGTTGAAGAAAAATAATCATTTGAAAAAAAAAACAGAAAAAAACAAAAAAACAAAATCAAAGATTAATCACCGTTACTGGCAATTGCTCATATTAAATATTTCTATTATCTTGATATTTGCGAGCTTCGAGTAACTCATTCTACAAAATATACAAAATACAATTTCGAAACCGACTTAGACAAACTTTTGTAAGAAAGTCATGATACTGATGTATGGCAATGCTCATATTTTGATTTCAAAACACTAAAAATTTTTCATTTACACATTAATACTGAGCATCATTTATCACTAGATTAACTAGATTTGTTATATTACCTGTTTATATTTAGGCTTAAACTGCATTGTCATTTAATTGCGTAATTGTGTATGACTCGCTTTGCTGGAGATGAGACATCTATACTAACATTTTGTCATTCTTATTGAAATATGAGCAACAGTCGTGTTTTACCCACACGCGAACAATTCTTGCATAAACTGAGTGTGAAACGAATCGGAATTGTATTTTAAGCAATAAAGGTACAAAAACATGAAACTGATTCCATTCTTTACATCATTTAAATGTCATATGATTTATAATGACCGGATTGAATTATATCATGAATGCACTGTCCACATTAAAATCCCTATTTTTCTTCCCTACCCGTTTCTTTTTTATCATGATCATCCTATAAAAAGACGCGTACATTTTGTGATGATGTGATGAATATAATTGATTCCAAGTTGTAACTGAGGCTAGAGAGGTTGCTAAAAAATCATATTTGTGTCATATTTTAGATTGATTTTATTTCATTATGTTCTTTCTTCTTCCTGAAATATTTTGTTTTCATATTCATTTATAGATAAATAGTTTAATTCGTCTATTTGTCTCTCAAAATGATAATAATTTTCATGAAACGCTGGTTTAAAGTGTTCAATGGGACGGATGTTCGTCTCCAACTACGTGATAATTTCACTAAAGTATACATGATTCTGTGATAGGAGTGATACATCTGAGTTTTCTGTAATTCTAATTAATGGGTGTCAAAAAAAGGCTTTTACATACATATGAAATAAAAAGTAAATTAATAATAATAACGTTTGCATTCATAACATTAATATAAGAACATATTGGCAATTTGTCAGATGACTTAAAACAAATAAATGCCATCAGCTGATACTTATGAATTGATGTTGGTTTCAACCAAAGTCAGGTTTTCTGAGTTCTGTTTTGTAATTACTTATAGTCAAATAAATTGCTCTTCAGTGGCATCAATCGCAATAACTTTGGAATTTGATATTATCACTATCACTCATTATCACTGAGACTAGAAGAGCGTATATTTATGAAAAAACAGACATACACGTTATACAATACTTAAATGTCCATATGGTTTACTTCGGAAATCGACAACTGCCGAGGAAAGGTCACTGAACATTTAGATGTTTCAGGTTAATTGCACTTTATACATTTACAACGTCGTGTAAACACCTGCATAATTTAAAACCACCCCTGTATAACTGTATGGACAATAATTATTATTGCACTAATGATATTCGTTAACAACGGTTTATTTAGAAGTTACGGAATGAAAATAAGAAAGCAGTCTCGACTTTTATAATTTACTCTAGATTCTGAAGATAAAGATGACGATTCCGAGTTGGTGTATTATAATATCCATACTGTACATTAAGATGGGCATGAACAT
Organism: Solen grandis; assembly: GCA_021229015.1. Taxonomy (NCBI): domain Eukaryota; kingdom Metazoa; phylum Mollusca; class Bivalvia; order Adapedonta; family Solenidae; genus Solen; species Solen grandis. Next base: position 25,945,641 of record CM037791.1, on the reverse strand, counting down.
ATCACATCTTAAGGTTATCCACCATTTAACCAGTTATCATTCATTTAATTATGATCATGGTCCTCAAAATGATTAAAAGGACTGATGCACTACTGACTTGGAGTTGTAGGCTCCAGTGTATCTTGTAAAAATACAGGATCAAATGTCCTGTGATCTCTTAAAACTGTTGATGTCTAAATTCAGAAATGGGGGGGGGATTACGTCACTACGATCTATAAATCTATATGAAAATGTGATAAATGTTACATCTTTCTATAAATATATGGGTTTATAAATATTTTTTTTTTATATAAAATGTTGAAATTATGATGATTTAGGCAAAACAAACTGGGACACGAGAGTAAAATAACTTTTACTTAGATTGGATTTGGATTTGTTTGGATATCCCCAAGAGGTTCGAGACGTAAATTTATTATTTTACAATTCAAACAAAGATTAGAGGACTGTATCGGGTAAGCATGGCACAACGATTTTGAAAATTCTTTTGAGTGTGATTTTTACAAAAGTCATGATAGAAAAAGTTTATAAAAACCTGAAAAGTATCTTTCGATTAACGTTCCTTTTAAGTTTAAATGAAGTTTAGTATCTTAATTTTTTGTGATTTTTTTTATGATACTAAATGATATTTACATCATCATAACAAAAGAAATTTGTTGATCAAATATTTGAAATGGGTATATGAATGTTCATCTGAAACATTATTGTAGAGAGGCAGAACAAAAGACAATTGTAGTCTAGTCGACATGCTAGTTGTTTAAGAGTGAATATTTAACGCGCATAAAAAAAACATGCTGCCTTATTCTATTTTTTAATGTTTATTACGTTTAATCCATTTTTTGAATAAGACTGATTGTGTTGACATCAAAAGAAACGTGCTGCTCAATGATGCAGCTAAACATGTGTATAGTATACATATTTACGAATATGTAATACAAGGAAACTGGGTCAGTTTATTACAAAATATGGACTTATATTGGATTAACATTTTTTTTAAATATTATTTGCATTTTCCCATCGGAAATTCTTGCATCTGTATGATTTTCAGCATTTTTATTTGATATGTGATTCTTACTTTTGACCGATAAACATATTATTTTAAATCTGCAATGACAATCCTGTAAACTATGTTGGTCTGATTTTTAAAGTGAGTATGTTTATTATTGGGTCAATAGTAAATTTCAGAACTGATAATTTGAGGAAAACTTTATGAATACTCTGTTTTTTTATTAATAGTAATTTTTGGAGGATGGTGCTCATCTATTATTCATTTTACCATGCATTTTGCCGACAATTCTTTCCGTTAGATTTATTTATGAACTATTTGAAAATCACAATTCCATGAGTTGGAATGAGTTGTCTAATTTCTTTATTTAACCCATTATGTGTTAACTGTGCAATAAATGATAATTCAAATACGAAGAGTTGCTTTTTCAAATATCTCCCACAGCCTATGTAAGCTGATACTGACCAAAATTGTAATTCAAATAAAATATGTTGGAAACACAAATACACACAACAAATATCACATGATGTGACAAATGCAAAGTTACGGCTGTCTTAAGTAATATCAATTGAATGAATGCGTTTATATTTAATTAAAAGTATTAAAAACAGTATGTATTGAATTTAGCCATGTAAAGCGGCCATGTCAAAATTGTGGTCATTTGTTATTTAAGTTTCATAATGTTTTTATAATATAAACAAATCCTATATCAACATAAGTTTAGTTTCTGAATAATTCATTTTACAGATGAAATATTTGGTCATTTGTCAACTAAATTAGAGTCAGAATTGAATAAATATGAAATGTGATATACAAAACAACGTTAACAACTTGCCTTGGCCTACTACTATCTTCAGACATGAACCTTTCACGACATATACATATATTTTTCCAGACTGTTAAGTCAAAAAATATCTAAACCTCCGAAATGCAATCCTGTCGGAATCGCATGGTATTACAAACGCACTCATACAACGTTACGTCGCTTCCGCGATGCGACGTTTCGTGCGCTCTGTTAATTTTTAAATAAAGTTATAAATACTGGACTTGTTTTTATTTAACTCCTCTTCATTATATAGTTTTATAACAATTGATGATGTTGTCAGGAAAAATATTGTAAAATAATTAATTTTCGTTAATACTGAATTTCGCTGATAATATACCTAAGAGAATTTCGTGGGTACATTTATTCGTGAATATGCATTCTAGAAAACGTAAGATCTATATAAGGGACAATTCTTCTTAGGGATTAATGCTCGTGAATAAAATAGTCCACGAAGTCGACGAAAATTGGTGTCCCACGAAAATTAATGATTTCAGACTAATCAATTGGTTTATATTAAAACATTGATGAAGAAATAAGGCTAATTATAAAACATAATATATAAGTTTGAATTAGGTGAATATCAATCTGTTTGGGGTTTGCGTTTCTATCATAATTTCAGAATTTAGGTAATGAAATGCAATGTGAATGCTTCATAAAACTATTATGTATTGAACGTATTGAATCAAAATACTGCTTTTGTAAAGGTCGCACGGAAAAACAATATGTATTTCTTGTTTAAATAGAATTTTGGTAGGCATTTTTTTTTTATCTATAATGAATATAAATTTTCTTCATAATGTGGACAAGTAATCAGCTGATGCTAGCGTACTGTAAGTGGGTACATTTAGACAATAACTCAGCCTTAGATATGCATTTAGTCGAAACAAGAATAAGAACCCCTCTCTCAAACGACTGACTTACCAAACAGCTGACGCTGTTTTTATATACCGTAATATATTACTGACGTAAATTTATATAGAACCCAATCATCAATTGTATTCTTTAACTATGTTTTACCATTCTTAAACAAATAAATTACTATAACACTTAAATGACCATTCTTGAATTATTAGATACAATTATTGATCGTGACGTACAAAAGAATATCAGCATGGTTACCAAAACATCAAACAATGCATACGTTGTTCCTCCGGGATAAAACAGTTTACGTAAACAGAAGAGTGTCTATCAAATAACGATTTGAAATGATAAACATTTGTTTCATAAAACTATTTATTTTCTCCGATCAATTTTATATATAAAAAAACTAAACAAATAAAAAAAAAAGCACACTAACAAAAAAAAAGTAGTGAGGGAAGGAATAGAGAAAATCATTAATATATACTGAAAGATAATCGCTAAAAGGGAAAAAATATTCATAACTTAAAATAAAACATCATAAGGCTAGTACATTGTCACATATTGCTAAACATTAAAGTCAATTAATAGTCACACATCATAAACAAACGTCGCTATATACCCATATTTCACCATGTTTTTGATGTCCGAGTGAAAGGTATGGAATAGCGTTTAAAATCTAAAACAAAATGAAACATATTTATAGAGAATAGATAAGATTCCTTTAAATCATCCTCCTAACAGTATTATATATTTTATCATTCAGGTATATGTATACTCGTAGAAACATTAAGTACTAAAAGCTAAAATATTTAAGCATATACATATATCATTTAGTACATATGCCTATGATACATCGTGAAGATACATGTTAATTAATGCTCTTATAAAAAATGAAAAGAAAGTAATATTCCCATATTAATAAGTTTCTATAATGGAATCCGGCGTAGTGTTACCATGTGCTATCATACTTGCTACAATAGTTTTTGAAATCAGCTCTATCTTTTTATCATGTTTTAAAGCATGTGCATGGTTGTATGGTTTTATAATACACGTATGCTTAATGTTATAAATGAAACGCATATCTTAAATATTATATTGTTCATCGTATGTACGATTTTGCAAAATAAATCGCCTTTGGCCATTGCTCATATTAAATATTTCAATTATCTTGATATTTGCGAGCTTCGTGTAGCTCATTGTACAAATGCTGCAAAATACAATTTCGAAAACGACTTAGAATGACTTTTGTAAGAGAGTAAAAAAGGCAATGTTTTTATTTCTAAACAATTAAAATTTGTTTTAAATATGAGTGTTTTTTTTCACATTTAACTCATTTATACTAAAGATCATTTATTACTAGATTAACTAGATTTCTTATATTACCTGTTTAGATTTAGGCCTAAATTACGTTGTCATTTAATTGCGTAATTTCGTAAAACTTGCTTTGCTAGAGATGAGACATCTATAATAACATTTTGTCATTCTCATTGAAATATGAGCAACAGTCGTGTTTTTACCCACGCGAACAATACTTGCATAAACTGTTTGTTAAACGAATGCGAATTGTATTTTAAGCAATAAAGGTACAAAAACTTGAAACGTATTTCACTCTTTACATCATTTAAAATACATATGTATTATAATGACCTGGATAAATTATATCAAGAATACACTGTCCACATTTAAATCCCCATTTTTCTTCCCTACCCGTTTCTTTTATTATCATGATCATCCTATTAAAAGGCACATACAGTTTGTGATGATGTGATAAATTTAATTGATTCCAAGTTGTAACTGAGTCTAGAGAGGTTTCTAAAAATATCATATTTGTGTTTATACTTGGTAAAATAATTTCATTCAAAAGTGACGATATAGAAATTATAATATTTTAGATTCATAAAAAATGCCAAAGTAAAATAAACTCTATACACAATTCTTGTAATCTTGTAGATATCTGAAGATTACAACATCCAAATAAAAAGCAATTTACTTGGTATTCTTGTCAACAAACCGTTTATACATACACGTTTAGATTATTTTCTTATATCCGACAACTTATTGAATGTCATAAAAGAAAGTAAAATAATACCAGGGTACAAAACAGATCAATCAATGATCTCAATAAAATATGATAATATAACAGTAGAGAAAGGACCAGGCTACTTTAAACTTAATAATTCACTCATTTTAGATAAAGAATATCAAACGCTGATTAAATCAACTATAAATGAAACAGATGAATAAATCCAACATACTTTGGGAACTCATAAAAGGGTCATAAAAAATTAAAATTAAGAACTTGAAAAGGAATTAAACCAAAATGATATCAACACTGAAACAATAATACAAAATCTCATAGAGCAAAAACAAAAACTCAAAAAAAAAAAAAACATACTACGAGCAAAGGTAATACAAAAATTCTCAATCTAAAAAAAAAAAAATGCAGAAAAGAAAACAATATACAAACTAAAAATTAATAATAAAAAATATCTGGTATTCAAAATTCCTAAAAGAAGAAGTTACATTTTTCAAAAAGATATACACAAAAGATGAACACTTAGACGATGGCTACAAAAAATTGTTCTTTGAAAATCCAATAAAATACTAAATGAAACGGAAAAAACAAAGTTGCGAAGGTATTCTAACAAGTTACGAATGTGAAGGGGCTCTCAAAGAGATGAAAAATAATAAAAGCCCAGGCTCCGATGGTTTAACAGTTGAATTTAACAAAATATTATGACAAGACATAAATTTATATTTAGTCGAATCCTTAAATTATTCTCTTAAGACAGGCAACCTAACAATGTTACAAAAACAAGGCATAATTTCATTAATACCAAAACCAAACAAAGATCTTGAAGAACTTTGAAATTGGAGACCAATAACTTTACTTAATATTGACTACAAAATAGCAACAAAAGCAATTTCAAACCGATTACAAAAAGTGCTTCCAATATTAATAGTTGGTGAAAATGCAAGATAATTCTAGATACAATAGAATATTTAAAATCAAAAAATAAACCAGGCTTGCTATTTTTTGCTGACTTTCAAAAAGCTTTTGATAGTATCAGCCATTCTTTCATACATGATTGTTTAGCACATTTCAATTTTGGACCCGACCTACGGAAGTGGATCTCATTTTTTTACACTGACATCCAAAGTATAATAATCAATAACGGGCACCTATCTGAATGCTTTAACATAGAAAAAGGAGTGAGACAAGGATGTCCCTTATCATCTTTTATTTTTATTTTATGTATACAAACGCTGACAAATTATATAAATCATAACAAAGATATAAAAGGAATAGTTATCAATAAAACGGAGATAAAACAGTGTTTCTTAGCTGATGATGCAACATTTTTCAACAATGGTGACGAAACATCCTTTAAAAAATTAATACAAACATTAAACCATTTTTCAAAATGTTCCGGCCTTAATCTCAATATAAATAAATCCATTATCCTACGAGTTGGAACTTTAAATAAAACTAACATCCAATTCTGTAAAACACATCCTTTTGTCTGGACTTCAGGAAGTGCAGCGGTTGTCGGTATAACCCTTTACAATGATATAAAACAAACATCCAAATACAATATAGATAGAAAAAATTAATGAATTCAATAAGATATTAAAACAATGGGAACATAGGAAACTTACATTGATGGGAAAAGTCACGGTTATTAAAACATTTGCCTGGCCAAAACTGATATACCCACTATCAATCTTAAACAATCCAAATAAAACAACAGCCATATTCAAATTCTTATGGGATGGAAAACCTGATAAAATAAAAAGAAGCATTATATACTTACCCCAAGATCAAGGTGGATTAAAACTTACAAATATAGAATCATTCATGTATTCTATGAAAGCTGGATGGGTAAAAAGATATATAGATAAACAAAATGTAAGTCCATGGAAAACATTTTTCAATATGAAACTTAAACAGTATATCACTGATCTCATATTTAAATGTAATATTGATGAAAACACAATTTCTAAAATAGATAATAAAAAATCCTTCCTTTTCGATGTCTTACATGCATTGATAAAAATTCATACCCAAACAGATTTCTGCAAAAACCCAATAGGTAAAACAAAAAAAACCAATGGAGTGAATTTTTTTCAAAAAAAATAAAAAATTCAATTTTCGAACATTAATATGACTATAGAAATAATTCAATATACACTTTCGAACAACTTACAAATATTAAACAAATAAATAAATATCTTTACAACATTATTTCAAATAGTCAAAAGTCCCCATCAAGTGAAAGAAAGTGGTTAAATGAACTCTGTCTAAATCCTCATAATTTCCCATGGAAATATATAATAATATTTACAAGTCGACAATAGAAACAACATTACGAAACTTCCAATACAAATTTCTGATGAGAATAATCCCTACAAACAAACTACTTTTCAAATTTAATTATGTATCTTCAAGACTGTGTGATTTTTGTAATGAATCAATTGAGTCGATTGAACATTTATTCTGGGAATGTAATACTGTACAGCCTCTATGGAACTCATTAAATACTTTTATAAAATCAAAATCTATTGATATTGTTGTAAGTAAAAAATGAAGCACTGTTAGGAATAACAACTAAAAGTATGAATTATAATGCTTGTAATACTCTTATAATAGTCATGAACTATTTTATATTTTATGCTAAAATTAATCAAATTAAACCATCATTTAACATATTTCAGGAATATCTCAAAAACAGAGTCAAAGTAGAAGAAAAAATAGCGATTAACAGAGATAAATACGAAATACACTCTAGGAAATGGAAAATATTTTCTAACTTATTAAATGCGTTATATTAAAGAAGAAAAACATCAGCCATGACCAACAAAAAAAAAAGATTAGATTTAATCAAAATGAATTGAAAAGTAGAAATATTTTAACCTTAAACATAACTTCTCTTTGAAACAAATATACAGAAAGATATGAAAGACAGTTTTAGGGAGAATGCGTGATAGGAAAACATATGTTAATAGATTAAGATTTTTTTTTTTGAGAAAACGAGATAGAGATAGAGAGAGAAAGAGAGAGAGAAAGCATATTATTTAATTCACATTATAGTAAATGATAACTTGTTCATATGTATATATGTAGGTGAGTGTGTGTACGTATATGAAAATGTTTGTGTGTATGTATATGTATGTGTTAATGTATTGTTTTTATGTCTGGAAATAAATAAAAGAAAAAAAAATATTTTAGATTGATTTTTGTTTTCATTATGTTCTTTCTTCTTTCTGAAACATGTTCATATTCAGTTATAGATAAATAGTTTAATTGTTCTATTTGTCGCTCGAAATGATAATAATTTTCATGAAACGCTGGTTTAAACTGTTCAATGGGTCGGATGTCCATCTCCAACTACGTGATAATTTAACTAAAGTATACATGATACTTTGATAGGAGTGATGTATCTGTGTTTCCTGTTTTTCTAATTGATGGATGTCAAATATAAGGCTTTTACATACAAAGTAAATAAAAAGTAAATAAAATGGTGAAATGAATTACTATTGCTATCGACATAGATTTTATAAACTTGCTTTATCATTAATAACATTTGCATTCATAATTTAAACATAAGAACATATTTGCAAATTGTCAGGTGACTTAAAACAATTAAACGCCATCAGAGGATACTAATGAAATGATGTTTGTTTCTGGTTTTCTGAGTTCTATTATGTAATTACGTATAGGCAAATAACTTGCTCTTCAGTAACATCAATCGCAATAACAATACTCTGAAATTTGATATTTAAAAAGCAATACTATTTAAAGGGGAATGTTTGCAGCCTAAACATGACTTACTACATTTAAATTAGAACATATGTAGTGTATACGACCCTTGGGTTTTAATACAAAATACAAATGTAACCAATATAGTCAACCCACTGAAATTTTATTATAACACCTATCATGTATAGCATAGATTTGTTTTATTTATTTCGACAAATTTGAATGACAATAATAAAACGGACGATAAAAAATATACATGAGTATAGTAAGGCCAGTTCAGTTGTGTAATGTAGATGCAAGGAGCACTTTATAAACTGTAGAGAGATCTATTCTTTAAGTTCACTTATCTATTTAATGACAATCCATTCGGATTAAATGAAAGTAAAAGGTTTTTAGGTATTGTATCTACTTTTCTTCTCTGTTATATTTCGAGAAATGAAAGTCGAGAGAAAATCATATATTTTTCTTTGGATCTTGACCTACTATGTCAGCATTTCTTATACATCGGAATTTGAATATATACATATCATGAAGTTTATACATGATCGAAATTATGGCATCAGTTACCTTATTTTCGGTATAATGAATGGGTTGTTTCCTATCAATACTAATTATTTTGATATAAAACACAGATAAATTTAAGAACTGCATATTTTGTTCTTATTATGCAGAGAAATTGCTTCAAACGCATTAAAATAAAATATTTATGTGATTGTACTTTAATTATTTAACTTGGCTTAATAAAATTCATCATAGAGATTAAACTCTGAAATGATTGTGCAAGATATCATAACCTTCATTTTTAATAAACTTACTACCGGCATGCCGGGAATTAATCTGTACCGATTGAAAATAGAATGAACAAATGTTCAATCCTATATAAATCTATCTGTTAAAGACGTTTTGGATTGTCAATATATTTCAAATTCCATATAGATTTTAACATAGCTTATTTTCTTATTTTAAAAGTTATAATTATCTTTTTTTCAAAAACATACAGCAAAATGTAAGAGATTTAGAAACAATATAATAGGTCTAGATAACATGCGACCTCTAGGTTACAAGACATGGGCTTTATCAAAAGTAAATTGGTAAGGTTATTTTAAAATCAACTTAATTCTATATCTTAATGAAAACATTTACGTTAAGAATTAAGTTATAATTTACTTAATACATATTTTTATTTATGAATTTAACGAAGGTTTATCGTCGGCATTTTTTTTTTTTTGAGGACGCGTACTTCACTCAATGAATTAAAAAATCAGATGTATATCGGGAAATTCTAACATTGGTACTATTTGTTCATGATATTTTCTTTTTAAAAATCTAGAAAACGATTGCCGAAACGATGGCAAGATACTCATACAACGTCAATACATGGCAAGTCGCCAGTCGATTGACTTCAAATTTGACTTCCAATTTGATATATGTATATGTATATTTTTGGCATGCATGTTGTTTGTTAAAAACATAAAGGTCACAGTTTAACTATTTAACATCTCTGACGAACGTTTTTGGTTGAATTACATGTATGTCTTGATATAGGCTGCCTTAACATTGAACAACATTCCTAAGGCACACTACTTAAACTGAACATAAAATGTGTCATTATTTTCATCTTTTATAAATACAGTCATTATTTTTATAAGCATTAAACAAAAAACAAAAAACAAAAAAAAAACAGCGCACCGCAAAAAAACAAAAAAAAAACAAAAAAAAACAGCGCACCGCTTAGTCTGGTTCTCCATTTCTCCATACACATCAATCATTAATTCAAATCGTGCAGTTTAACTTTTATTGCTAAATTGAACTATTGACTATATCATTACTATTCTCATATTCAAATATCTTTAATGTTTAACAAGGTTGGGGTCAAATTATACCTCAATATGTGCCTGAAGGAGTGAAATGGAATAGAATAAAAGAAAACATACATGGTGTCAATTTTGTCAGACCAGATTCCTATGAATCACTAATTTTTTAAGCAGTTAATAATTACCCTTACTCAGACCTTTTAAAAACGAAAACATCCGTATTAAGATGTTTCCTGAATTACATATTACAATAATATCGGTCTTACAAATTCACAATAACGGAAACGTAAGTGGCAACATAATTATCGAATTATTGTTAGTTTCGAAGTTCCAAACAAGAAATGTATAAACTATACTTACGGTACGCTGAAATAAAAAGAAAGAAAAAATAAATTAACAGTATAAATGAGATAAATTATATTACTGTATCATCAAACTTAAAACATATAAAGACTTAATTTATCTCCTAAGTTCTGCATTCTAAAACCCAAATTTGAAATCAAATTAAACTTACATTACGTAAGTTGCACGAATTCATGATAATCGTAAGAAATGCCACGTGGTAAATAATAGGACCAACATTCAGAAACATAATATTGTCAATAAATACAATAATTATATATCTTCTTACAAATCAATTCAGTCCAAGCAACGTTCTTATGTGTCCATAAAATACACGAACAGCATTCACACCAACGTGTTAATTGTTGCTTTCGATATAACCTTATTTTTTCTGTTTTTTTTTTTGTTTTTTTTTTATATACAATGAGGTTAAAATGGTTATTATTTTGATGTGGATTAAACGAAACTCCGTAATTAAAATTACCGTTTTAACAATTTTGAAAGCAACTAGATTTCCCTTTACATATACGTTCATAATAATATTCTATAATATATATTTTTATCGAGATACACTGTATATGTCGCTAATGATGATAATGATTGTACTTTCAACTGAAAAAAAATGCTACAGATTACAAAATAATTCGCATGCGTTTACAACATTCTACGGAATTTTTGTTTCTGAATTCATCGGTTTATCATCTCGCAATTACGGTATATTGGCCAATCCAAAATTGAAGTCAAATTTAAATTGATCTAAATAAATCCCAATTAGATATATTATTGTACATGTGGTTTTCTTTATAAGGTAAGGTAAGGAAGTTCAAAACACACTTTAACAAGTTATAAGCAATTATTATTCAAAAATGTTATGAAGAAAAAAAAAATGTTTATAACGAAAACGATGATTATTATATGTATTTGTTTTTCTCTGATTACCATATGTTGCATATGTATCTTAATAATAAATAAAAACAATCAAATAATTATTTAATATATATCAACACAATATATTAAATCTACATTGTCCATTCTGCTCCGAAGCGTAACACAGAGGTCCACGGGGGAATATTTTGCAGGGGTATCCGTTACCAGATTGTTATAAAACTAAATATAATTTCTGTGTCATCAAAATATGAATGGTACTTGGGAAAGTTTATTTATTTCCTCGGCTAGGGTCTATGTCGACAGTTACAGGCGGGATGTGATCACTGATGATTAAACAAGAAAAAAGAATCAAGGAGATAAGGAGAACAGTTATTAGTTTAAAATAGATTCAATTTATATACAGGAAATCACGCATTTGCTATTACTATACACTTCAAATTGAACATTGAACATGCATCAGAAAACTACTGCCAGATTTGCTTCTTATTCTTCATGTTTAGTTCGTATTGTCCACTATTTTTTTTATAAGTGTGTCTATGTTGACACGAGAAATGGGTCTAATTTTAATATTGCTTCCCTTGATTTTAGTTTTTAGATATTTTTTTGGAATTTTCTTTCATCAAAAATTTAGAGAACAAAAATCGGCAAACACCTTAATTTATATTCGAGTTACTTAAGGTGATGGTACCACATATAGAGTGTATTATTACCAATTAATTTAACAGTTACAGACCTGATAAAATCATAATCTAGGTTTATAAATGATTAATGTAGTTCATAGGAAAAAATCATAAAATTTGGTATATACATGTAATAGAAAGTTAATGTAGTTCAGAGAAAAGAAGACAATGCACCATTGAAACATTATCAATCAGATACGTGATTAATTGATCCACAAAAAGGTATGATACCAACAGGTGACTGCAGTGTTCTTAATTATCAAGTAACACATACCGTTAGTATCCTCAGAAACGTTGCTCAAGAATGTAATTCATGTATAAATGTATACAAATAGGTACATATATAGATTGTCCCGAATCGCATTTTCCGTTGAATGTAGATATGTTTACTTTTTTTCCCATATTTATATAATACAAGGAAAAGACATTTATTTAATTTAATCAAAATCTGGACTGAAATATGCTTAACTTTATTACAGTCCCACCAATGCATGTCTATTTTTTTCTTATGTAATGTTTGCATCGGTTTGTTTTTCTATGATTAAGTTTATAAATTGGTGTCTTACTTATTTACCAATAAAATTACTTGGTTAAAACTGCATTAACAATCTCGTTAACTAAGTTGGTCTTCTTTTTAAGCGAATACGGAATAAAATTAGATAAGACAGTTATGACCAACTTTACATTTAAACGTGGCTCCCATTTGTTAGTATTTTGTTTATTTTTATTTTATTTTAGCCTTTTGTTCTAGTCTCCGAATATTTTCAGGTGAAATATTTATGAAAAGTTTGATTACTGTCAGTGATACCGTGTCGGAGGATGGTAGTTAATCATTTTTAAAATTATTATGCATTTGTTTCATTTTTTTTTTCGTTTGAATATGTCATGAATTTAAAATTCACATTTTTCTATTCATTGGAATGAGATTTTCTGTAAATAGTTTATGTATTTTCTAACATATCTGCCGTTGTATTTAATGATATTACCAATGATGTACGCGATATGTTGTGTTGCTAGCGAGTGATTCCGTTTTAAGACCTGTCCAGTTGATATGTACATCTAAAATTTATTGTAATCATTATATAATTGAGTAAAATAAGTGGGATTTAGCACATTCAGCATTATGTATTATCAAACAAAATATACCTCATGTATTCAAACGCTTTCCTACTCATTTATGACATGTACCTATAATTCAACCCATGTTGTTTTCACAGAGGATTGAAGGATAATAGTGAAACGAATGGGTTGGCTGTTCAAATACCTGTCACAGTCTGACTAAGATGACACTTACCAATATTCATATTCCATTAAAAAGAGGAAAACACAATTACAAACAGGAGGGCCATATGACCCTAGATCGCTCACCAGAGTACATCACCTTATTTAAAATAATTAAAGTCGTTTCTATAAGGAAACTGCACGATCCCTTGGGGCCTCATTTGTCAAAGGGATCAAATTTATTTTAGGAATTATGGTAACCATTTATGATGTGACCATATTTGCCAAAGGGAATTGAATTCAACAATAAGCTTCATAGAAAAATAATTTTTGACTTGACTATTTGAGTTTACCGTCGCTTCGACAGTATTTCAGTCATATAGCGATGTCCAGCTAATTACAGGTGGAGGAAGGCCCCGGATGCACGGAGGCATCCGGGTAGAACCACCTACCTACCGCAAGCCAGCTGGGAGTCTTCCTCACATGAAAATAAGAGTCTAATTAAAGCAAAAATTGAATAAATAAAAAAAGTAGTTTCCAGTTTGTAATTCAACAGAATGATTACGGGTGAGAAAAACTGATTGGTTTCAAGTAACTTAGTCTCATCATCTTGTTTATATTTAAAAAAAAAAAAAAAAAAGGGAAAAGCCAGCCTATCTCTGTCAAAACAAAATAGGATATTTTTTCTCAAAATTCAAATTGTATTCCAAATCTAGGGCCGCTTCTTGTTTTCAAAATGATCACGGAAAAACACGTGATCTCTGTCATCAGGTCCTGTTACATGAAACTTAAAATGAATAGGTCCTTTTATAATTGTTGTGACATAAAATCTTTCTACTAGGATATTGTAATGCTTTGTAATACCAAAGATCCGCCCTTTATTTACTAAAGAAAGTTCAAAACAAAGTTGCACTTATTATAACTAGAACCCCTTTTTGCGATGTATCACTCCAGTATTATTAAACGTCACTGGTTTTCGTCGCAGTGTAAACATACCTTTGATATTTGTCAGCTACACTTAAAGCAAAGTCTTGTTCGGAACTGCATCAAAAATATGATAGAGATTTATAAACATTTTAGGAAATTCATGAACATTCCTAGTATTTTAAGACTAGTGTATAACAATTATTTATTTTCCTTATGTAAATATATATCTTTTGCAAAGTTTCATGTGTTATAAACCTTTACTGCATTTTAGAATCTTATTGGAAAACAATACCACCCTCACAAAATACAACAACATTACAAGAGAGAATAGCATAAACCAATTTATTTACTTCATACTTCATTTAAAAATACTTTTCGTATTTAAATATACGTTAGGTCTTGAGCATTTATTTAAGGCATGTACAATTCCTTGCCATTTTTATATATGTAACGAGTAATTCTGTGTGTGGATTGTACCTATTAGTGTGCACATATAAGAACAAACACTGTTCTTAATTATTTTTTTCTTAAAGGAATATTCGTCTGATGTATCAGTTGAAAACCGGTTCATCCCTATGTTCATTATATGATTAATTTTCAGGTTCAACAAAACTCAGCAAGTATTCAAATTGAATTTAAACATGATAGTGATTGTTCCCGTACATGTAAACAAGCACTTCAGAAACATATCCTTATAGAACTATGTGTAAAATATGAAAAATAAATATAATCTTAATTTCATTATTTTACATATTCTCAGAATTTTAACAAAGTATCATAAGTGCATATTCGATACATTACGTGACGTGATTGACTTTCATAATCATGATTTCAATTTTGCAATACTAATATTGTCAACAGCCGTTTATCCAATTCTAATGACACTATATAACACGCTCTTTGCTTAATATCATATAAAAAAATATCAAGTTCTTATAAGATGAGACGCAAACATTTTCTATTAATTTTTACAGTCCGTTGTTGCCGATTTGAAATAATGTAAGCTCCGGAAGCGGTGTTCCAAAGTAATTTGTTGCTGTCTGTTTTGCACTCAGTAAGATTTTTTCATCGACCTTGACTAATTCATATTCTGTATTTTAATATACGTACTTAGTAATAATTCTAATAATTAAACAATACTGACGTATGTAAAATGAGCTTTATTTGGTGATATTAATTAAATTTGTATACTTTTCTATTTATGCAGAATGGGAATATTTCAATTGTCACCCTAAGAAAACATATATGAAAAAACATGTTGATATACATTTTCAAAATCAATGAATGAATTGAACAAGAAACATATATGCATATCCCTGAGAGAGAGAAGAGAGAGAGGACGGGGAAAAAATACTTGTACTTTCATCAATATACAAATAGGTTTGGCCGCAAATACTCTGTACCCTTCAGCTCAATATTAATGTATTTTTTTTTTTATCAAGAGGAAGTAGTTAAATTCATAACACGAATATTCAATATCTTAACCTCCATGAATAAAAGACGATGTTTAGATTATTTTATATAGTTGAACCGATTCAGATGGTGTTCATATCCTTATTTCAAAGTTCAAAATTCACTTTCAAAACATATTGGCATATGATGCCAAGGGTAATACAAACTTGTATTTTAAAACGCTATTGTAAACTATATAATGATCATGAACACAATTTTGGAACAGTTTATTTAATAAAATGAAATGACATGCACTACCTTAATTCAATTTAGATTTATTACAAAACGACTATTTAATACGTCGTAAACAGGGGTAATGGTTATAAAGCAATTGTTGTACATGTATCAACTACTGACAACTAAATGTGTATTGTGGAATAGGATGTTGTCATTAAATAAAATAAATGAATCTTTTTATATATATTTATTTGCAAACAGAGCAGATTCAGGCCAGACCAGGTCATTACACCAATTACGTCGATTATCTATATGGCGGAAAGTGTTGAATTACAAATTTAATTAAGTTTTGATACCTTTATATATAAATTACAAATCAGAATGCCTTTTTTCGCATGCCAGATATAATCAAATATCGTTCCCTAACGTCTCTAGACTTGTCATTTTGTCTGATTCGAAACGTGACCCGAACAAATTTCTACAAGCCTACCGATTTGCCGATCACAATGAATGAATGATCAAGATCATCATACTTACCAACCCAAATTGCATGTTCTTATGTTAAATTTTCATTTTGGAAAAAATTAAATCAGATTTATCTACATTGGC
This sequence comes from Solen grandis, assembly GCA_021229015.1. NCBI lineage: Eukaryota > Metazoa > Mollusca > Bivalvia > Adapedonta > Solenidae > Solen > Solen grandis. The sequence goes on along the minus strand of CM037791.1, from coordinate 25,929,080 downwards.
TATCCATTCGGATGAAATGAAAGCTTAGTAAACTAATATCAACGGATATTTGTGTAAGACTGGTGTTTCTACTTTTCTTCTCTAGTATGTTTTCGAGATATGGAGGTCGATAGAAAATCACATGGTTATTTCGAGATCATAACCTAATATGGGAACATATCTTAAACACCAGATTATTCATTATAAAGTTCGTACATTTTATACATGTCGATAGCATGGCATTGTTTTTGTTTTTGTTTTTGTTTTTTTTCGATATAATGAATGCTCTGTTTCCTATGGCTAAATTTCCTTTTCTATTTCTAAATTTGTAGAGAATCCTGACATTTCAGAATAAGTAATTGGATACTCGCCGCAATGATTTGTCTTTTATATTACTAACATGGGTAATTCATATATAAAACGATAGTTATTAAGAGCATGGGAAACAAGAAGTCATGATCCTGGGGATATATCACAGGACACATCTGTTTTTATTTAAATTGTTTTGAAAGAGCACCATCATATGTATTTTATTTCATGTTTTGAGGTGTCAACTTAAATTTGGCATGTCCTTCACAAAATATTGTAGCCTAACCGTATTTCTAGACATATCAAATGCAAACAGGTTTACATATTTTAGTGTAAATATCTTATTTAATTTTAAACGTATGTACGGTTTAGACTTGACTATTTGGGTTTACCGTCGCTTCGACAGTATTTAAGTCTTATAGCGACGTCCAGCTAATTACTAGTGGAGGAAGACCCCGAATGCACGGGGACATCCGGGTAGAACCACCGACCTACCGCAAGCCAGCTGGAAGGCTTCCTCACATGAAAATCCGAATGACCATGCCGGGATTCGAACCCACGCGATGAGGGACTGAGTGAGTGTTAAAGTCAGCGACTTTACCCTCTCGGCCACGGAGGCTCCTGTAATGTTAAGAGTCATCTCATGTTTTAATACAGTGTGGTTATGAATAAAATTCCTACTATATCAAACACAACAATAACATTGAATATAAATAATATTAATATGCAAGTCAAAATATTACTGTAACGATATGGACCAAAAGTACATTGTATGACGGCATCGATCTATTCAATCAAAACCTAGGTTGTAGTTAAGTTGTTATAGTCCAAATGGCGTAGTATTTGTTTTCAAAACTCAATAAATGACTTATTAGTTGATGTAGAAGATTTATCAGGGCGGTTTCTCTAAACGATTTGTCGACGAACTGATACTTTACTTCATTCGGGCAGTTTCATAGTTTTGTCTAGGATTACAGGGAATCAGAACACTGATTTGGTCAAACTTCTAGATAATTGCAATGTTCAAAGCTATAGAAACATTTTTTTTCTAATGCTTGATACCATCATGCAGTATACAGGACCCGGGACATAACAGCGCAATGTCTAACACTGCACTTATAATCAGACAATATTTGGCTAAAATAAACCTTGACATCTTGCCTTGGCCTACTATATCTTCGGACATGCACCTTTAGAACATATACATTCATTGTTCCAGAGAGCCAGATCAAGTAAATATCTGAAATGTTCCCCGAAATCCAATCCTGTCGGAATCACAGGGTATTACAAACATACTCTTACAACTTTACGTCGATTCCGCGATGCGACGTTTAGTGCGCTTTGTCATTTCTTATATTATGTTATAAAGATTGGGACTGTTTTCATTTATCTGCTCATCATTATATAGTTTCATAACAATTGATGATGTTGTCATGAAAAAAAATATATACTGTAAAATCAATAATTTTCATTGACATTGAATTTCGTTGATTAGGTGCCAAAGGGAATTTCGTGAGTACATTTATTCGTGGATCTAGGTTTCAGAAAGCGTGAGACCTATGTTAGAGATAAGTTTTTGTGGGGATTAAAATTCGTGGACAAACTTTTCCACGAAAAGGGCGAAAATTAGTTTATATTAAAACATTTATGTAAATATATAGCATTAATTGAATCAGGTGAATAGCGTTCTTTTTGGGTTTGTGTACATCTCATGATTTAAGATTTTATGTCATGAGATGCAATGTGAATGCTTCTGATGTTCAGTTCAAACATAAAACTATTTTAAATTGAACTTATTGAATCAATATACTGCTTTTGTTAAGCTCGAATGGAGAAAAAAAAACACATTGTGTATTTCTTGATTAGATACAGTATTTTAAATGCGTCTTTTTGTATTTTCAATGAATATAATTTTACTGCATAATGTGGGCCCGTAACCAGGTGATGCTATGGCATACTTCTAACTCGCCAAGACCTGTGAAATATCGCCGCAGTATGAACTGTCCAAAGATGTTAAACATATTTGCTTACGACATTTACGGTGTTTTGACAACACACAGAGTTCCACATGGAAGCACGGTTAATAAAGAGTACTATGAGTGGTATTTGACTAAAATTCTTCGATCAGCGATACGCCGCAAACGACCGGAACTTTTACAGGTGACGCCATTAATGTTGCATGATCACGCCACGCCGCACAAGTCCGGCGTTGTTAGGGACGTGTTCGAGCGGTACCACTGGGAAGTTCTTGATCACCCGCCATATTTGTCAGACATAAGTCCCCCCGACTACGACCATTTTCCAAAACTTAAAGAACCACTACGAGGAGTCTGATATGACGATTTGAATGAACTATATGTCTCCGTGAACGCGGTCATTAGGGACATAAACAAAGGTTGCCTAGCTACGGGAGTTCGGGATCTGCCAAAAAGATGGAGTCGACCATAGCATCAGCGGGAGATAATTTTGAGGGACTATGAAAAGATTTTGTGAGTAAAACTTGTAGTTTTTTTCGTAATTAAGCAACTCTCATTCATTTCTGGATGACCCTCGTTAATGAACATTTCGAAATGACGTTGATTTTAAGTTGATACATGTATTTTTTATTATTTTTTTTAGATTTAGTCAGACCTGATATCTATGCATCGATATCATTTATCATTTTATGCATAAAAGATGAAAAAAATTAAAATAAAAAATAGTTATCTATAGTCGTTTCATTTACGTTCCTACATTCAAATGACAAATTTTAATAAGTGCAAATTATACATTACGTTCACTCTATGGAAAAAGTGGGTGGGATGGGTTTTTGTCTCTACGGTCGACGTTATTTGCGATATTCGAATACATGCCTTACTCGAAATAAAACGCCGATCCCAAGGACTTCGAATATCCGCAGTTCGACTGTACTCAGATTTCACCGTGTTTGTTATGTGAATGTTAAGGGTAAGAATTAGCGTGTGTAAAGTATTTCAAATTGAAACATATTCAATTAGAATAGAAAAAAAATCCTTTTGTTCATCCTCCTAACAGTATATTAAATTTTATCTTTCAATTTTATGTATAGAAAAAAATATGTACTAAAATTAACATTTATGAAAATATACAAATATAAGTTAATACATATTCATATGAGGAGTTACAGTCGTGGACTACAAATCTCTCAGCCCCTCACCGCTGTGGGTTCGAATCCCGATAGGGGCTTCGGATTTTTCATGTGAGGAAGCCTTCCAGCTGGCTTGCGGTAGGTCGGTGGTTCTACCCGGGTACCTCTGTGTACTCGGGGTCTTCCTCCACCTGTAATTAGCTGGACGTCGCTATATGATTGAAATACTATCGCAGTGACGGTAAACCCCAATACAACAATACAACAACAACATATTCATATGATACATTATTAAGATGAATGTTAATTAATGCTCATATAAAAATGAAAATAAAATAATATTCACACACTGATAAGTTTATGTATTGAATCCGACGTTATGCTATCTTGCACTATCATAAAAAATAGTTTTTGAAATAAGCTTTATCGCTTTTTTATAATTTCAACCAAGTACATGGTTGTATAATATCTTAATACACGCCTGTTAAATGGTTTAATGTTTTAGTGATTCATGTTACTTATGAACGTATATCTTAAATGTTATAGTGCTCATCGTCTTTATGATTTTGCAAAATAAATTATCCTTATTGGTTCAGTTCAATGTCAATTAAAATATGAAATACATATAAAACATATACTTAACATCACTAAACTGTTGTCAGGTTATAAATCCAGACTGTAAATGTAAAGAATGATGTTTCTCTTATATTATTCGTTTATTAGTGCCAGGTGATTTGAAAATGTATCAGTATATTGTATTAGCAATTTTATTAAAGTAAAGTTGATTTGCAGCTTAACAATACAACACAAATCTTATATATCATGTCTAAGATTTCTTATGACATTTCAACATCAACACACAATTTCTGTCCTTTTACCTATTAAGAAGTCAAGTAGATCGGACAAAATTAATGTGCCCGAGATTTAGAATAAGAACTTATTTGTGTAACTTTACACTAATTTATTTTACGTCGACTGGGAAACAAGTTCTTAAAACATATACTAACCCTCTCGATGGTTCATGAGTTGAACAGTACTTTGCGCCTTGGATTCGAATACTTTACCACTGCTCCACGGCACCATTATTTGCGTTAATATCGATTAATTTATTGTAATGTGACATATAGAGTAGTGCTGGTTCGATGATTCGACTACGTATGCTTGTCAGATTGCTTTATGTTTTATCATATATCTACGAAATAGGAGGTTGGTATTGCATACCACATGTAATACTATTTAGGCATGTCTTACTTGTTTATGTTTATATGCTTAATTTTACAGGACATGCACCTAGCAGAATTGTAATATCATCAAGCGGTTTATGAAGTCAAGATAATTATAAAACTTAATTTGATAATGAAAAATAATAATTTGAAAAAAAATGCTGATTAAAACCAGCGGCACACTTAAACACCGTATGCATTTATGTGTAAAGATTATTTGCTCCTGGCAAATGCTCATATTATATATGTAAATAATCTTGATATATGCGAGCTCCGAGTAACTCATTGTTACAATGCTACATAATATTATTTGGAAAATGACTTATAATGAATCTTGTAAGAAAGTAATGCAATTGATATTGGGCAATTTTGATTTCAAAACCCTTTAAGAATGTTATTCTCAAATCTGGGTGTGTTAACACATTTAACACATTTATACTAAGTATCATTTACTGAATTTATCAGATTGCATGTTTATAATTACGCTTAAAATGCATGGTCATTTAATTGTGATCAGTGTATAGCTTGCTTTGCAGGAAATAATACATCTATAATAACATTCTGTCATTTGTTTAACTCTGAGCAATAGTCATGTTTTCAATGACACGCGAAATAAAAAAAAAATGAATGTGAAACGAATCGGATCTGTATTTAAAACAATAAAGGTATATAAAATGCAATTTTTTTCACACTCTACATCATCTCAATTGCATGATTTATTATAACCTTAATAATCATGTTTCTAAAGAATACTGTGTTCAAATTAAAGCCCCCTTTTTCTTCCCGACTCATGACATATACAGTATGTGATGACTATTTAATTCCGAGCTTTAACTGAGGCTAGAGTGGTCTCTAAAATGATATTTGAGGCTATACTTGGAATAATGATTGATTTAAAAGTGATGATAAACAATTTATATTGATCTTTAATTTTCTTGCACTTTCCACTTTCTACTAAAGTGTCATTAGTCACATAAATGTGTTGATATAGTTATGACAAATTTTACATTTCAGCTTGACACCCATTTATTTATTTATTTATTTATTTATTTATTTATTTATTTATTTAACTATTTATGAATGGTCTGGTTCTTATCACAGATACATTGTCGATGGATGGCAGTTAATTATTAATGAAACTCATTTATTTGCTGATATTTCTTTCTGTTAAAATTAGAATTGATTTTGAAATTCATAGTGTAATGCATTGGAATGAATTCTTCTGGAAATAGTTTATGTGTTTCCTTACATATTTGCATTTCTTTAATGATATTACCAATGATGTACGCGATATGAAGTGTTGCTAGCGAGTGAATCATTTTGAGGACCTGCCCCGCAGATACGTATTTCTGAAATTTATTTAATGATTATATTATTAAGTAATGGGAGGGGAATTTATCATATTCAACAGTTAGTATTTTAAATAAAATATATTTCCTTTATTCAAGACCGTTTTCTATTCATTTATTACATGTCCTTTTAATTCAACCCAATGTTTAATCACTAAAAAATAAAGGATAACTGTCTATTCAAATGCCTGTCACGGCCTTTTTAAGATGACACTAACCAATTATGATATTCCACTAATAAGAGAATAACACAATTATAGAAACAAATGACACATTTGATAAATGCGAAGAAGTAACGACTGTCTCAAGTAATTCGAATATAAAAATTAAATATGCATCCAGTTTAAAATGATACATTTACACTTATATCAAGTTGGTAATTCGTGAAATATATTAGAGTCAAAGTAAAGTAGAGAGGAATAAATACAAAACTCCCGTTCATTTTTTTCCAGTTGGAAATCGACTGGATGATTTGTTCCAATTAACTAAGTCACATTATCTTGTTAATATTTAAGAAACAAGAAAAGAAATGAACCGACCTATTTTACAATTTCAGATATTACGTAAGGGTGTACAAAATCTAGGACCGCTGGCTGCTTGTCTTGAAAATAACCACGGACAAATCTGACCTCTGTCATCAGGATGTGTTACATGCAGCTTAAGTGAATTGGTCACTTAAGACCTTTTCTTTTAACTGTTGATGTCATCAAATCTCTCGACTGCGTTATTGTAATGCTCTGTAATACCAACAATCCATCCTTCATAAGCCAACGTAAGTTCAAAACAAAGTTGTACATATTATAACTAGATCGATATTAACGCAAATAATGGTGCCGTGGTGCAGTGGTAAAGTATTCGCCATTGGTTACCGTCAAAGTTTTAAAATAAATATGATAATTTGACAGCTACACTTAAAGCAATGCATGGCCAGTCTTGTATTTCAAATATACACATATAAGAACAAACACTGTTTTTAATCATTTACTTAGAGGCAAATTCATCCAGATTCAATAAAACACAGGAACTGTTCAAATCAAATTTGAAACTAATAACTTAGATAGGTCCCTTACATTTAAACAAACACTTCTGGAACCTATTTCTGATATTTTAGTGTATTTTGTATCGGCTTAGATAGTAAAATTATATTTTTTAAACTTAATTCAGTTTGTATTCCATATTCCCAGAATATTAACACAATTTTATATGATAAGGGTATTGTATATGCATATTCGATGCATAACATAACTGATTGATCTTGATAAATGCACAGGAATAATTACAGATTGGCAATACAAATATCGCTAAAAGCTGGTCACTGAAATCCATTTCTGATTAAACAATATAAGAAGCTATTTACTTAATATTATATGCAAATAATTTATCAAGTTTTATAACATTTTCAGTTGCAATCATTGTCTTTTTTATCATTACAGTCCGATGATAGCGGACTGAAATAACGTCAGCCCCGTGAGCGGTGTTCCAAATTCATTTGTTACTGCCTGTTTTGCACTCAGTATCACCTTTTGATTCGTTTCAAAGAATAGGTAGCCGTGTGAATTTATAATATTGTTCAGGTGTTACATGTTACACATCTATGTTGTGGAGAAATGCATTTTGATCCTATGAATTGTGCAATTGTAATATGCATTAGCACATAGTTTAAAGTCAAAACTAAATACATAAATGTTTTTTAATGAAATTATACGCTTCCAATCATAAGCGGTTCTACGAGGAAATATTTTCAGCAGGTCATTCATTCATGTCCTAAGTTTCATAAGTGTACTGTATGTTTCTAAATCCATTTCATACCCCAAAGATATATTACGGTTGTTATAGACAATATCGATTACGACATAAACAAAGATACGAATTTAAATATATGTATATTATTGAAGAATACTTAATCCCTTCTTCTAGGTATTGCGTTAAATTGACACATGCAAATCTAGGCTCGATGAACGAACGGGGAAACAAGTTTATAATGTTGATATAAATTTAAAAAAAAAATCTTAGGGTGCGACCTTATCCAACGTGTATATCACTTCCTTTTACACATTTTCCTCATGCCTCGTGATATATGTTATAATACGCATATTGCATTAATAACAAAAACGATACTTGCGGATAGTATATCCAGTGCAATTATGTAGTGTAGTCGCAAATACAACCTTGGAAACTGTAGAGAGATCTATTCCACACACGTAATGATATTTTATAAACAGTTTTATTATTAAAAAGCTATAAGCTTTAGCTCTACATATCCGTACCTATTACATTTCTGTAAATGATCTCTTCACTGAGATAGACGGTTTATATCGCTAATCGAAAAAGAAAGTTCCAAATGCATGTTTTATTTGAGTAATAACTTCTTTTCACAAGATAATTTGTGATCAGTGATATTGTAATATGCATGGCGGCGTGAGTGCAATGTTTAAATGAGCGAGACAAATCGTACAATAAATAAAAACGAAAGTAATATAATGAAAATGCAATATCACCAGGAAACTATAAGTCTATATTCATTTTATTATATTCAATATACATTATTCAATATGTCATGATATTATGTACGTCTAAAAGGAATCATTAACTTTCAATCGCCTTAATTGTGAAAACCATTCTAGGGACTGCAAACTGTGTTTGACTTTATGTTCCTATTATGTTCGAAACCTACTTCAATATGATCTATGAAATAAAAAAATGAACTTACAACACATACTAAACAATGATTTTATTAAATAAAACAGTATGTTAAATTTTATTTGAAATAAACATGTTTGTTCGACCGCTACATGGAATATTAAACAATTTCTTATCTAAATTGTTTATGTATTATTTTTTACTTAATCATACGTAAATTATTGTGCCGGGAACCATAATAATGTCGTCATAAAATTCAAGAAGCAACTGTCATTTAATGAGTATTTGATACATAAAGCTGATTCGGCTATGAATGTTTGCCATTTCGTCATATAAATACAATTAGTTGTATCCATTTAATTCGTCCAGGTAATAACCGTCTGAAGTGGATGATTTTGTCTAAAGAATGTTAGAATGCCATGGTTCTCTATCATAGTCAGAAATCATTCCCGTGTTAAAAATGTAAATGTTATTTCTACGGTTTACAATATTGCTTCCATTGGTTTTAATTTTCCCATGTTATTGGAATTATCTCTCATTGAAAATTAGTGAGATAAAAAAGGCATACATCTTAAAATAAAAAAAAAATGATTTGTTGAGAACCTGCTTCTACATTTTTCTACGAAATATGTTCATGTGATTATGCAGGAACTTGTCGTAATTATATCAGTAAGAAGAGAAGAATATTCCGCGTATCAAGTGTATGGTTACTATTTAATTTAAAGATTACACTCTTTATATAATCATACGAACGATAAATGAATGGTTAATGTTGTTCAGCATGAAAACAGATTTGAACACTATAGATCATGATTCATTCATAATAAAAAGAAATTAGTTGTGTTTGCACTTCTTTAGGTATCAAGTCACATTTACCTTTAGGATCCTCAGAAACGTTCTGCCCAATGATGCGAGAGATGTATATATGTATACAAATATGTATACGTATAGTGTCGTGAATGCAATTTCCTTCGAAATTAGATATGGTGACATTTTTTGTCATTTTCTCTTCGGTAGTGTTTGCATCTGTTTGTTTTACAGCATTTTTTCTTAACATCTGTTTCTTACTTTTGTGTAGATATATCTGAAGTACAAAATCATTTTTACATATAAATTTGCCTTTTCAATCAAAATATCTGTTTCACCAGTATATTGAATTTGAGGCTATTTTCTTATCTTGATTTTGTATGCATTTTGTTTTAATTAAACGAATATTATTGATGTACTGATGTATTATTGTTGTCCTTAGACGAGTATCTAGAGAAAGTCATAATTAAATTCAAGAATCAACTGTCATTTAAAATGCATTATCAATTTTGAAATGAGTATTTGAATATTAAAGCTGATTCGTCTATGAATGTTTTCCATTTCTACATTATGAATACAATAACGTGTAGCCATCTTATCCGTCTTAAGTGGATCATTTTGTCTGACGAATGTTGGGTTGCCATGGGTAACTATTATAGTCAGAATTCATTCCCGTGTTAAAAGTGTAAACTTTATTTCCCCGGTATTCAATGAATTAAACGGTTAGAATAACCGATTGTGATTTATGCTTTAAAGACAAACGGATTTAAAAATAATATCTTAAGCTACGCTCTTTGTGTCCCCCTTCCCGGTTTCCCCGATCTTTTCAACATATATATATATATATATATATCATAAGGAGATAACGATTTCGAATGAAAAATGTCCGCATATAAATTGAATAAATTACGTAATTTTCATAATCCAATCCATAATAAACACATTTTTTATTCTGGTTTAAATCGAGTTATTTCTATTCTGCTTGCACCTGAATACAAATTTGTATCAAAAGATCATTTATTATTTCACTATGTATAACAAAAATAACATGAAGTTCAAATTTAAACTTGAACTTAAATAAAACTTTAAATCAGTATATCGCTAATTTTTGTATTTGTTTACATCATAGCACAGGAAATATACACATGCAATAATATTAATCCAGTAGTAACAGAACGTCATAGGTACCGTTGCAATGATATTTTGACATTTACACTGAATACAATGCTAGAGCAGGCTCTTTTTGAATGAAAATATATTATGTACCACCATCTGAAATGATAAATACAGAAATATGACCGAATTTTAAGATATTACCAATATCCTACTTTTTCTAGATTACACTTTTTTTAAAATTAAATTCATGTACGTGTTTTAAAATACTCAGTATATAATAACTTATGATTCATATATGTTAACATGTTATTGCATTTTAGGAGCAAGAAATTGTAGATATTACAACAGTTCTTAAACCCATTCATTATTTCATTTATGATTGTATGCATAAATTAAAATGGAATCCTATATAAATCTGGAAATACAAAACACAAATTAAGTGGTTATAGTGTGAACTGGTATGAGGACGTTATGGCAAGCAAGTTCATGGGGTAGCATTGATGGAATTAATAGTCACATGTGTAACTTTGCCTTAAAAGATTTTTACTCATATATTTACAGTTAACCTATTTACTACACTACATAAAATTTTCAACTCCTTGGTAATATGAGTATTACCAGAATATTGTGCTGTGAAGATTCAACGTCCATTAAATGACATAAAGTTATCTATAAGAATATAATCAAATAAACATTACTGTTTGGAGTTAGATGTTTATCAAATAAGTAAAAAAAATCTAATGAAAAATAAAAATAATTCTAGATCATCAATAAACAGTATCCCTATCTAACAAGATATGCTTGCTATAAGTCATCATTATCAAAACATATTTGGTTGCAGTACTATAACGTTTCGATTGACATTCGTAACATGGAAGGGAAAAATCCTAGGACAATACAAGTGATGTATAAGTATCTGTATATTTAAGTTTAGAATAAATCTACATTAAGGTTGGCAGTTATACGAATGTCTACAACACCACAAAATGAAATCACCATTATATGCGATGGCCATTTCGAACTGTAATCATTTATTTTAAACATCATTATTTAGATGCATTTCTATTTGATTACAAACTGTATTTACAAAGACTGCAATGAAAATTAAGTAACTTCATTAATTATAAAATAGTTGCTATATGTATTCACATATATAATCATGAGTGTGCGTTAAAAAGAGAAACGTGAACTATTAGGATAAGTTCAGGGATACTCGCCGCAAAGATTTTAAACAGTTCATGAAAACAAAATCGGGTTCTTTTTGGGAGAAACAAAATATTTTATCCTTGTGTTAATTTGTTTTGCACAAAGTTAATATGAATGATAATGTATGTAATTATCTATGTGGGAAATCTTTGATATTTAATTAAGATCATAGAAAACATAAAGTCAAGAATTTGGAGATATATTATATCACAGGAAGCATCCGTTTGGTTTAATAAATCTGTGTATGAAATAGCACTATCCATATATAACTAAACTTGTGATATAATTAAATCGAATTAAGGTGTCAATTTAAGTTTGGCAGGTCCTTCAGAAGATATTGTAACCTAATCGTATTGTACACATATCAAATACAGTACGAATATTTTATATCATTAAATACGGTGAACAAGTATGTAAGTTTTAAAATTGTCTCAATAAAACATAATTTTTATAAACGACATTGCTTCTTGCGGTATTTTATATTGAGCTATAGAACAAAAAGGGAACAAAAGAAAGTAATATCCATACAATACTTGCAGTCAGTGGTAACGCATGACTGTATCTGTATTTCGTGTAGGAGAGTTTATTCCGTTGATATTTATTCCTTAGAACTCATGGTAATTAAAATCTGGCTATAAACAGTACATTTTAATTCCATCAGAATAGACAATTCTAGGTACCCTCAGCCCAAGAATACGTTAATTTTGAAATCGCTAGTCAAATCATATGTGCCTTTTCGCGGCTAATGAAGATTATTAATTAAACTATTGATTAGAATTAATCCCTAGGTTATCCTTCGCTGTGCTACACTGTTGGATTGTTGGACCTGAACGTCACTAATAGGAATTCACCTTCTCGTGTCATTCCAATAAGCCATTCATCACCATTTGAGTTCTTGTTGATGACTCAGTTTCTATTTGTAACCGCTTGGAAACTAAAAATGCGTATGTGACAATTAAACGATTTTCACGATAATATAACAGGTAAACAAACATGGCTGCCCAAAAGGAAGTTTGGAGCAATGAATTAATTGTATCACTAATTTATTAATATCAGCGAAAACGGCAGAAATCGAATAAGCCACGTACAGAATATATGAAAGTGTAATGCATTGACTAAATGTGAACGAAAAATGAAGTGTATATTTGGCAGATTAATAATGATCTACAAACTATTGTTGTGACTGACGTTGACATCACTGCATATGGTACTGGGATATGTTTTTAAATTTTGGTCAATTACATTTTAAAAAATCAGAATCTGGGAGTGCAGACTTCAAAAAGTGATTTTCGTAAGATATGGATTTTACAATGACTTTTGAAATAACCTATGTACTGATATTTCTTTCATTTTTTTTTTTCCTTATTCCTAACAATGTACCAGTTTCAGATACAACGATATTTAATCATTTATTGCTAAAATAACAATGACACGTCTTTCTAAAGGTCAGAGAAAACAGTCCATTTATATGCTGCTTGTCAACGGTAATTAATGTCACTCGTATGTTTGGCTGCTTCAGGCAGACTATTTATATACAGATACGTATGTTTAATACCATCACGTCTACAGGAGAACAAAAATAAACCGTTGCTGAAACACGATCATCTTCGTATTCGTACCCGTCGTCCATGTTCAGGGCAGGCTTAAACAGCCTCTGCAAATCGCCGTAGGTATACAGGTTTATATATAGTGTAAGGAGTCAAGCCTTAAGATCGTGTATTAACCAACCCGTCTTTCAACCCGTCTTTCGAAATGATAAATGATAACCAGTGACTTTTATGCTAATACTTATCAATTATTAGTTCATATACCGAATTTATCAAACATATAATGCTTTTGTAACGTATGATATTAAAACACAACAATAAAATTGTATTGAAATGTTATCAGTTGAAAGTCAAAACACCACTGTAGCATCGTCGACCAAAAGTACAGTATCTGACGGCATCGATTTATCCAATCAAAACTTTGGTTGTAAGACAAAATCATCGCCAACGATTAATTAGGGAGTTTTTCCTAAACGATTTGTCGACGAACTGATTATTCCTAACAGCATTGATTCAGGGCAGAAATAAAAAAATGTCGAAGGCAGTTTTGTGGTTTTATCTAGGATTACAGGGAACTAAAATACTGATTGAGTTAATTTGAATGTATAACGCTATAAAAACAATTTTAACGAGCCTTGGTCCCATTTATGTTGTAAAACGGACCTGAGACATGACTGTGCAAGGCTTTACACGTCACTTATAATCATATAATGTTTGGCTAAAAGACGTTAACTTCTTGCCTTCACCTGCTATATCTCGGACATGAAACTTATAGAACATATATATTAATTATGTCAGAGAGCCAAGTCAAATCAATACCATAAATGACATCAGAAATGCAATCCTGTCGGAATCGCATGGTATTTCAAACGCACTCATACAACGTTACATCGATTCCGCGAGGCGGTGGTCTGTCACTTCTTATTTTCTGTTATAGTGAACGGAATTGCTTTTATTTAAACCCTCATCATAATATAGTTTCCTTACAAATGACTATATTACCAAGAAAAAATAACTTTACATTTAAGTTATAATGAAAAATTATAAACCATAGCATGTAAGTTTGAAACTGGTGATTATAATTTAAGGTTATTATGTCATTAGATGCAATGTGATTGCTTCTGCTGTTAAGTTCAAACATAAAACTATGATGTAATGAACGAATTGAATCAATATATTGCTACTGTTAACCTCGAATGAAAAAAATGATTATTTCATGTTTAGATATAGTAGTTTGAATTGTTAATGCATGCAACTTTCCAAAATAATTTAGACATGTAACCGGGAGATGCTAGTGTACTGTGAGTTCGTTATACAATTGGTAAGCCTGAAATATGCACCCGGTTCGCACCCAGTCTAAAGACGAATCTAATCCGCTCCCTCACACGGAGAGTGCTCTCAAGACTGACCAAACTCCCTACACAGCTCTCTCGTCGGCGCTGTTTTTATATACCGTTATATATTACAAACTTTAATCAATATCTAATCCAATTATAAACTGTATTTCTTTTTCTTATAGAAATAGTATACTTCCAAACTAATATGACCGTTCTTGAATTTTAGATACAATTATTGATCGTGACGTACAAAATGTATAGAACAGCAGCATTGTTATCAAAACACGCTGTTCCTCCGATACAAAGAAAGAAAAGCTGATTTTACGAAAACAGAAAAGTGTGTATTAAGTAAGGTTTTGAGATGATAGAAATTTGTTTATAAAATATTTTAATTTTCCAATATATGTCAGTGTTAATCCATTTTATATCAAAAACAAATAGCAAAATAAAGGTTAAAAAAGAATCAAAAGATTAACTTACCCAAAAGCACTGAAACCGAAGAAAAAATGCTTTTAAGTTTAAATAATAAACAACAACAGAATATGTCAAGAATGTGGATACACGTTAGATAATTAATACGCAAAAATTATAAACAAATTGCATTTATATACTCAGATTTCACTTTTTATGTTATGTCAGAGTTAAAGGTAATGAGTAGTGTTTATATAGTAGAACAAATTTATACATATTTAATCAGAATAGATAAAATTTAAGATTAACATTTTATAAAAATATACATATATGTTTTTATACATATTCATATGATACAGGAAGAAGATAAATGTTCATAAATGTCAAAATAAAAAAAATGAAAAACTATATATATTGACAAGTTATGGAATCCGACGAATTGTTGCCTTGTATTGTCATACTTGATACGACAATAGTTCTTGAAATATTTTTATCTTTTAAACCAAGTACATGGTTGTATAGTACGTTAATACAGGTAAGTCTAATGTTTTAATGTTTCAATAATTAATATTCCTTATGAACGTATATCTTAATTGTTATATTCTTCATTTTGCAAAATAAACTGCCCTCCAGTTCAATGTCATTTAAAATACGAAATATTTCCAGATAAAAAGATTTCATTTCAATACTTAAATATTGTCATACTAAAATTAAGACTGTGTTTGTAAACTATCCCGCCCCTTTCATATTTTTTCTTTTATAAGTGTCAGGTCATTTGACAAAGGTATCAATATATTGTATAAGTAATTTGATTAAAGTAAAGTTGATAGACAGCTTAACAATATAACAGAAAACTTACATGCATGTCTAAGTTTTGTTTGACATTTCAATATCAACTCGCAACTTTTGTCCTATTACCTATTAAGAAGTTATGCAGAGCGGACAAAAATAGCATGCCTAAGGTGTGAAGATGCAACATCTATAGTATGACCTAAGTTTATCAATGAGAATATAATCATATAAACATAACTGGAATTAGATATAAATATTATTAATTACTTATATAAAGACCTGTAAATCTGGATCATTATTCAACATAATCCCTATCTTGAAAGACATGCTTGCTGTAAGACATCATTATCAACACATATTTGGTCGCAGCACTATAACGTTTCGATTGGCATTCGTGACATGGAAAAATGAATGTTTCCTTAGAAGAAACAAGTAATATTTTAGTATCTGTATATTTAAGTTTAGAACAAATCTACATTAAGGTTGGCAGCTAAACGAATGTCTACAACACCATAAAATGAAATAACCATTATATGTGATGGTCATTTCGAACTGTATTCATTTATTTTAAACATCAAAATTTAGATTCATTACAAGTTGATCTTAAACTGTATTTATAAAGACTGCAATGAAAATTAAGTAACTGTATTTATCGTACAGTAGTTTCTATATGTATTTACGATACAATCATGATTGTGCATTATAAAGACAAACGTAAACTATAAGGATAAGTTCAGGGATTCTCGCCGCAAAGATTTTAAACAGTTCATGAAAACAAAATTGGGTTCTATTTGGGAGAAACAAAATATTTTATCCTTGTGTTAGTTTGTTTTAAAAAAATATATATATGAATGAAACTGTATATAATTTATCATGAGAGACAGCTTTGATATTTATTTAAGAACATGGAAAACAAAAAGTCAAGAATTTTAAGATATTTTCTTTATCTCAGGAAACATCCGTTTGATAAATATGCGTATGAAATAGCACTATCCATATGTAACTAAAATTGTGTTATAATAAAATCAAATTAAGGTGGCAACTTAAGTTTCAGAAGAAATTGTAACCTAACCGTATTTCGACACAAATTAAATACAAACAGGGTAACACAATTGAGTAGAAATATTTTACATCAGTAAATACGATGAAAAAGTATGTAAAATTTAGAGTTTCCTCAAATAATAATACAATATTATATGAACGGCATTGCTTCTTGCTGTATTTTATATTAACCTAAAAAAAGAAGTCAGTATCAATACAATACTTGCTTTTACAGTTGATATGGTCAATGGTTACGCATGACTATGTCTGTATTTCGTGTATCAGAGGTAATTCAGTTGATATTTATTCCTTAGAAATTATCGAATTACTTTTCATTTGCAATATCTGAATGGGACAGGTGACCAATCGTTTGTTTAAACTTTATGTGATTGATATGCATTGTTGAAACCACGTCAGAGACAGTATTGAAAAGTTGAATAAATCGAAACCAAGTAGTGATTTGAAACACTTATACGTGTATCGCAGACAAAATTATTCAATAACAATAGGGCAATTACATAATGAAAATGTAGCTGATCATGTCATGAGAATAATTTGTACAATCAGATTTCGTATAGATGCTGTGAAGTCATATCAAAATATGACCAATAGTAGCTAAGAAATGAAGCTGATAAAATATATTCAAGAAATATGAACAAGAGGCACACATCAACGAAAATGAAGCAACATGACATTTCTATAATATCAGCAAGTAAGCTTGTTCTTTATTTGTCAAGTTAAATGAAAACCTGACCAATGTGGACAAACTGTTTTCAATGAGTATAATATAGTTGGGTGTTCAATGATTAAGTAAGTCAATGCTTAGATTTGGTTTAGTACTATGTGTCTTCTATTTCTTTCTATAAACGAATTCAGATTGTCAGCGATTCCTGTCGGTATGTGCGGATAAATATATAAACAATATATGAATATGTAGTTCTTGTATAGTATGCCTTCTAATAAATCATGTAGATGTCAAATTACACTTAAATGAACATTTTATAGAAGAACAAATGTATATCTGCGTCTATATACTTAAGTTATCAAAATAAAAGAATAAACATTTAAGTCATGCCTTACACAGAGTGATGTTGGCCATGACAGTCTTGGAATATTTAAGACATTTACGATTTTCACTACATTCTAAGTTACCTTTCGATGAATTTCATATTATTCGAAGCAGAGTTTCTTTGTTTGATTTCTTGATTAAAAATTGTATTAACCTCAAACTAATGCATTGGCGTCAACAATCATCCAACTAACAGTTGAAGATGGTTAACCGTATTTAAAACACGGGAACTACATGTATGTGATTTCAACCCATGGTTTATTTAAGTCTGGCTATAAACAGTACATTTTATTTCCACCCGAATAGGCAATTCAATGTACCCTCAACGACAAAAATACGTTAATTTTGAAATCGCTAGTTGTTCAAATCATACTTGCCTTTTAGCGGCCAATGAAGATTAAGCCAATTATTAATTAAATTATGGATTAAAATTAATCCCTAGGTGAATCTTCACTATGCTACACTGTTGGACCTGAACGTCAATAATAGAAATTCACGTTTTCGTGACCTACCAATAAGCCATTCAGCACCTAGCTTTTAAGTTCAAATATGTGAATCAGTTTCTATTTGTTACTGTTTGGAAACTTAAAATGCATACGTGACGATTTTCAAGATAATACGATATAAAAGTTTAAAAAAATTGGCTACCCAAAAGTAGTTTGGAGGAATTAGTTAATAGATCAATAATTTATTAATGTCAGCGAAAATGCCAGAAATCAAATATGCCACGTATAGAACATTTGAAATTGTAATGCATTGATTAAATGTGAACGAAAAATGAAGAGTACTTGGCAGATTAATTATGATCTTCAAACTATTGTTGTGACTGACGTTGACATCACTGCAATCGATGGTACTGGGATATGTGTCAAATTCAGTCGCCAAGTGAGCATTATGTTGTATGTTACAAACGATTTTACTGGCTAGCTAATATTAACATTATTAGAATGTACGAATCAGAGTAAATGCGGATCCTTTTTGGTGGCGTTCAGTACAAATGATTTTCGTAAGATACGGATTTAACAATGGCTTTTGAAATAACCTATGTACTGATGTTTCGTTCGAGATTTTTTTTTTATTCCACTTCTTATTGTCTGTTATAATGAACGGAATTGCTTTTATTTTATTCTTATTTAACTCCAAATTATTATATAGTTTCATAACAAATGACGATATTGTCAAGAACAAATGCTCTTTACAACTTTACATTTAAATATTGACGACAAATTATAAACTGGTGATTTAATTTAAGATTATTACGTCATGAGATGCAATGTAAATGTTTCTGATAACCAGTTCAAACATAAATCTTTGATGTACTGAACGTATTGAATCAATATACTGCTGTTGTTAAGCTTGCGTGAAAAATATGTATCTCTTGCTTTTATATAGAGCTTTGGATTGTTAATGAATGCAAGTTTACTTTATAATTTGGACAGTTAACCAGGTGATGGTAGTGTACTGTAAGTACATTTAGACAATAGATCAGCCTAAAAAATGCACCCGGTACGCACCCAGTCTAAAGACGAATCTGAACCGCTCGCTCACACGGAGAGTGGCCTCAAGACTGACCAACGAACCAAACTCCTTACACAACTCTCTCGCCGGCGCTGTTTTATGTACCGTCATATATTGCTAACGTATTGATATGGAATCCAATTGTTAATGGTATTTCTTTTCCTTATAGAAATGATTTAATTAAAAAAAAAAACTTATATAACCGTTCTTGAATTTTAGATAAAATTATTGATTGTGACGTACAAAATGTATAGAACATCAGCAGGGTTATCAAAACATGCTATTCCTCCGATATATAAAATGAAAGCTGATTTTACGAAAACAGAAGTGTGTGTATGAAGTAAGGTTTTGAAATAATAGAAGTTAGTGTTATAAATAGTATTTTTCAATATATGTCAATGTAAATCCAATTTATATCAAATACAAATAGCGAAGTAAAAATCAAAAAAGGCAAAATATGAAGTTACTTGTAGTTACATATGGATAGTATATGGTTACATTTTGCTAAACACTTAAGGAAACTAATACGCATACATTAAAAACATAGTTCTCTTATATACTTAGATTTTACCTTGTTTGTTATGTCAGAGTTAAAGGTAATGAGTAGTGTGTATAAACTAGAAGGAAGGACATATATTTAATCAGAAGAGATAAAATGGTTTTAGATCAACCTACTTACAGTATCACATAG
The DNA here is from genome assembly GCA_021229015.1 of Solen grandis. Lineage (NCBI taxonomy): Eukaryota > Metazoa > Mollusca > Bivalvia > Adapedonta > Solenidae > Solen > Solen grandis. Next base: position 25,908,939 of record CM037791.1, on the reverse strand, counting down.
TCTATCCTTCGGTTGTATGTTTATGTACTAAAGATTAACATTTAATAAAAATATACATATAAATGTTTTAAAACATATTCATATGATACATAATGAAGATACATGTTCAAAGTTGTTCATATTAAAAAAAACAAAAAACATTTTGACAAGTTATGGAATCCGACGTATTGTTACCTTGTATTTTCATACTTTATACGGCAATGAAATGTTTGTATCTTTTAAACCAAGTCCATGGTTGTATAGTATGTTAATACAAGTATGTTTAATGTTTTAATGTTTTAGTGATACAGGTTACTTATGAACGTATATCTTAAAAGTTATATTTTTCATCTTTCATTACTTAACTGTTGTCATATTAAATTCAGGCTGTCACTGTAAAATATCCAGCCGCTTTCATATTTTTCTTATATCAGTGTCAGGTCATTTGACAAAAGTATCAAAATATTGTAAAAGTCATTTAATTCAAGTAAAGATGATAGACAGCTTAACAAAACAACTCAAATCTTATATTACGTGTCTAAGTTTTATAGAATTTCAATATCACCAGCAACTTTTGTTTTATTACCTTTTAAGAACTTTAGCAGAACAAACAAAAACAACATGCCTGAGGTTTTGAATAATAACTTATTTGTGTAAGTTTAAACATATATTTAACGTCGACTGGGAAACAAGTTATTAAACCTTATACTAATCCCTCTCTATTGTTTCTGGGTAGGACCGGTACTTTTCGCCTGAAATTCGGGTACTTTACCACTGGACCACAGCGTTTTTTATGCGTTTAATATCGATTAATGTGAATTTATTGTAATGCATGTGGTATATAGAGTAGCGCTTATCCGACGCTTCGAGTACGTTTTCTTGTCACATTGATTTATATCATCTCGTATATGAAACTTTTAATCGGTGGTTGGTATTCATTCCACATGTAATATTATTTACGCATGTCCGTTTAACTGCTTAATTTTAAAGTACATGCACATACCAGAAGTTTAATTTTATCAAGCAGCTTATAAAATGAGGATAAATATAAAACTTAATTTGATGAAGAAAATTAATCAATTGGAAAACGTTAATTGAAACCAGCAGCACATTCATTCAATGTATATAATTTATGAGCAATTATTATTTGCTACTGGCAAATGCTCACATTAAGTAGTTTTAATTAACTTGATATTTTCGAGCTAATTTATTGTACCAATGCTACAGAATACTAATAAGAAAACGACTAAAATTTTTCATACATCTCGTAAGAACGTATAAATATTTGGCAATGTACCCATTGATTTAATGACACTTAAAAATGTCATTCTAAAATCTGAGTGTGTTTCAAATTTAACACATTTATTCCACGCATCGTTTGCTGAATTTATTAGATAACATGTTTATAGTTGCTTATAATGGCTTAACATGCATGGTATTTTAATTGCGATCAGTGTATAACTTACTTTGCGGTAGATCATACATCTATAATTTATGACATTTTAGATTGATGTTTTTGTTGTTGTTGTATTAGTTTTAATTTTCGTTCATTCTTCTGTCTCAAACAGACTGTTTTGATATTCAGTTATTGATAATAAAGTATTTTTTTCTCTCAAAATGATAGAAACTTTCATGAAACGATGGTTTAAAAGTATTATCAATAGAAAGATGATACTTAAAATAAAACGGTATCTTTGTTCATCACCGGTCATATTTACACCGTGGTATATTCCTATCAGATCATCCCTGGATGTTTTAAAATCTGTATAATATCTAAAATATTAACTTATTGGCAGAAAACAATAAGGGTACAGTGTGTATAAACTTAAACACCATTTTGCAATTATTATTTTTTAAGTTATTTATTTCCTTTATTCTCCGCGAAATATGAAAACCATGGGTCGGTGGTCCATCACCTACTTACGTGATAATTTCACTAAAGTATAAATGATAATTTGATAGGAGTGATATATCTGGGTTTTTTGTTTTTCTAATTAATGGGTGTCAAATAGGGGCCTTAACATACAGTGCATAGGGCAAGTAAAGAGAAAAATAACTAAAAATCGCCAAATAAAAATATATATAAAATAGTGAATTTAATCACAATCTTTAGAGACCTCTTTATATGTTATAGCTTTCCTCAATCATTAATAACATTTGCATTCATAGCATACATATAAGACCATAATGCCTTTTTTTCGGGTGACTTTAAAACAATTAAATGTTTTCAGATGATTCTTATGAAATGATATTTCGTTTCAAGCAATTTTAGTTTTGTAATCACTTATAGTCAAATAACTTGAACTTCAGTGACATCAGTCTCAATAACCCTACTTTGAAACTTAATATATATATTGTGTGCTAAAATCCACATCCTTTTATATATTTGAAGATCAGTTTATTTACGTTCATGAAAAATTTTATACTGAAAAATATGGCGTATCCAACTAAGTAGCTGGAATAAGAAAAATCGATAAAATATAATTGTGTTCTTTATCATCTTGATCTGCAATAAATCAGTTTTCAATCATTCTAACATGTTTCTTTCAACAGAACGAAACTTATCCACAGTCTACATAATCAAGTATTAATATTGTTGCTTTGCTGAGGCAACTTCAACATTTATATAATAGAGACAAGCCCTAACAAAATCTACCTGCGTCTAACCGGTCATATAGGGTTTCTTAGCGTCATTGTCAGGATAATTTCTGACGATCTACTTCTTAACAAATATTTAGATTACACAGGTTTTTTTCTCAATAAATTGAACCAGGTGGTATCATGCATAATTTTGTTCCAAATCTTTGAGCATTTCTAACCTTATAAATTCTACAAACTTAACTTTAGATGGTCACCTAACTTTTCTCTTTGTCTAAACGACGGCGGGTTAATACTGTTAATACTTCTTATATTATACAATATATAATCAATATCGCTGAAGGACTAATTATCGAAAAGTGTATTTTCATTATATTAATATTGTGTTAATCAACTGACGTCGATTTTATTACATACAAAATTCAATTGTAGTCAATAAAGTCAACTTACTGTAGTTTTATTATTACGCTTATCGTGTGTGTTCTTTTTTTTTCTTGACGTTTACGTTTGTTTGTCGTGATATTTAAAGTTAATGTTTTATTTCACATTACGAATTTAAATGACTTGTATTTTTCTACCTTCATGAAACATCGGTAAAATTACAGACATAAAATATAACACCGGCTATCCTTCGTTTACAGAAAATTATGAAGCATCAATTCATCACAGAAAATGGGAAGAAGCGGAATGACTTTCTAATGAATACTTTCGCCATACGTACCTTGGATCCTTATCAAACAGACCCACATTGTCACACACCGTCCCATCTTTGAATCTGCCTATCAGCCTCCTATCAAAGGCGATCTGTAGGAGCTTCCTGATAGACTGTCCATCATTGTCTTGACGCAGATAACAAACAAGCGTCGATCCACGATACTTCTGTCCCGGTTGTGGGTGGTGGGGCTGTTACACAACAGTGTAAATGTAGAAAATGCTATGTAAATTAAGGAACCTAGATTTTTTTCTAAATCACTAGTAATTTCAATTAAACATACATTCTATTGATACTACTATCATTACTACTTTCAGTACTTCATTTTAATTGTTGTTTATATTACTACTACAGCTTTAATTGTCATTGTACTTATTGTTGATAATATCACATCACAAGAAAAATATAAACAAATTGTATGCTATAATGACAAATAATATTGTGTTTTAGTATACATTATTGAAGGATTTTTTATTTGTTTCTGAATTTAATACATAATTGAACAATAGTTATCTTTTATCTATAATAAAATTAACACCGATCAAAAACAGTGCTAATTTTAAACATATCCCCGATATTTTCAGATAAATATCCGGTAAATGATTAGTATATTTATATTAATTTAATCAAAACAATACAACAACATTTTTACAATAAGTTATACTCTGCGAGTACAAGCTACTGTTTTATTTTAGGGTATTTTTTACAAGGAAGCCTTTCAGCTGTGTTATTTTAACTGAATGATTTATATGACTGATGGTGACTCTTAAATAACAACACCATCAATTGCTAATTGCAATACATGCATGCAGGCTACCCTCTCGGTTACCTTAATCACCGAATTAGTATGACAGACAGAATGATAGTGTAATCCACTTTACCACTAAGTTCACACCTGTACTTTAAGATTTTGAATGCGTTTAGATAGTTTTAATCGGATTCTATAGACATTTATACGACAGGTGTCCCCGCAGACGCTTAAGTACACCAAACCTGTCTTGAGTGATTATTTAAGAGAGATACAGGTATTTATGTACTTAGAACATAATGGAGGTAATGTAACACATACAATTTATGTAATATGACCAATCCTTAATGTCATTATCTCAAATAGAATGTCTACATAAATTGCATTATATGATGGTACCTCCACTCGAAATGAAATAAAATACAGAAACATTAGTTTTTATTATGGTAACTTGAAGTCATTGGTTCAGAACAGAATACTTGAACAAATGAAAACCAAATGATAAACATTGGAAAACAAATCACACAAGTTAATGTGTCATCATCTGCATGAATCCATTGCACTTTTGTGTACCTAACAATTGTACACGACTACATAGTGACCATCGTAACAGACTGGGCAAATGATGGTATAGTAATTAGTGGTTTTCTACGTAATTTAATCTGATATGAATATTACGCTGACATTCTTAATTGTAATTCGTGTAACGATAAAAGGACGCAGTGACTTTGCTTGTGTGGACAAAGAGTTTAAATACTCTGCCTAATGATTGGTTATTAGTAGCATTAGAGCTGAAACCATCCTAATCAGAATCGTGATAGTAATAAAAAATACATGTTAACGTCAAAAATATATGTTCATGGATTGGATATATTTTACAGCTCTTAACATAATTCAAGTGCTTGTAATTCCTGAAATTTCTTTCTTAAATTCATAAGTGCACAATGCAGTTATTTTCTACATAGACGAAGCAGGACAATTAAAACTATCCAAGATTTATACTTCTCTACTCTAGAAACAAATTTATGGGAACACAATAAGTGGTCACCTTTAAATCTTTTACTTATTTGCCCCTGAAAATGAGCATTTTGATTTTTTATATCAATTTCAAGGGCAAATATTATGGGCTAACAACACTTCATTTAATTTTAACTCGATGTTTGGTACTGTATTCTCTGTCACTGTGTAAATGTTTTAGAAAATATATTCAAAAAAAAAATTATATTATAGTCGCATACACGAATATATAGAAACGTTAGTTTTTTACCAAGAAAAACGCAGTATGTATATTTACTGAAGCATGGTGAAAAAAACTATTGAACAAAATTGTTTAACTTTGCATAATGCCTAGAAATGAAACAGCAAACACAATTTTGAAATAAAATAAGGTATCGATAGGTTAAATTTGAGTTGAATGTGACATATAATAGTGAAAAACCTAACATTCAGGGGAGGATAACTCAAAAATTTGAATGATATCCTATTTTATCACATGTTTGTCTTAGTGAAATATTCTATAATCATGCAAAGTTTTAGAAAATTATCATGGCTAGTTTTAATTTGCATCCTTTGTCTATATAGAAAATAACTGCATTGTGCACATATGCCTTAAAAAAGTGTTATGAAATCAAAAAGTCAGTAAAATTGTTTAAATGATGTTGCTAAATAACGTTTGTCATAAATTGTACCAATTGAATTGTAATTTGCATTTTGATATAATAATTGTATTTAATTTAGAAACTTTACCTCCTGAATCCCATCTCGAAACTGGAACATCATTTTTATATGGTGAGTCCTATATTCTATAATGTCCAATGAGCCTTGAGGTTGGCTACCTGGTACGAAAATTGTAATAATAATAATCTAAATGCACAAACGTTAAAAAATGTATCAAACTATCATAAAAAAAAAAATTTCTATTAATATAAATAAAATTAATTATTAAAATTTAGTAAGTAAGTGTAAATATGAATACACATACTTAATTATTTTATTATTATTATTATTATTATTGCAGTTCATACAGTATTTTTTTCTCTCTAATACGTGAATAATATTACTTATGAAATTATACATTGCATTCCTTATCCTTTACAATATTACTGTTATTAGACGGACGGACGGACGGACGGACGGACGGACGGACGGACGGACGGACGGACGGACGGACAGACAGACAGACAGACAGACAGACAGACAGACAGACAGACAGACAGACAGACAGACAGACAGACAGACAGACAGACAGATAGATAGATAGATAGATAGATAGATAGATAGATAGATAGATATGCTACCCGTTATAACACCACAGTCTGAACATGGTTTCTCGTGGTTTATTTGCTCTCTAGCACAGTCTTGACATAACTCGTGACCACATGCTAATTCGACTTTTTGGGTCCCTGAACCGCATTTTGGACATAGCCATCTACTCTGTTTAATTACATCAATGACACACATCATATCATTAATATAATTTAGCAATTGTTTAAAAACAAATCAAAGAAAAATAGGTATTAGTTCACGATCGATAGAAACCTTATTTAAACATAGAGAAATTAAATCACTAATCTGCAATAGTGAAGTAAAATAACTCTGCATACCTAAAATATAAATGTTTAAGTTAGCCCTGTATATAAGCTAAAGGGGGTGTTTCATTCATGGGAAGACACTATTTCTATAGATGCATATATCTGTGAAAATTGAGAAAATGGTAAGGCGATGCAACTATAGTATAGTATTGATCAATAATGTCAATTAAAACATGCACGTCCATTATACACATGTGGAGCCTTGTTTCTAGCTGAAATATCCTCTGACTGCTCATTTGTTACTTGGTTGCGATCAAGTTTACTGTGTGTGCATCTGGATTCTGTGACATATCACGAGTCAAACGTTCGGGACCAAAGGACAGATGGACATATTTTTCTTTAGGTACGAGTTAATATATGCATTCATTAGAGTAGCCAGATGGAGTTTCATTCACAAAGGTCATAATGCATTCCAAAAATACTAATTTAAAAAGCTTTTCATACCTTAGGTGTATTAAGTTTCTGCAAAGTTAAAATATTGCATGTATTAAGATAAATATGCATTAAATGATAAATTGTGTTTCAGTCGAGTAATACCATCTCATGAATATACATTGGTATACGACTTTGAAAATTGACCTTACTTTAATAAAGCTAAAAGCAACGTCGCAAATATAGGAGAAGGGAATGATTTAAATGAAAATATACCTGTCCCTTCCTTGGCCTTGCGGTCATGCTTTTAGCTGAAACTTCTCCTGCCTGCTTATTTTTCATTTGGTTTCGGATCAGTTTGCCCAGTCCTTCTGGATTCTGTAATGTATCGCGAACCAAATATTCTGGTTCAAAGGTATACCTTTGAATTCTGTTTTTCATTTCTATGTCTCTACTATGCCTTTCCCATGCTTCTAGTTGTGACTTGGCCCTATGGACGAGAGTAAACAGCTGTGATTTCTTGTTGCCATTTTTCAATGCATCATATTCAGCTTCAACATCAGATATATTCTTTAAAATAGTTCTACAGGAGACGGAAATTTCATCCATAGCTTTCATGTCTGCTTCCTTCTGTATCCTTGCCTCTTTTTCGATGACTTTTTCTAAGGCGTTTAATGCTTCTACAATTTCGGATTTGTATTTTCTGAGGTTGCTCAATGCCACTTGGTATAGTTTGTCTACCTCTTTTTTATTTACACCCGATTCCTTTAGAAACCCATTGATGGTTGCTGATAAGTCTTGAAGTTTGATCTTAAATGAATCACACAGCTGGTTTGCCTCTTTTTGACGACTTATTTCAGATATCAACTGTGTCCCAGAGCACGATTTGTGCATAAGTGTAATACAGTCCATACATCCAACCACTTTGTGATCTTGACAATAATACTTAACCAGTTCCCCACGATGTTTATCGCACCTATCAATGCATTCTTCTTCCTGCTTGACTGCTACAACATTTCCTTTTGCAGGCTTAGTCTTCGGCATTTTATCTCCCTCAAGAAGCACATGGTCCTTTAAACCAATACGCTTATGAAACTTGACACATGCTTTGCAAAAATAATACTCGCAGCCGAGGCAGAATGCAACGGCCTTGAGATGTTTACCTTCCTCTCTGTAACATGGCTCACATGTCAATTCATAGAAGCTCTGGGAACCGGCTACTGAGTCATCACCCTCATCTTGCTTTCGACCAGGCACCTCCATTGTCTAATCTAGTAAATAAATTGTAAACGTAAAACAACCGATAAAATGCACGTTATGACAATGGTATAACATACATAAATTGATTCTTTTGAACAGGTATTTTTTGTTAAGGTGAACATGTTATTCATATTTAACCCTTTACGCCATAAATATTCCCGAACAAATTGATGGCTTGATGAGTATTCATTTGCTGAAATCAAAACGGTATATGAAATAATATGTTTTTCTTTGCCACACATGCTGTTTTTAAACTGTGCTACAGTAATGTTTAAGAGCACAGATGAGACCGTGATCAATAGCTCCTATAGGAGTTGTCTGATCAGGGTCTGTTTTGTTTGCCAATGCGTCAAAATCAGTAAATATGGAGTAAAGTATTTAAGGATTATCAATTAAAAATCGTTCATATTTTACACGATAATAAAATATTGTATTATTTCTGCACATATATACAGTATACAATAAAGCGATTCAAATAACCCAAACGTGTTATGATATATTTCACATGACATCTTGTAGGAGAAAATGTATTAAAACGGAAAATGAAAATTCAGCGGAAGCAAAAATAATCTAAATACACTTGCTGAATTAACATGGGTTTGGATTTTAAATGCTGCCAATATCGCATACCTTAATTATTGATCTAAACCAATGTAGATTTAGAAATATAGTAAATACCTTTCTTTCACTTAGTTTCTTTTTTCGCTATATCCCAGTTTTGAAATCCAGCAGTGAGTAAAGAAGCTTATTTTGTCTTTCTTATTCAAAAAAGGTAAATAGACAAATGACTTCATAGTGTCATAATTAGATTTCTTTGAGCAGCAAAATATATACATGGTTGTCACAAATACCGGATACTCTATTTAGCATAAGACATGATCTGCCCTTAAAAGGCGAGATATCCAGATATTTTAAGTGAATATATGGCTGGCAGTAGTGGGCACTAACAATCAGTTTTGTCTTGTTAAGATACCTAAGAGGATAACACGAAAGTTTTCTACATGCCAGCTAACTGAATATGTAACATTTTTTTAGAAAAGTTTCGACATAGCTAAGTATTTTTTTTTAGAAAGTTTCAGCATAGCTAAGTGGATAGTTGCGGGCAGAAAATGCCA
>CM037791.1:25878811-25899464 GCA_021229015.1 Solen grandis | reverse complement strand
CACGAAGCTCGCAAATATCAAGATAATTGAAATATTTAATATGAGCAATGGCCAGTAGGAAATAACTTTTACACATAAATGCATACGGTGTTTAATAATTTTTGTTTAAATGTTGTTGTTTTTTCAACATTTTTTTTTTATTATCTCGACTTTATAAGCAATATTACAATTCTGCTACGTACATGTCCTGTAAAATTAAGCAGAAACACATAAACAAGCAAGACATACCTTAATGATATTACATGTGGTATGCAATACCTACCTCCTATTTAGTAGATTTGTATATAAGATATTATGATCCATTCTGACAAGCATACGGACTCGAATCATCGGACTAGCACTATTCTATTTATCACATGCATTACAATAAATTCACATCAATCGATATAAACGCAAATAATGGCACCGTTGTTCAGTGTTAAATTATTCGAATCCTATGTGCAAAGTACTGGTCCAAACCATGAACCATCGAGAGGGATAATATAAGTTTTAAGAACTTGTTTCACAGTCGAAATAAAATAAATTAGTTTCAATTTACGCAAATAAGTTCTAATCCAAACCCCCAGGCGTATTATTTGTGTCCGTTCTACTCAACTTCTTAATAACAAGACAGAAATTGAGTGATTATGTTTAAATACCATACACAATTTAAACATGTTCTATAAGATTTGCATTGTATTGTTTATCTGTCTATAAACTTTACTTTCATCAAATTACTTATACAATATTTTGATACCGTTGTCAAATGACCTGACACTAATAAACGAAAAATATGAAAGGGGCAGCATACTTTACATTTACAGTCTGGATTTATAATCTGACAACAGGTTCGTTATGAACAATATAATATTTACGATATGCGTTTCAATTATAACATTAAGCATACGTGTATTATAAAACCATACAACCATGCACATGCTTTAAAACATGATAAAAAGATAAAGCTGATTTCAAAAACTATTGTAGCAGGTATGATAGCACATGGTAACACTACGCCGGATTCCATTATATAAACTTATTAATATGGGAATATTACTTTCTTTTCATTTTTTTAAGAGCATTAATTAACATTTTTTACTATTTTTTACGAGTATACATATACCTGAATGATAAAATATATAATACTGTTAGGAGGAGGATTTAAATATGTTTCATTTTGTTTTAGATTTTAAACGCTATTCCACACCTTTCACTCTGACATCAAAAACATGGTGAAATATGGGTATATAGCGACGTTTGTTTATGATGTGAGACTATTAATTGACTTTAATGTTTAGCAATATGTGAAAATGTACTAGCCTTATGATGTTTTATTTTAACTTATGAATATTTTTTCCCTTGTAGCGATTATCTTTGAGTATATATTTATATTTTTATCTATTCCTTCCCTCACTACTTATTTGTTAGTGTTTTTGTTTTTGTTTTTTTTTTTAGTTTTGTTTTATATATAAAATGGATCGGAGAAAATAAAAAGTTTTTATGAAACAAATGTTTATCATTTCAAAACGTTATTTAATAGACACTCTTCTGTTTACGTAAACTGTTTTATCTCGGAGGAACAACGTATGCATTGTTTGATGTTTTGGTAACCATGCTGAGATTCTTTTGTACGTCACGATCAATAATTGTATCTTATAATTCAAGAATAGTCATTTAAGTGTTATAGTAATTTATTTGTTTAAGAATGGTAAAACAGTTAAAGAATACAATTGATAATTGGGTTCTATATCAATTTACGTCAGTAATATATTACGGTATATAAAAACAGCGTCAGCTGTTTGGTAGGTCAGTCGTTTGAGAGAGGGGTTCTTATCCTTGTTTCGACTGAATGCATATCTAAGGCTGAGTTATTGTCTAAATGTACCCACTTACAGTACGCTAGCCTCAGCTGATTACTTGTCCACATTATGAAGAAAAATTATATTCATTATAGATAAAAAAAATGCCTTCAAAAAATATATTTAAACAAGAAATACATATTGTTTTTCCGTGCGACCTTTACAAAAGCAGTATTTTGATTCAATACGTTCAATACATAATAGTTTTATGAAGCTTTCACATTGCATTTCATTACCTAAATTCTGAAATTATGATAGATACGCAAACCCCAAACAGATTGATATTCACCTGATTCAAACATATATATTATGCTTTATAATTAGCCTTATTTTTTCATCAATGTTTTAATATAAACAAATTGATTAGTCTGAAATCATTAATTTTCGTGGGACACCAATTTTCGTCGACTTCGTGGACTATTTTATTCACGAGCATTAATCCCTAAGAAGAATTGTTCCTTATATAGATCTTACGTTTTCTGGAATGCATATTCACGAATAATGTACCCACGAAATTCTCTTAGTATATTATCAGCGAAATTCAATATTAACGAAAATTAATGATTTAACAATATTTTTTTTTCATGACAACATCATCAATTGTTATAAAACTATATAATGAAGAGGAGTTAAATAAAAACAAGTCCAGTTTTTATAACTTTATTTAAAAAATAACAGAGCGAACGAAACGTCGCATCGCGGAAGCGACGTAACGTTGTATGAGTGCGTTTGTAATACCATGCGATTCCGACAGGATTGCATTTCGGAGGTTTAGATATTTTTAGACTTAACCGTCTGGAAAAATATATGTATATGTCCTGAAAGGTTCATGTCTGAAGATAATAGTAGGCCAAGGCAAGTTGTTAACGTTTTTTTTAACCACCTATAGTCTGATTATAAGTGCAGTGATAGGCCTTCCGCTGTTATGTCCCAGGTTCGTTATACTGTATGAAGAGTATCACGGCCTCAGAAACATATAAAATTCACTGATTAAACATTCACCAGTCAGAAAGATGGACTTAAGATAAATCATCTTTTCTACGAATTGATTCTCCACACTTTGAATAAATCGTGTTTTTATGGCGATTTGCAGAGGCTCGATGACGTTCTGTTAAACCTGCCCTTTACATGGATGACGGGTTCGAATAGGACGATGATCCTGTCTGAGACAATTTATTTTTGTTTGTACTAGGATGTTCCCCTGTAGACCAGGTGGTGTTTTACCAACCTATCAAGATATAAATAGTCTGTCTGAAGCAGCCAAACTGACGAGCGGCATTATTTATCGTTGATACCGCAGGCAGTATATAAACAGCCTGATTTATTTGACCTCTAAAAAGACATGCCAGTGTTAAAAGTGTTTTTTTTTTAAATCTCCTCTTAGCAATAAATGATAAAGTATCGTTGTAAGTGAAAAAAGGTGCTATGTTAAGACTATGGAAAGACATAAAATTCCCAGGAAACTTCAGTACATCATTTATTTTAAAAGCGAATGTATGATCCAAATCTTTCGAGATCCCCTGTACTTGAATATATTGACGCCATGAACTATGTCGTTGAGAGTATCCAAAATGGCCAGTTCTGTTACATATGAAATGAACAGTTTATAATCAGACTAGCATTACCATGAGTTACACTCACATAGTTCCCGTTCTTTTGCATACGTCTGGATATCTTCAACCTCATTTTAAAATGTTTCACTTTCGATTTATGTTGGACGATACAGTTATCAAAAATAGCGTATATCGTTCGTATCGCATCGTATCGTATAGTATACTCAATCGCATCGTAGCGTATCGAATTGTATCCTATCGCATTTAATCGTATTACTCATAATTAACGGTATCGTATCGCATCGTATCGTAAAGCAATGGATATCGTAAAAATAATATTATCGAATACTCTAAGATTTTTGGCGTAAAATAATTATTCTTCGTTTCTCTAAATTCAACATTTTGCGTGGATGTTTAGTCATGATAACATTCTATTACTTTTTATGCACCGGTATATACATGATGACAGAGTTCACAGGTTTTAATTCGTGGTCATTTTGAAGACAAGAATCAGCCCTATATTTCAAACACACTTTATTGTTTTGATACGGTACATTCAGTGTTGACAGATAGGCCAAGTATTTCCTTCTCCTTGCTCTTCAATGGCAACAGGACACTGCGACTTACTGAATTGAAACATATCTATTTATAACCATCATTTTGACTTGACAGTTTGTAAATATGTATATTATTTTTCATATTTATTCAATTCTGACTCTAATTTAGTTGACAAATGACCAAATATTTCATCTGTAAAATGTATTATTCAGAAACTAATCTTATGTTGATATGGGATTTGTTTATATTATAAAATCATTATGAAACTTAAATATCAGATGACCACAATTTTGACATGGTTTTTAAATAAAATTCTATCATTTATTATTATAAGTCAGTCGAACTTTGCATTTGTCAAATCATGTGACATTTGTTGTGTGTATTTGTCTTTCCAAAATATTTTAATTGAGTTACAATATTGATCAGTATCAGCTTACAAAGGCTGTGGGAGATATTTGAAAAAGCAACGCTTCGTATTTGAATTATCATTTATTGCAGTTAACACATAATGGGTTAAATAAAGAAATTAGACAACTCATTCCAACTCATAGAATTGTGATTTTCAAATAGTTCATAAATAAATCTAACGGAAAGAATTGTCGGCAAAATGCATGGTAAAATGAATAATAGATAAGCACCATCCTCCAAAAAATACCATTAATAAAGAACAGAGTATTCATAAAGTTTTCCTCAAATTATCAGTTCTGAAATTTACTATTGACCCAATAATAAACATACTCACTTTAAAAATCAGACCAACATAGTTTACAGGATTGTCATTGCAGATTTAAAATAATATGTTTATCGGTCAAAAGTAAAAATCACATATCAAATAAAAATGCTGAAAATCATACAGATGCAAGAATGGGATGGGAAAGTGCAAATTATATTTTTAAAAAAATGTTAATCCAATATAAGTCCATACTTTGTAATAAACTGACCCAGTTTCCTTGTATTACATATTTGTAAATATGTATACTATACACATGTTTAGCTGCATCATTGAGCAGCACGTTTCTTTTGATCCTAAAGATAATTTTGAATGTATACCTAAAACAACGTGCACTCACAGCCTTTTTTAAATTTTTTCATTTATCATTTTAATATTTCGTATAATTATATAAAGTGTTTAATCATAAAATTAAATTGTTAGCATACATTCGCTACGAGAAATCTTCTACTCTTCTTACTTATAGGTAAATAAATACGACCAATTCCTTCGTAATCACATCAGCATGATAGTAGAACACAATGAAAAAGCAGGTTCTCCGCAAAGTAGCTCGTTTATAAATTAAATGTATGCCAATTTTTCTCACTAATTTTCAATGAGAGATAATTCCAATAACATGAAAAAAATAAAATCACTGGAAGAACTATTAAAAGTAAACCTATTTATCATGTCAACACAATCAGTCTTATCCAAAAAATGGATTATACGTAATAAACATTAAAAAATAGAATATGGCAGCATGTTTTTTTATGCGCGTTAAATATTCACTCTTAAACAACTAGATTGTCTTTTGTTCTGCCTCTCTACAATAATGTTTCAGATGAACATACCCATTTCAAATATTTAATCAACAAATTTCTTTTGTTATGATGATGTAAATGTCATTTAGTATCATAAAAAATCACAATAATTAAGAAACTAAACTTCATTTAAACTTGAAAGGAACGTTAATCGAAAGATACTTTTCAGGTTCTTATAAACTTTTTCTATCATGACTTTTGTAAAAATAACACTCAAAAGAATTTTCAAAATCGTTGTGCCATGCTTAACCAATACATTCCTCTAATCTTTGTTTGAATTGTAAAATAAGAAATTTACGTCTCGAACCTCTTAGGGATATCCAAATAAATACAAATCCAATCTAAGTAAAAAATAATTTACTCTCGTGTCCCAGTTTGTTTTGCCTAAATCATCATGCAATTTCAACATTTTATATAAAAAAATGTGTACCTATTGAGGGGAATTCTTTAAAGATTACACCAATATTTCTAACATTTATCAGCAGTCCAGCATTTACAATTTAGGAGTAAATCATAAACCCATATAAACGACCCACATTTATCACATTTTCATATAGATTTATAGACCCCCCCCCCCATTTCTGAATTTAGACATCAACAGTTTTAAGAGATCACAGGACATTTGATCCTGTATTTATACAAGATACACTGGAGCCTACAACTCCAAGTCAGTAGTGCATCAGTCCTTTTAATCATTTTGAGGACCATGATCATAATTAAATGAATGATAACTGGTTAAATGGTGGATAACCTTAAGATGTGATATGTTCATGCCCATCTTAATGTACAGTGTGGATATTATAATACACCAACTCGGAATCGTCATCTTTATCTTCAGAATCAAGAGTAAATTATAAAAGTCGAGACAGCTTTCTTATTTTCATTCCGTAACTTCTAAATAAACGGTTGTTAACGAATATCATATGCAATAATAATTATTGTCCATACAGTTATACAGGGGTGGTTTTAAATTATGCAGGTGTTTACACGACGTTGTAAATGTATAAAGTGCAATTAACCAGAGACATCTAAATGTTCAGTGACCTTTCCTCGGCAGTTGTCGGTTTCCGAAGTCAACCATATGGACATTTAAGTATGGTATAACGTTTATGTCTGTTTCTAATAAGTATACGCTAGTCTCAGTGATAATGAGTGATAGTGATAATACTAAATTCCAAATTATGGTTATTGCGATTGGTGTCTTTGAAGAGCAAGTTATTTGACTATAAGTAATTACAAAACAGAACTCAGAAAACCTGACATTGGTTGAAACCAACCTCATTTCAAAAGTATCAGCTCGTGGCATTTATTTGTTTTAAGTTTTCTGACAAATTGCCAATATGTTCTTATATTTATGTTATGAATGCAAATGTTATTATTGATTAAGCACGTTTATAATATATATGTATGTCACTTACAATGGTAATTCATTTCACCATTATATTTACTTTTTATTTCCTTTGTATGTAAAAGCCTCTTTTTGACACCCATTAATTAGAATTACAGAAAACTCAAATGTATCACTCCTATCACAGAGTCGTGTATACTTTAGTGAAATTATCACGTAGTTGGAGACGAACATCCGTCCCATTGAACACTTTAAACCAGCGTTTCATAAAAATTATTATCATTTTAAGAGACAAATAAACGAATTAAACTATTTATCTATAACTGAATAAGAAAACAAAATATTTCAGAAAAAAAGAAAGAACATAATGAAATAAAATCAATCTAAAATATGACACAAATATGATTTTTAGAAACCTCTCTAGCCTCAGTTACAACTTGGAATCAATTATATTCATCACATCATCACAAAATGTACGCGCCTTTTTATAGGATGATCATGATACAAAAGAAACGGGTAGGAAAGAAAAATAGGGATTTTAATGTGGACAGTGTATTCATGATATAATTTAATACGGTCATTATAAATCATATGAAATTTAAATGATGTAAAGAATGAAATCAGTTTAATGTTTTTGTACCTTTATTTTAAAATACAATTCCGATTCGTTACACTCTCAGTTTATGCAAGAATTATTCGCGTGTGGGTAAAAACACGACTGTTGCTCATATTTCAATAAGAATGACAAAATGTTAGTATAGATGTCTCATCTCCAGCAAAGCAGGTTATACACAATTACGCAATTAAATGACAACGCAATTTCAGCCTAATTATAAACAGGTAATAAAAAAATCTAGTAAATCTAATAATAAATGATGCTCAGTATTAATGTGTTAAATGTGAAAACACACTCAGATTTAAAATTATATTTTTAAGCGTTTTGAAATCAAAATATGAGCATTGCCATACATCAGTATTTTGACTTTCTTACAAAATTTTGTCTAAGTCGTTTTCGAAATTGTTTTTTATAATTTGTAGAATGAGTTATTCGAAGGTCGCAAATATCAAGATAATAGAAATATTTAATATGAGCAATGGTCAATAACGGTGTTTAATCTTTTTTTTTTCAAATGATTATTTTTCTTCAACAAATTGAGTTTATTATTATCATGATTTAACCTATAATTGTAAATTAGTAATAAATAAAAAAAGCAAGTCATACCTAAATAATATTACATGTGGTATGCAATACCTACCTCCTATTTAGTAGATTTGTACATAAATATGAACCATTCTGACAAGCATACGTACTCGAATCATCGGACTAGCACTATTTTATATATCACTTGCATTACAATAAATTCACATAAATAGATATTAACTCAAATAATGCGCCGTGGTTTAGTGGTAAAGTATTCGAATCCAAGGCACAAAGTACCGGTCCAAACCCTGAACCATCGAGAGGGATTAGTATAAGTTTTAAGAACTTGTTTCACAGTCGAAATAAAATAAATTAGTTTAAATTTACGCAAAAAGTTCTTATCCAAACCCTCAGGCGTATTATTTGTGTCCGTTCTACTCAGCTTATTAATAGGTAACATGACAGAAATTGAGTGTTGATGTTTAAATGCCATACAAAATTTAGACATGTTATATAAGATTTGTTTTGCATTGTTTATCTGTCTATCAATTTTATTTTAATCAAATATAATATATTGATACCTTTGTAAATTATCTGACACTAATAAAAAAAAACAAATATGAAAGGGGCATCATACCTAACATTTACAATCCGGATTATGTTTGGATATTCTTCTTATTTTTAATTGAACGAATAAGGGTAGTTTATTTTGCAAAATCGTACATAAGTTCAACATTATAACATTTAAGAAATGTGTTTCATTTAAAACATTAAACATACGTGTATTAAGAAACTATAAAACCATGTACTTGCTTTTAAACATAATAAAAAGATAAAGCTGATTTCACAAACTATTGAAGCAAGTATGATAGTACATGGTACATGGTAACATTACTCCGGATTTTTTCTTTTCATTTTTATAAGAACATTAATTAACATTTATTTTCATAATGTATTATATGAATATGTGCTAAATGATATATGTATATGTTTATAAATTTTAGCTTTTAGTACTTAATGTTTCTATACATATAACTGAATGATAAAATATAAAATGCTGTTAGGAGGATGAATTAATGGAATGTTATTTATTCTATTTAAATATGTTTCAGTTTGTTCTATTTTTAAACGCTATGCGTTACCTTTAACTTTGACATAAAAAAAAACACGGTGAAATCTGGGTATATAGCAACCTTTGTTTATGATGTGTGACTATTGATTGACTTTAATGTTTAGCAATATGTGACCATTTAATAGCCATATGTTGTTTTATTTTAACTTATAAATATTTTTTTTTATACTTTTCTTTATTCCTTCCTTAATTACTTTGTTTTGTTTTTTAGTTTTATAAAATATATATCTATAAACATATAGATATAAAATTGACCGGGGAAAATCAACATTTTTTATGAAACAAATGTTTATCATTTCAAAACGTTATTTTAAAACATTATTCAATAGACAATCTTCTTTTTAAGTAAACTGTTTTATCTCGGAGGAACAACGTATACATTGTTTGATGTTTTGATTACCATTCTATTCTATACCTTTTGTAAGTCACGATCAATAACTGTATCTAATAATTCTAGAATGGGCATTTAAGTGTGACAGTAATTTATTTGTTTAAGAGTAGTAAAACATAGTTTAAAGAATACGATTAATAATTGGGCTCTATATCAATTTACGTTAGTAATATATAACGGTATATAAAAAACAGCGTATGCATTGTTTGATGTTTGTCAGTCGTATTATCGAGGGGTTCTGATTCTTGTTTAGACTGAGTGCATATCTAAGCTGAGTTATTGTCTAAATGTACCTACTTACAGTACACTAGCATCAGCTGATTACTTGTCAACATCATGAAGAAAACGTATATTCATTAAAGATAAAAAATGATTTCAAAGCACTCTATTTAAACAAGAAATACATATATATATATATTTTCCGGGCGACCTTTACAGAAGCAGTATATTGATTCAATACGTTCAATACATAAAAGTTTTATGAAGCATTCACATTGCATTCCATTACCTAAAATCTTAAATTTTGATAGTTACACAAACCCCAACAGATTGATATACACCTCATTCAAACTTATAAATTATGTTTTATAATTAGCCTTATTTTTTAATCAATATTTTAATATAAACCTTTTAAATTAATTTTGGGACATTAATTTTCGTCGATTTCGTGGATGATTTCATCACGTACATTAATCTCTAAGAAAACTTGTCCCTTATATAGACCTCACGTTTTCTAGAATGCATATCCACGAATAAACGTTCCCACGAAATTCTCTTCGGTATATTATCAGCGAAATTCAATGTCAACGAAAATTTATGATTTTACTTTCTTTCATGACAACATCATCAATTGTAATAAACTATATAATGGAGTAGAGATAATTAAGAACATTTCCAATCTTTAGAACATAATTTAAGAAATACATAGTGCACCAAACGTAACGTTGTATGAATGTTTTTGTAATACCATGCGATTCCGACAGGATTGCATTTCGGAGGTTGAGATATTTATTTGACTTGGCAGTCTGGAACAAAAAATGTATATACATGTACCTGAAAGGTTCATGTCCGAAGATATAGTAGGCCAAGACAAAATGTTTACGTTTATTTTAGTCACATATTGTCACATTATAAGTGCAGTGTTAGGCCTTGCGCTGTTATGTCCCAGGTCCTTTATACTGCATGAAGAGAATCATGACCTCAGAAACATAAAACCGTCACTGATGAAACATTTACCAGTCAGAAAAACGGGCTTAAAATAGATGACTTTTTACGAAATGAATCCCCACACTATGAACAAGTCGTATTTTTATTGCGATTTGCAGAGGCTCATTGACGAGCTGTTTAACCTGCCCTGTACATGGATAACGGGTTCGAATAGGACGATGATCCTGTCTCAGACAGTTAATTCTATTTATACGAAGACGTTCTCCTGTAGACCAGGTGGTGTTGAACCTACCTATCACGATATAGATAGTTTGTCTTAAGCAGCCAATCTGTCGAGCGATATTATTTATAGTTGACACCGCCAGCAGTATATAAACACCCTGATTTACCTGACCTCCAGAAAGACACGTCAGTGCATTTTTTATCTCTTCTTAGCAATTAATGACAAAGTATCGGTGTAAGGGAAAATAGTGCAATGTTGAGACTGTGGAAAAACAAAAGAAATCCTAGGAAAATTCAGTACATAATTCATTTTAAAATCGATTGAATAATCCAAATAGTTCGAGATCACTTGTACTTAAATAGTTTGACGCAATCAACTTTGTCGTTTAGAGTACCTAAAATTGCCTTTTCTGTAACAAATGAAATGAACGGTTTATAATCAGACTAGCATTACCATGGGTTAAAACCACCTAGTTCCCGATCTTTTACATACGTCTAGACTTGTATAACCTCTTTTTAAATATTTCTATGTTGATTTATTTTTGTCGAAATGATTATGTCGGATAACTGTTGAATGCAATGCTTAGTCAAGAAATTAAACGAAGGAGCTTTACTTACAATAACATTAATTTTATCGAAAGTTAAATTGGAATTTTTATAAAAAACCACAAAGGAATGGCGCCATTGAACTTGAATCCATTTTCCATTACTTGTATAACTACATTATTATATCCCCCAGATTAACATTTGTTCTTCTATAATATGAACATTCTACTAATGCAATTTTAAAATATATAGGATTTATTAAAAGCAAATCATACAATAACTTTATATTCATACATTGGTTATGTAATTATATGAGAATAACTACGAAATATCCTCTCCTACATGAAACATAGAGATCGTATTGTTTAACTACAACCCACGTCACTTATAAAAACAAATATTGTATGAATACGAATTTTCTTGTCCTTTTTCTTAACTTTTAGCTCAATATAAAAATATCGGAAGTAGGTATGTCGTTCATAACCATAATGTATTAATAGTTGACACAACCCTAAAACATACGCACGTTTACATTCACCAAGGAGGGAAGTATTGAATTAAGTAAGATATTTACACTTAATTGTGTAAAGCTGTTTGCATTTGGTATGTCTAGAAAGGAACTATCGTTTCATATATAAATTGCTCGTTTGAATAATATAAAAGACGAATCAAATCATTTATATGTAGGAATGGCTGCTCATTTTTTTTTTCAAAACTATCACATATAGATACTCATATAAACAAACTAATACAAAGATGAAATATATTGCTCTACCCAAGTAGGAGACTATTTTTTTATGAATGGCCAAATTTGTTTATCCCGACGATTTCATTATAATTGATAACACTATTTTGATTCGTAACTCTATTAAATTATTGCGGCGAACATCCCTTATCTTATCCTGAAAGGTCAGGTTTCTTTACAAATTTAGAAATAGGAAAGGAAATTTATCCAGGAGAAACGGACCATTCATTATACCGAAATATTGTAACAAATGCCATGTTATTGCTATGTATAAAATGTATGAAATCTATTATGAAATGTCTGATGATTAAGAAATGTTCACATAGTAGATTTTGATCCCGAAATAACCATGTGATTTTCTATCGACCTCCATTTCTCGAAAACATATTATAGAAGAAAAATAGAAACAACGTTCTTACACAAATATCCGTTGATATTATTAAACTAAATTTGCAATACATCCGAAGGGATTGTCTATGAATTAATTCATTAAATATAAGAAAAAAGGCAATTTGGGTTTGGTAAGTATGATGATCTATGATCATTCATTCATTGTGATCGGCGAATCGATAGACTTGAAGTAAATCTGTTCGGGTCCCGTTTTGAATCAAATAACATGACAAGTCTAGAGACGTTAAGGAACGTTCTTTAATTTTATATGGCATGCGAAAAAAAAACGCATTCTGATTTGTAATTGATATATAAAGGTATCGCAACTTAATTAGATTTAAAAATCAACAATTTCTGCCATATAGATAATCGACGTAATTGATGTAATAACTTGGTCTGGTCTGGATCTGCTCTGTATTAGTTTATTTAATGACAACATCCTATTCCACAATACGCAGTAATTGTCAGTAGTTGATACATGTACAACAGTTGCTTAATAACCATTACCCCTGTTTACGACGTATTAAATAGTCGTTTTGTAATACATTTAAATTGAATTAAGGTAGTGAATGTCATTTCACTTGATTAATTAAACTGTTTCAAAATTGTATTCATGATCATTATATAGTTTACAATAGTGTCTTAAAATATAAGTTTGTATTACCCTTGGCATCATATGCCAATATGTTTTGAAAGTGAATTTGACTTTGAAATAAGCATATGAACACGATCTGAATCGGTTCAACGATATAAAATAACCTAAATAGCGTATTTTATTCATGGAGGTTAAGATATTGAATATTCGTGTTAAGAATTTTACTACTTCCTCTTGATAAAAAGTTTATATTAATATTGAGCTGAAAGTTACAGAGAATTTACGGTCAAACCTATTTCTGTATATTGAGCTGAAATGTACAGAGTTTTTTCTTCTGTAGTTTTAGTGTTTTTTTTTACATGTAAAGAGCTGCCTGATATTCTCTTCCTACCGTCTCTCTATCTCACAGGGCTATGCATATATGTTTCTTATTCAGTTCATTCATTGACTTTGAAAATGTATATCTAAATGATTTCTTCATATATGTTGTGTTAGGGTGATAATTGAAATCTTCACACTCTGCATAAATAGGACAATATACATATTTAATTAATATCATAAAATAAAGCTCATTTTACATACGTCAGTATTGTTCAATTATAAGAATTTTTACTAAGTACGTATATAAAAAAAACAGAATATGAATTAGTCACAGTCGATGAAAAATCTTACTGAGTGCAAAACAGACAGCAACAAATTACTTTGGAACACCGCTCCCGGGGCAGACATATTTCAATTCGGCAACAACGGACTGTAAAAATTAATAGAACATGTTTGCGTCTTATCTTATAAAAACTTATTTTTTTGTATATGATAATAAGCAAAAAGCGTGCTATATAGTGTCATCAGAATTGGGTTTAAGTAAACGGCTGTTGACAATATTAGTATTGCAAATCTAAAATTATGATTTTGAAAGTCAGTCAGTCACGTTATGTATCGAATGCGCATATATATTACCCTTATCTTATAATACTTTGTAAAAATTCTGTGAATTTGTAAAACAATGAAATAAAGATTATAAATTATATTTTCATTATTTACACATATCTATAAAAAAATGTTTCTGAAGTGCTTGTTTACATATACGGGAACTAACACTATCATGTTTAATTTCAATTTAATACTTGCTGAGTTGTGTTGAACCTTAAAATTAACCATATCATTAACAAAGCGATGAACCGGTTTTCCCCCGATACATCAAACGAATATTCCTTTAAGAAGAAAACTAATTAAGAACATGGTTTGTTCTTATATTTGCATATCAATGGGCACAATCCTCACACAGAAATACTCGTTACATATATGAACATAGCAAGGAGTTGTACATGCCTTAAATCAAAGACGTATATTAATAATATGAAAAGTATGTTTACATGAAGTATGAAGTAAATTAAATGTTTTATGCTATTCTCTTTTAATGTTGTTGTATTTTGTGAGGGTGATATTGTTTTCCAATGATATTCTAAAATGCAATAAAGGGATATAACACATAAAACTTTGCACAATATATATATTTACATAAGTAAAATAATTAATTGCTATATACTAAGCGTCTTAAAACACTAGGAATATTCATGAATATCCTAAAATGTTTATAAAACTCTATCATGCTTTTGATGCTGTCCCGAACTAGATGTCTTTGCTTTAAGTATTGATGACAAATATCATAGGTATGTTTACACTGCGACGGTAACCAGTGATGTTCTAATAATACTGGAGTGATACATCGCAAAGAGGGGTTCTAGTTATAATAAGGATGAGGTAGCATCTAATTTGCTGAAGTATGTAGCACTGGCATTTTTGAAATCACCTCTTCACCTGTTTTCAATGGATAATACTGACGCTTTACAGCTGTATTCGAGTCCTTCGGATTTAAGCATATCCGATCGCTACCATCAGTTTTCACAACTGTCACCATGCTATTAACCCATTCGGTTGGTTCTGTTTGACGAATGATACTAATTTCCTTTTCCATGCGCTTCAATTCACTCCTTACTTTGTCTTGTAATTTCATAGGCACCTTTCTTGGAGGATGTACAACTGGTTTGACAGTTTTGTCAATTTCAATTTTATGTTTTCTAGACAAACAACCAATTCCTTGAAAAACATCATGGTATTCCTCTAAAATGTCTTGATCTTCTGACCTTTCAACATTGAAACATTTTTTTACAAGTCCCATCTTCTCACACGTGTTTCCACCAAATATGGTAGGTTTCTTTTCTTGTATAACTTGGAATTCCACTCTGTATCTTTTACCAAACACCGTACAGTTTAAAATAACGGATCCCATCGATTGTATTGAATGACCACTGTATGTTCTCAGCACTGTTTTTGAATCCTTAAATTTTGGATTTATTTTCATTTTCTTGATGAGCTTACTGCTAATAACGTTGCATTTTGCCCTAGTGTCTGCCAAAACTGTTACAGATTTTTCTCAATGTTGCTGTCTTTAGACCAGTTGCTGTCCAATGCATTAACTGCATCATATAGAATACTCATGTAATCATTATCATCACTACTATCACTTGAATCATCATCCACTGAGCGTACATTTTTCTTCTTGTTTCTGCACATTTTCTTAAAGTGATTCTTCATACCACAACTGTGACATTTTTTACCATATGCCGGACAGTTTTTTCGTTCATGTTTCAAACCACAATACTTGCAGCTTTCCTGCATCCTTGTTTCATTCTTCTTTATCTTAAATTTGCCTTTGCTGCTCTTTACAGCATTTAAAGATGTTTCTGTGATTTTCTTCGTCATTTCCTCACCCTGTTTTTCTGACACCTCTGCAGCTTTGCAAATATCCTTTGCTTTCTGCAGGGTCAA
Organism: Solen grandis; assembly: GCA_021229015.1. Taxonomy (NCBI): domain Eukaryota; kingdom Metazoa; phylum Mollusca; class Bivalvia; order Adapedonta; family Solenidae; genus Solen; species Solen grandis. The sequence goes on along the minus strand of CM037791.1, from coordinate 25,883,479 downwards.
ATCAGGTTCTCTCAAAAGACGATGTCTTACTGTTTTCTCTTTTTACGCCGCACACGATTCTGTCCCGAATCAAAGAATCTCTCAGCCCTTCAAACTCACATGAGTTTGATAGAATTTTCAGATCAGTCACGAAAGTATCAAAACTTTCCAACTCCTTTTGTGCACGTGAATTGAATGCCACATTATGGCGAGGAGTGCAGTAACTTTGGAACTTATTCAAAATTTTGTCCACTTTTATGTTATTTCCCTCCGCATCACCTGGTTCATTCCAGTTAAATGTGTTAAATATCTCAAGCGCTTCTGGTCCTATAACACTTAATAGTGTTGATGACTTCACCTCATTACCCTTTTCATTCAGTCCAGTTGCTGTCATATACAGCTCAAACTGCTGTTTGAATCTCCTGAAGTTCTCCTTTAAATTACCATCCAAAGATAACCATCCTGATGGACGAAGATTCTTGGCCAAGTTTATTTTCTATTATAAACCTAGTTCGAATAAACTTCTGACACCATGTTGTGTTTGCCTTTTATAATTCTGGTCCAGTAAATACAAGTCTAAAGACAATATACATTTAAACACATGTATTCACAGTGGCTACAGGTTACCCTATATGTTTACACTCTTGTGCTGGCATATGCTGCTGACTCCCTATACTGCTATTATAGAGACACTTTATACCTTGCTGATAAGCCCAATGAAGTATACTGAATACACAACACTTTCTTGTTTTTTTCATTTTTTTTTTTTTTTGCTTATAAAAATAATGACTCGATTTATAAAAGATGAGAATAATGACACATTTTATGTTCATTTAAATGGTGTGCCTTGGGAATGTTGTTCAATGGTAAGGCAGCCTAGATCAAGAGATAATTCAACCAAAAACGTTCGTCAGAAATGTTAATTAGTTAAATTGTGACCTTTATGTATTTGGCAAACATCATGTATGAAAATAATATATATAAATATCAAATTGGAATTCAAATTGGAAGTCAATCGACTGGCGACTTGCCATGTATTGATATTGTATGTGTACCTTTCTAGCGTTGTGACAATCGCTTTCTAGATTTTTAAAAAGAAAATATTACGAAAAAATAGTACCAATGTAAGAATTCCCCGATATACATCTGATTATTTTAGATTTTGAGAGTAAGTGAAGTATTTGTCCTCAAAAATGTAAAAACAAGGCGACGATGTACATTCGTTAAATTCATAAATAAACATACTATCTCATTAGTAAATTATATAACTTATAAAACCAAATACCGCATTACTAAAGAGGGCTGTAAAACAAATCATCTCTAATTTTAAATCGTATTAAATTAATTGTTGTATATATGTCAGTATAATAATAATACAATAATTATTAACGTAAATGATTTCATTAAGATGTAGGATTAAGTTGATTTTAACATAATCTTACCAATTTACTTTTGATAAAGCCCATGTCTTGTAACCTAGAGGTCGCATGTTATCTAGACCTATTATATTGTTTCTAAATCTCTTACATTTTGCTGTATGTTTTTGAAAAAGATAATAATAACTATTAAAATAAGAAAAGAAGCCATGCTTAGAATCTATATGAAATTTTGAATATATTGACACTTCAAAACGCCTTAAATAGATAGATTTATCTAAGTTTGAACAGTTTTTCATTCTATTTTCAATCGGTACAGATTAATTCCCGGCATGCCGATATTAAGTTAATAAAATATGCAGGTTACGATATCTTGCGAATTTATTTCAGAGTTTAATCTCCATGATGAATTATATTAAGCCATATTAAATAATTAAAGTACAGTCATATAAATATTTTATTTTAATGCGTAATGAAGTAATTTTTCTGCATGATAACAACAAAATATGCTGTTCTCAAATTTATCTGTGATTTATATCAAAATAATTAGTAATGTTTATTTTATTTATTGGTAGTATTATATATATATATATATATATATATATATATATATATAATATATATATATATGTATAAATTCATGGTATGTTTAATTTCAAATTCCGATGTAAAAGATATGTTGACATAGTTGGTCAAATCCAAAGAAAACCATATGATTTTCGCTCGACTTCCATTTCTCGAAAAATAGCAAAATAACAAAGAAGAAAAGTAGGCACAACACTCTTACATAATCTCCGTTAAAGTTAGTATATTAAACTTTCATTTACTCCATATGGATTGTCATTAAATATATATGTGAATTAAAAGAATAGATCTCTCTCTACAGTTTACACAGTGGTCCTTGAATCTACATTACACAATTGAACTGGCCTTACTAAATCATGCACATTTTTATCGTCCGTTTCATCATTTTCATTTAGGTTCGTATTGTAAAATAAAACGTAACTGTTCAATATCTCGACAAATAAACGCCGAAATAAAAAACTATACTATACATGATATGTGTTATAATAAAACGTCAGTGTGTTGACTATATTGGTTACATTTGAATTTTGTATTAAAACACAAGGATCGTATACAATACGTATGTTCTAATTTAAATGTATGATGTCATGTTTATGCTGCAAACATTCCCTTTTAAATATCATTGCTTTTGAAATATAAAATTTCAAAGTTTGGTTATTGCGATTGATGTCACTGAAGGGCAGTTATTAGATTATAAGAAATTACAAAACAGAACTCAGAAAAACTGACATTGGTTGAAACCAACATCATTTCATAAGAATCATCTGATGGCATTTAATTGTTTTAAGTCACCTGACAAATTGCCAATTTGTTCTTATATTTATGTTATGAAAAATTTTAATTAAATTTAAAAATCAGAAACACTTCTCCGATCACATATATGTATACTTTAGTGAAATTATCACGTAGTTGGAGATGGACATCCGACACATTGAACACTTTAAACCAGCGTTTCATGAAAATTATTGTCAATTTGAGAGACAAATAGACAAATTAATCTATTGTTAATTAAAAAATTTAAAGATGAAAAATCATAATGAAAAAAAAATCAATCTAAGATATTATAATTTCTATAACGTCACTTTTAAATAAATCATTTTATTAAGTATAGTCACAAATATGATATTTTAGAAACCTCTTTAGGCTCAGTTACAACTTGGAATCAATTATACTCATCAAATCATCACAAAATGTACGTGCCTTTTTATAGGATGATCATGATAAAAAAGAAACGGGTAGGGAAGAAAAGAAGGGACTTTAATGTGGAAAGTATTTTGTATCATTTGTACAATGAGCTATTCGAAGCTCGCAAATATCAATATAATTGAAATATTTAATATGAGCAGTAGCCAGTAGCAAATATTTTTTACAAATAAATGCATACGGTGTTTAATCTTTTTTTTTTTTTCAAAAGATTATTTTTCTTCAACAAATTGAGTTGTATTATTATCTTAAATTTAAATGTATCTTAAATTTATAAGCCGTTCGATAATATTAAAATTCTGCTACGTACATGTCCTGTAAAATTAAGCAGATATACATAAACAAACAAGATATGCCTTAATAATATTACATGTGGTATGCAATACCTACCTCCTATTTAGTAGATTTGTACATGATAAAATATGAACCATTCTGACACGCATGCGTACTCGAATCATCGGACTAGCACTATTCTATATATCATATGTATTACAATAAATTCACATTAATCGATATGAACGTAAATAATGGTGCCGTGGTCGAGAGGGATTAGTATAAGTTTTAAGAACTTGTTTCACAGTTGAAATAAAATAAATTAGTTTAAATGTTTTGTTGTTGTAATTGTAGTAGAAGTACTGAGTAGTAGTAGTAGTAGTTGTTGTTTTTGTAATTGTAGTAGAAATACTGAGATATACGTATAGTTTTAGTTTGTTGTTGTAATTTTAAGAAGTAAGTATGAGTAGAGTAGTTATGTTGTTGTTGTATTGTATGTTGTAATTGTAGTAGTACTGAGTAGTAGTACTAGTAATATATAGTTGTTGTTGTTTGTAATTGTTGTAGAAGTACTGAAGTAAGTAGTATTTTGTATTGTTGTTGTTAATTAGTAGAAGTACTGAGTAGTAGAATAGTGTAGTTGTTGTTGTTGTTGATTGTAGTAGAATTAGAAGTACTGAGTAGTTAGTTGTTTGTAAGTATAGAGTGTATAGTTGTTGTTGTTGTTAATTGTAGTAGAAGTAATGAGTAGTAGTAGTTGTTGTTGTTGTAATTGTAGTAGAAGTACTGAGTAGTAGTAGTAAGTTTGTTGTTGTGTAATTGTAGTAGAAGTACTGAGTAGTAGTATTGTTAGTTGTTGTTAAGTCTGTTGTAGTTGCTGTTGTAATTGTAGTAGAAGTACTGAGTAGTAGTAGTTGTTGTTGTTGCTGTTGTAATTGTAGTAGAAGTACTGAGTAGTAGTAGTTGTTGTTGTAATTGTAGTAGAAGTACTGAGTAGTAGTAGTAGTTGTTGTTGTTGATGTTAGATATTGTAGTAGAAGTTATTTGGAGTAGTAGTTGTTGTTTTTGCTGTTGTAATTGTAGTAGAAGTACTGAGTAGTAGTAGTTGTTGTTGTAATTGTAGTAGAAGTACTGAGTATATATGTGTTGTAATGTAGTAAAGTATGATATATAGTTGTTGTTGTAATTGTAGTAGTAGTACTGAGTAGTAGTAGTTGTAGTTACTGCTGTAATTGTAGTAGAAGTACTGAGT
>CM037791.1:25828711-25878711 GCA_021229015.1 Solen grandis | reverse complement strand
TGATTTTTGTCAGGAAGGTTCTCACCTTTCTGGCAAGTCACTGCTAATCCTTTGTTCAATCAATTAGGCTAAACAAACTGATAACAAGTGGTCGGCCAATTAAAGCATATAATCTGACTTAAAGAGGACCCGAAACTTAATTGCATTTACATAATTATTCGGCGATTGGCCTAGAATTATTAAGTGCAAACTGGCATACATAATCTCATAAAAAATAAAGAAAGAATGGCTCATATCTTCCTTTTTGTTTTCGTAATTATCAAAATAAATTGCACACACATACACAGAAATACTATAATGTATTGAAAACGCTCTCCAAGCAAGAGTTGACGATGTTAATATTGCTTCATACAATTCGTCATTGAATTATCTCTGAATTAATCGTCGTTTCTGTTTCCGCTCAGTAAGAAAGAAAACAAACTCACTGATCACATTTTATTTATAAAGATAAGACAGCAAATGTTAGAATTTACGTGTACATGTTTTTCACAAATATACAGGCAAATAGAACAGAGAAAACTGTTTAACAATCTGGAAATTGACTGGTGAAATTAACGATATGGAATTCATGCACATGTTTATGAGTACATTTTGATACATGACTTGGCTCGAACAACCGATGGCTCGCCCTTTTTTTCAGTCCCTAGCGTGTTCGAGCGAACGAAGTTTTACTTCATAATATTATCCTAAAACTGTTTTTAAGTTATCGCGGGATCCAGATTTCCGGACATCCGGACGGACAGACATACGAAGGGCAAACCTATAATCCCCTCCGGTGTAAACACCAGTAGGAAACTAATCAACAATAAAATATTGCTAAAAAATCAGGATTTTCATTTTTTTCAACTTCCAATTTTTACCTATGCAGATAATGATCAATATGTAGAAAAGATAGAACACGTTTGACAACTACCGGGTTTCGAAACCACAACCGCCAATTTCAAGTCATTTGGTAGTATTTTGACTATCTATGGATGTGTGTGTCTACCTTAAAAAACTTATATTTCCTCCCAAGATACCTTTCAGAATGCATCTCCCCCGCCCCCAGTTAAACAATTCTGGATTCGGCCCTTCTAGTTACTAGTGTTGCCGGAAAACGTGTCCTATGACTTCAAACGACCTTTGCCCCTATCAAGATCGAAATATCGACCCTGCTTAAACGATGAAGTTTAATTACATATGTGTATCTAGTTCAGCATATAAATCATGTCGACAGTATTTTTTTAGCTTTATGCGCTTTGATTAGGTGTACATCTGTGTTTATATTTATTGTCGCCTACTTAAGATCTTACAGTTGGATTAATATACATTTAATCTATACATAAGACGCATATACATGTTATTGGTAGGGGTTTATTATGAAACCTGCACGTGACTCACAATAGACCTAGGGTTTAAAACAGTTTTTTAAGATTGTTGAGACAAAGGATGAAAATCTATAATCACTCGGTTTTAACTTTCAGTGTTATTACTCATTTTTTTTCCTTTTTCTGGATCTTTTATCCGACTATTTCTCCCAAATTGTTCAAATTGTGTTTTATTTTAATGTCAACAACTCTCTGTCTTAAAGTGGCTGGACAATATAGTTGTAACGCGATTCACTTCCGGGATCGATTACTGCTTACCTTCATGGGAAGGTACAGTGGTCGCCCGTCTTCTCCTGTTCTCAGGTTTCCTCCTACTAAATTACCACAATTGGTTGCAATCGAGAGCGATTTATATAAGTTTTTATAAAATGTTTTCATAATCGTAAAATAAATAAAATTTAAACTTAAGCCATTTATATTGTTCAAGTCGTAAACACATGCATTAGATTTGCAGTATACGAACATTCTATTTAATATTATAAATTCAATAAACGTATAGCTTTAGTAAATATGTTTCATTTGACCGAATACACACACTCACCGAGATATCAGTTTAAACATTTAATCTTCCGTGTACATAGTACACAAAACGATCGTGTACACTTGTTAGGCTGTATATGTGGCCATGTCGGGCAGACATCTTGATTAAGTCTGAGGTAATTTTATATGTATTTCAAAGACGTTTTCAACCACTTTATTGCATTTAAAAATTGATTTTTTTCATAATTTACCGATTTAATTGTTATTTTTACTCTAATTTGACAACTTGTGTTTTATAATATTATATATGCCACTTTCGATTTCGAAAGGTATGAACACACATTGATATTTTCCTGAAACGAGGCATTTGAAACAAACTTCAGTTTAGTTGCCTCGATATGTCCAATATTGTATCTTTATTCATTTAAGTTAACTGGATGTTATGCTTCTTTTCAATTTAGTCGGTTAAATTGTGTGCATATATTTCACATAAGTATTTGGAAAAATGATATCCAGTTAATATGGTGGACTATTTCTGCCCGCAACTTATCCAGTTAGCTATGCTTAAACTTTTCTGAAAATTAAAAATGTTACATATGCAATTATTATCTTGCAAGTAGAACACTTTCATGTTATCCTCTTAGGTATCTTAACAGGACAAAACCACTGGATAATTGAATATCTCGCTTTTTTCAAGTAAATCAGTCAAATTATGTCCCCACTACTGCCAGTCACATATTCACTTAAGTTAACTGGTTATCGTGATTTTTTCCAGATAATTATGTGAAAAAATGCTTGTTATCCACATAATTTAACTATTTTGGAAAAAAGCGAGATATCCAGTTATTTTAAGTGAATTTATGGCTGGCAGTAGTGGGCACTAACAGGCAGTTTTGTCTTGTTAAGATGCCTAAGAGGATAACACGAAAGTTTTCAACTTGCCAGCTAACTGAATATGTAACATTTTTTTAGAAAAGTTTCGACATAGCTAAGTGAATAGTAGCTGGCAGAAATATGCCACCGTAGATAACAACCTTTATAATTATCTTGAATAAAATCGTGATATCCAGTTAACCTAAGTGAACATGTGGTTTGCAGTAGTGGGCACTAACAGACAGTTTTGTCCTGTTAAGATACATAAGTGGATAACTTTAAAACGTTTCTACTTGTCAGATACTAAATTATGGTGGCATATTTCTGCCAGCCACTTATCAACTTAGCTATGTCGAAACTTTTCTGAAAAATTGTCACATAGTCAGTTAGTATCTGGCAAGTAGAGCACTTTCGTGTTATCCTCTTAGATATCTTAACAGAACAAAACTGCCTGTTAGTGCCCACTACTGCCAGCCATATATTCACTTAAGATAACTGGATATCTCGCCTTTCTTTAAGTTAGTCAGTTAAATTATGTGGATTACAAGCATTTTTTCACATAATTATCTGGAAAAAGGCATGATATTCAGTTAAAATAAGTGAATATGTATAGTGGCATACTTCTGCCAGCCACTTATCCACTTAGCTATGTCGAAACTTTTCTGAAAAATTGTCACATATTCACATATAAACATGCATTTTATAATGATGGAGTATACTTATACACAACGAAATGAGACACGCGTGGTTGAATATACAACAAAATACAGATAGACAAGCATAGGTTATTTCGATATTTAGTCGATATTCGTCAATTTACAGTTCTACTATGTTCTAGAAATGCGGAAACTGCCAGCCAAATAACCTATGTATTTAATACTCCCTAAACATACAACTGACGGACGGAAATGAATAAAGAAAGTATATGTATTGCTTACATTTTTTACATTTATTTTCAAATTACCCTCTTTTATCAATGTAATTAGATTTACTGTTCCCTATAAATTGCAATATGGACATCAAGTTGTATATCGGCTTTTTTTTTTTTACTTTGTTATTGTAAATGTCTGCGACCTTTGTGTTGTTACGAATTTACACACAACTATTTTTCTCCTTTTTATTTAGAGAGAAAGGTGTGAATCGGGCTAGAATATTTATTAAAATACACAGAATTTGTTATTGAATCAGGCCAATGCCATGTCGAGTATGTACACTGTATTGTTTGATAAGATTTTGATGAAGTGTACAAGCGTACTTGTCTTATCAATAAAGATAAAGGGTAGTGTGTACACCCAGGAAGTGCATTAAAGTTGACCAGAAAGCCATTTCGGGAGTCTTTGTGTTTGTACCAAGATTATTACCAAGTGTATCTAAATAAGTCAAGGTGTTAGTGTCTACTTCTGTGTATTAGGTGGTTTTATGTTAAATTCAAGGAAACATATACAAAGTTATCAATCATCAGGAAACCTTATGTTACCTTATTTTGATATAAAAAGTTATATAATCTGTAATTGTGTTCTTTTAAACTAGTCCTTCTCTGACTCTAGCGTGAATGTAAACGAAGAAAAAAATCACTTTGATGTCTATAAGGACAGATCATGTCTTATGTTAAATAGAGTATCCGGTATTTGTGACAACCATGTATATATTTTGCTGCTCAAAGAAATCTAATTATGACACTATGAAGTCATTTGTCTAATTACCTTTTCTAAATAAGAACGACAAAATGAGCTTCCTTACTCACTGCTGGATTTCAAAACTGGGATATAGCGAAAATAGAAGCTAAGTGAAATAAAGGTATTTACTATATTTTTAAATTTACATTATTAAGATGAATAATTAAGGTATGCAATATGGGCAGCATTTAAAATCCAAACCCATGTTAATTCAACAAGTGTATTTAGATTATTGTTGCTTCCGTTGAGTTTTCATTTTCCGTCTTGATACATTTTCTCCTACAAGATGTCATGTGAAACAATATCATAGCACGTTTGTGTTATTTGAATCGCTTTATTGTATACTGTATATATGTGCAGAAACAATACAATATTTTATTATCGTGTAAAATATGAACGATTTTTAATTGATAATCTTTAAATACTTTACTCCATATAGACTGATTTTGACGCATTGGCAAACAAAACAGACCCTGATCAGACAACTCCTATAGGAGCTATTGATCACGGTCTCATCTGTGCTCTTAAACATTACTGTAGCACAGTTTAAAAACAGTATGTGTGGCAAAGAAAAACATATTATTTCATATACCGTTTTGATTTCAGCAAATGAATACTCATCAAGCCATCAATTTGTTCGGGAATATTTATGGCGTAAAGGGTTAAATATGAATAACATGTTCACCTTAACAAAAAATACCTGTTCAAAAGAATCAATTTATGTATGTTATACCATTGTCATAACGTGCATTTTATCGGTTGTTTTACGTTTACAATTTATTTACTAGATTAGACAATGGAGGTGCCTGGTCGAAAGCAAGATGAGGGTGATGACTCAGTAGCCGGTTCCCAGAGCTTCTATGAATTGACATGTGAGCCATGTTACAGAGAGGAAGGTAAACATCTCAAGGCCGTTGCATTCTGCCTCGGCTGCGAGTATTATTTTTGCAAAGCATGTGTCAAGTTTCATAAGCGTATTGGTTTAAAGGACCATGTGCTTCTTGAGGGAGATAAAATGCCGAAGACTAAGCCTGCAAAAGGAAAGGTGGTAGCAGTCAAACAGAAAGAAGAATGCATTGATAGGTGCGATAAGCATCGTGGAGAACTCGTTAAGTATTATTGTAAAGATCACAAAGTGGTTGGATGTACGGACTGTATTACCCTTGTACACAAATCGTGCTCTGGGACACAGTTGATATCCGAAATAAGTCGTCAAAAAGAGGCAAACCAGCTGTTTGATTCATTTAAGATCAAACTTCAAGAGTTATCAGCAACCATCAATGGGTTTCTAAAGGAATCGGGTGTAAATAAAAAAGAGGTAGACAAACTATACCAAGTGGCATTGAGCAACCTCAGAAAATACAAATCCGAAATTGTACAAGCATTAAACACCTTAGAAAAAGTCATCGAAAAAGAGGCAAGGTTACAGAAGGAAGCAGACATGCAAGCTATGGATGACATTTCCGTCTCCTGTAGAACTATTTCAAAGAATATATCTGATGTTGAAGCTGAATATGATGCATTGAAAAATGGCAACAAGAAATCACAGCTGTTTACTCTCGTCCATAGGGCCAAATCACAACTAGAAGCATGGGAAAGGCAAAGTAGAGACATAGAAATGAAAAACAGAATTCAAAGGTATACCTTTGAACCAGAATATTTGGTTCGCGATACATTACAGAATCCAGAAGGACTGGGCAAACTGATCCGAAACCAAATGAAAAATAAGCAGACAGGAGAAGTTTCAGCTAAAAGCATGACCGCTAGGCCTAGTAATGGACAGGTATATTTTCATTTAAATCATTCCCTTCTCCTTTATTTGCGCCGTTGCTTTTAGGTTTATTAAAGTAAGGTCAATTTTCAAAGTCGTATACCCATGTATATGAATGAGAAGGTATTACTCGACTGAAACACAATTTATCATTTAATGCACACCCCGAACGTTTGATTCTTGATATGTCACAGAATCCAGATGCAGACACAGTAAACTTGATCCAACCCAAGTAACAAATGAGCAGTCAGAGAATATTTCAGCTAGAAACAAGGCTCCACATGTGTATAATGGACGTGCATGTTTTAATTGACATTATCGATCAATACTATACTATAGTTGCGTCGCCTTACCATTTTCTCAATTTTCACAGATATATGCATCTATAGAAATAGTGTCTTCCCATGAATGAAACACCCCCTTTAGCTTATATACAGGGCTAACTTAAACATTTATATTTTAGTTATGCAGAGTTATTTTACTTCACTATTGCAGATTAGTGATTTCATTTCTCTATGTTTAAATAAGGTTTCTATCGATCGTGAACTAATACCTATTTTTCTTTGATTTGTTTTTAAACAATTGCTAAATTATATTTCAATGTGGTATGCTGAATGCCTTAATAATGATATGATGTGTGTCATTGATGTAATTAAACAGAGTAGATGGCTATGTCGAAAATGCGGTTCAGGGACCCAAAAAGTCGAATTAGCATGTGGTCACGAGTTATGTCAAGACTGTGCTAGAGAACAAATTAACCACGAGAAACCATGTTCAGTCTGTGGTGTTATAACGGGTAGCATATCTATCTATCTATCTATCTATCTATCTATCTATCTATCTATCTATCTATCTATCTATCTATCTATCTATCTATCTATCTATCTATCTATCTATCTATCTATCTATCTATCTATCTATCTATCTATCCGTCTATCTGTCTGTCTGTCTGTCTGACTGTCTATCCATCCATCCATCCATCCATCCATCCATCCATCCATATCTATCTATCTATCTATCTATCTATCTATCTATCTATCTATCTATCTATCTATCTATCTATCTATCTATCTATCTATCTATCTATCTATCTATCTATCTATCTATCTATCTATCTATCTAATAACAGTGATATTGTAATGGATAAAGAATGTATAATTTCATAAGTAATATTCACGTATTAGAGAGAAAAATACTGCAGGAACTGCAATAATTATATTAATAATACTAAGTAAACAAGTATGTGTATTCATATTTACACTCACTATATTTAAATATTAATTATTAATTTTATTTATATTACTAAAAACTGTTATTATTTTTCATCAGCTAAAAGTGTCTCTTCATTTATGATATTTTGATACATTTTTTAACGTTAGTGCATTTAGATTGTTAATAATACAATTTTCGTACCAGGTAGCCAACCTCAAGGCTCATTGGACACTATGGATTATGGGACTGACTAAATAAAAATGACGTTCCAGTTTCGAGATGGGATTCAGATGGTAAAGATTCTAAATTAAATACAATAATTATATTAAAATTCAAATTTACAATTGAATCGGTACAATTTATGACAAACGTTATTTGCAACACTATTTAAATAATTAAACTGACTTTTTGATTCCATGACATTATTTAAAGGAATACGTGCACAATGCAGTTATTTCTTATATAGACAAAGAATGAAAATTAAAACTAGCCACAGTAATTTTCTAAAACTTTGCATGATTAAAAAAAATTCACTAAGACAAATATGTGAAAACATGTAGGATATCGTTCAAATTTTTGAGTTATCTGCCCCTGGATGTTAGGTTTTTCACTATTATATGTCACATTCAACTCAAAATTTAACCTATCAATACCTTATTTTATTTCAAAGTTCTGTTTGTTGTTTCATTTCTAGGCATTATTCACAGTTAAACTACTTTGTTAAATAATTGTTTCACTTTACTTCAGTAAATATACTTTTTTGGAAAAAAACTTTCATAATTCGTGTATGCGACTATAATATAAAATTGTTGAATAAATTTTCTAAAACATTTACGACAGAGAATCAGTACCAAACATTTAAAAATAATATTTGCCCTTGAAATTGATATAAAAAAATCAAAATGCTCATTATCAGGGGCAGATAACTCAAAAATTAAAAGGTGACCACTTATTGTGTTCCCATAAATTTGTTTCTAGAGTAATTTCAAAAATCATGCAAGGTTTTAGAAAATTATCTTGGCTAGTTTTAATTGTCCTGCTTCGTCTATGTAGAAAATAACTGCATTGTGCACATATGAATTTAAGAAAGACAGTTCAGGAATTATAAGCACTTGAATTATGTTAAGAGCTGTAAAATATATCAAATCCATGAACATATATTTTTTACGTTAACATGTATTATTTTATTATTATCAAGATTCTGATAAGGATGATTCAGCTCTAATGATTTATAAACATCATTAGGCAGAGTATGTAAACTCTTGTCCATAGAAGCAAAGTCACTGCGTCCTTTCATCGTTACAAGAATTACAATTAAGAATATCAGCGTAATATTCATATCAGATTAAATTACGCAGAAAATCACTAATTACTATACCATCATTTGCCCAGTCTGTTACTTTGATCACTATGTAGTCGTGTACAATTGTTAGGTACACAAAAGTGCAATGGATTCATGCAGATGATGACACATTTAGGATTCCCAGAATGAATAATCGTTGCATTAACTTGTGAGATTTGTTTTCCAATATTTATCATTTGGTTTTCATTTGTTCAAGTATTCTGTTCTGATCCAATGATTTCAAGGTACCATAATAAACACTAATGGTACTGTATTTTATTTCATTTCGAGTGGAGGTACCATCAGATAGTAAAATTAATGTAGACATTCTATTTGAGATAATGACATTAAGGATCGGTCATATTACATAAATTGTATGTGTTACATTATCTCCATTATGTCCTAAGTACATAAATACCTGTAGCTCTCTTAAATGATCACTCAAGACAGGTTTGGTGTGCTTAAGCGTCTGTGGGGACACCTGTTGTATAAATGTCTATAGAATCCGATTAAAACCATCTAAACGCATTCAAAATCTTAAAGTACAGGTGTGAACTTAGTGGTATAGTGGTTTATACTATCATTCTGTCTGTCATACTAAGGTGGTGGTTAGGTTAACAGAGGGGGTAGCCTGCATGCATGTATTGCAATTAGCTATTGTTGGTGTTGTTATTTGAGAGTCACCATCACTCAAATAAATCATTCAGTTATAATAACACAGCTGAAAGGCTTCCTTGCATAAAATACTCTAAAATAAAACAGGAGCTTGTACCCGCAGAGTATAACTTATTGTAAAAATGCTGTTGTATTGTTTTGTTAAATTAATATAAATATAATAATATTTACCGGATTTTAAAATATTGGGGATATTTTTTAAAATAGCACTGTTTTTGATCGTTTATTTATAGATAAAAGATAACTATTGTTCAATTATGTATTAAATTCAGATGCAAATTAAAGAAATGATCATTAATAGTAGATTTGTTTATATTTTTCTTGTGATATTATCAACAATATGTGCAATGACAATTAAAGCTGTAGTAGTAATATACACAACTATAACAATTAAGTACTTATTGTAGTAATAATAGTAGTATCAATAGAATACATGTTTAAATGAAATTACTAGTGATTTAGAAAAACATTTTAGGTTCCTTAATTTGATATAGCATTTTCTACATTTACACTGTTGTGTGACAGCCACACCACCCACAACCGGGACAGCAGTATCGTGGAAGTACGCTTGTTTGTTATCTGCGTAAAAACAATGATGGTCAGTCTATCAGCAAGCTCCTACAGATCGCCTTTGATAGGAGGCTGATTGGCAGATTCAAAGATGGGACGGTGTGTGACAACGTGGGTCTGTTTGGGAGGGAACCAATGTACGTATGGCGAAAGTATTCATTAGAAAGTCGTTCCTCTTCTCTCCATTTTCTGTGATGAATTGATCCTTCATAATTTTCTGTAAACGAAGGATAGCCGGTGTTATTTTTATGTCTGTAATTTTACCGATATTTCATGAAAGTAGAAAAATACCATTGTCATTTAAATTCGTAATGTAAAATGACACATAAACTTTAAATATCTCGAAAAACAAACGTCAAGAAAAGAAAATAATACACATGATAAGTGTAATAATAAAACTACAGTGAGTTGACTTTATTGACTAAAATTGAATTGTGTATGTAATAAAATCGACGTTAGTTGATTTACACAGTATTAATATAATGAAAATACACTATTCGATAATTAGTCCTTCAGCGATATTGATTATATATTGTATAATATAAGAAGTATTAACAGTATTAACCCGCCGTCGTTTAGACAAAGAGAAAAGTTAGGTGACCATCTAAAGTTAAGTTTGTAGAATTTATAAGGTTAGAGAATACTCAAAGATTTGGAACAAAATTATGCATGATACCACCTGCTTCAATTTATGGAGAAAAAAAACCTGTGTAATCTAAATATTTGTTAAGAAGTAGATCGTCAGAAATTATCCTGACAATGACGCTAAGAAACCCTATATGACCGGTTAGACGCAGGTAGATTTTGTTAGGGCTTGTCTCTATTATATAAATGTTGAAGTTGCCTCAGCAAAGCAACAATATTAATACTTGATTATGTAAACTGTGGATAAGTTTCGTTCCGTTGATAGAAACATGTTAGAATGACTGAAAACTGATTTATTGCAGATCAAGATGATAAAGAAACACAATTATATTATATAGATTTTTTTTATTCCAGCTACTTAGTTGGATACGCCATATTTTTCAGTATAAACTTTTTCATGAGCGTAAATAAACTGATCTTCAAATATATAAAAGGATGTGGATTTTAGCACACAATATATATATATTAAGTTTCAAAGTATGGTTATTGAGATTGATGTCACTGAAGATCAAGTTATTTGACTATAAGTGATTACAAAACTGACATTGCTTGAAACGAAATATCATTTTATAAGAATAATCTGAAAACATTTAATTGTTTTAAGTCACCTGAAAAAAAAAACACGGCATTATGGTCTTATATGTATGCTATGAATGCAAATGTTATTAATGATTAAGGAAAGCTATAAAATATATAGAGGTCTCTAAAAATTGTGATTAATTTCACTATTTCATATGTATTTTTATTTGGCGATTTTTAGTTATATTTCTCTTTACTTGCCCTATGCACTGTATGTAAAGGCCTCTATTTGACACCCATTAATTAGAAAAACAAAAAACCCAGATATATCACTACTATCAAATCATCATTTATACTTTAATGAAATTATCACGTAAGTAGGTGATGGACCACCGACCCATGGTTTTCATATTTCGCGGAGAATAAAGGAAATAAATAACTTAAAAAAATAATAATTGCAAAATGGTGTTTAAGTTTATACACACTGTACTCTTAGTGTTTTCTGCCAATAAGTTAATATTTTAGATAATATACAGATTTTAAAACATCCAGGGATGATCTTATAGGAATATACCACGGTGTAAATATGACCGGTGTTGAGCAAAGATACCGTTTTATTTTAAGTATCATCTTTCTATTGATAATACTTTTTAACCAGCGTTTCATGAAAGTTCCTATCATTTTTAGAGACAAAATTATTTCATTATCAATAACTGAATATTAAAACAGTCTGTTTGAGACAGAAGAATGAACGAAAATCAAAACAAAAACAACAACAACAACAATAACATCAATCTAAAATGTCATAAATTATAGATGTATGATCTACCGCAAAGCAAGTCATACACTGATCGCAATTAAATGACTATGCATGTTAAGCCATTATAAGCCACTATAAACATGTAATCTAATAAATTCAGCAAACGATGCGTGGAATAAATGTGTTAAATGTGAAACACACTCAGATTTAGAATGACATTTTTAAGTGTCATTAAATCAATGGGTACATTGCCATATATTTATACGTTCTTACGAAATGTATTTAAAAATGTGAGTCGTTTTCTTATTAGTATTCTGTAGCATTGGTACAATGAATTAGCTCGAAAACATCAAGTTAATCAAAACTACTTAATGTGAGCATTTGCCAGTAGCAAATAATAATTGCTCATAAATTATATACATTGATTGAATGTGCTGCTGGTTTCAATTAACGTTTTCCAATTGATTATTTTTCTTCATCAAATTAAGTTTTATATTTATCCTCATTGTATAAGCCGCTTGATAATATTAAAATTCTGGTATGTGCATGTACTGTAAAATTAAGCAGATAAACGGAAATGCGTAAATAATATTACATGTGGAATGAACAACAACCACCGATTAAGAAGTTTCATATACGATATGATATAAATGTGACAAGAAAACGTACTCGAATCGTCGGATTAGCGCTACTCTATATACCACATGCATTATAATAAATTCACATTAATCGATATTAAACGCATATAAAACGCCGTGGTCCAGTGGTAAAGTACCCGAATCTCAGGCGAAAAGTACCGGTCCTACCCGGAAACAATCGAGAGGGATTATTATAAGGTTTAATAAAATGTTTCCCAGTCGACGTTAAATATATGTTTAAACTTACACAAATAAGTTATGATTCAAAACCTCAGGCATGTTGTTTTTGTTTGTTCTACTAAATTTCTTAATAGGTAATAAAACAAAAGCTGCTGGTGATATTGAAATTCTATAAAACTTAGACACGTTATATAAGATTTGAGTTGTATTTTAATTTTTAAAAATTTTTTAATTTTTTTTCTAATATAAGAAAAATTTGAAAGCGGCTGAATATTTTACAGTGACAGCCTGAATTTAATATGACAACAGTTAAGTAATGAAAGATGAACAACATACTTTTAAGATATACGTTCATAAGTAATATGTATCACTAAAACAATAAAAAATTAAACATACTTTTATTAACATACTATACAACCATGCACTAGGTTTAAAAGATACAAACATTTCATTGTCGTATCAAGTATGATAATACAAGGTAACAATACGTCGGATTCCATAACTTGTCAACATTTTTTTTTTCGTTTTAATATGAACATTTTTGAATATGTATCTTCCTTATGTATCATATGAATATGTTTTAAAACATTTATATGTATATTTTTATTAAATGTTAATCTTTAGTACATAAACATACAACCGAAGGATAGACTATGTGATACTGTAAGTAGGTTGAACTAAAACCATTTTATGTATTCTGATTAAATATATGTCCTTCATTCTAGTTTATACACACTACTCATTACCTTTAACTCTGACATAACAAACAAGGTGAAATCTAAGTATATAAGGGAACTATGTTTTTAATGTAAGCGTATTAGTTGCCTTAAGTGTTTAGCAAAATTTAATCATATACTATCCATATGTAACTACAAGTAACTTCATCTTTTGTCATTTTTAATCTTTACTTCGCTATTATTATATATATTGAAAAATAATATTTATAACACTAACGTCTATTATTTCAAAACCTTACTTTATACACACACTTCTGTTTTCGTAAAATCAGCTTTCATTTTATATATCGGAGGAACAGCATGTTTTGATACCCTGCTGATGTTCTATACATTTTGTACGTCACAATCAATAATAAAAATAATTTTATCTAAAATTCAAGAACGGTTATTTAATTTTTTTTATAAGGAAATGAAATACAATTAACAATTTGATTCCATATCAATACGTTAGCAATATATGACGGTATATAAAACAGCGCCGGCGAGAGAGTTGTGTAAGGAGTTTGGTTGGTCAGTCTTGAGGGCACTCTCCGTGGGGGCGAGCGGTTCAGATTCGTCTTTAGACTGGGTTAGTACCGGGTGCAATTTTTAGGCTGATCTATTGTCTAAATGTACTTACAGTACACTACCATCACCTGGTTACTTGTCCAAATTATAAAGCAAACTTGCATTCATTAATAATCCAAAGCTCTATATAAAAGCAAGAGATACATATTTTTCATGCAACTTAAGAACAGCAGTATATTGATTCAATACGTTCATTACATCAAAGTTTTATTTTTGAACTGGTCATCAGAAGCATTTACATTGCATCTCATGACGTAATAATCTTAACCTAAAATCACCATTTTCAAACTTACATGATATGTTTTATAACTTGTCGTAAAAATTTAAATGTAAAGTTGTAAAGTGTATTTTTTCTTGACAATATCGTTATATGTTATTAAACTATATAATGATTTGGAGTTAAATAAGAGTAAAATAAAAGCAATTCCGTTCATTATAACAGACAATAAGAAGTGGAATAAGGGAAAAAACAATTTTTGAAAGAAACATCAGTACATAGGTTATTTCAAAAGCATTGTAAAATCCCGATCTTACGAAAGTTACTTGTATTTGAAAATCTGAACGCCACCAAGGAGGATCCGCATTCACTCTGATTCGTACATTCTAATAGTGTTAATATTAGCTAGCCATTAAACATCGTTTGTAACATACAACATACAACACACCTGGCGACTGAATTTGACACATATCCCAGTACCATCGATTGCAGTGATGTCAACGTCAGTCACAACAATAGTTTGTAGGTCATTATTAATTTGCCAAGTACTCTTCATTTTTCGTTCACATTTAATCAATGCATTACACTTTCAAATGTTCTATACGTGGCATATTCGATTTCTGGCATTTTCGCTGACATTAATATATTATTGATACTATTAACTAATTGCTCCACATTCTTGACATATGCTGTTGTTGTTTATTATTTTAACTTAAAAGCATTTTTTTCGGTTTCAGTGGTTACCGGTAAGTTAATCTTTTGATTCTTTTTTAACCTTTATTTTGCTATTTGTTTTTGATATAAAATGGATTAACACTGACATATATTGGAAAATTAAAATATTTTATAAACAAATTTCTATTACCTCAAAACCTTACCTAATACACACTTTTCTGTGTTCGTAAAATCAGTTTTTCTTTCTTTGAATCGGAGCAACAGCGTGTTTTGATAACAATGCTGATGTTCTATACATTTTGTACGTCACGATCAATAATTTTATCTAAAATTCAAGAACGGTCATATTAGTTTGAAAGTATACCATTTATATAAGAAAAAGAAATACAGTTTATAATTGGATTAGATATTGATTAAAGTTAGTAATATATAACGGTATATAAAAACAGCGCCGACGAGAGAGTTGTGTAGGGAGTTTGGTTGGTCAGTCTTGAGGGCACCCTCAGTGTGAGCGAGCGGTTTAGATTCGTCTTTAGACTGGGTGCGAACCGTGTGCATATTTCTGGCTTACCAATTGTATAAACGAACTCACAGTACACTAGCATCTCCCGGTTACATGTCTAAATTATTTTGGAAAGTTGCATGCATTAACAAGTCAAACTACTATATTTAAACATGAAATACTCTTTTTTTTCATGCGAGCTTAACAGTAGTAATATATTGATTCAATTCGTTCATTATCACATTCAAATTAACTAAATC
The DNA here is from genome assembly GCA_021229015.1 of Solen grandis. NCBI lineage: Eukaryota > Metazoa > Mollusca > Bivalvia > Adapedonta > Solenidae > Solen > Solen grandis. Next base: position 25,863,045 of record CM037791.1, on the reverse strand, counting down.
AGTATTTTAGTTCCCTGTAATCCTAGATAAAACCACAAAACTGCCTCCGACATTTTTATTTTTGCCCTGAATCAATGCTGTTTAGAATAATCTGTTCGTTGACAAATCGTTTAGGAAAAACTCCCTAATTAATCGTTGGCGATGATATTGTCTTACAACCAAAGTTTTGATTGGATAAATCGATGCCGTCAGACACTGTACTTTTGGTCGACGATGCAACAGTGGTGTTTTGACTTTCAACTGATAACATTTCAATACAATTTTATTGTTGTGTTTTAATATCATACGTTACAAAAGCAATATATGTTTGATAAATTCGGTATTTGAACTAATAATTGATAAGTATTAGCATAAAAGTCACTGGTTAATCATTTATCATTTTGAAAGACGGGTTGGTTAATACACGATCTTAAGGCTTCACTCCTTACACTATATACAAACCTTTATATCTACGGCGATTTGCAGAGGCTGTTTAAGCCTCCCCTGAACATGGACGACGGGTACGAATACGAAGATGATCGTGTTTCAGCCACGGTTTATTTTTGTTTGCACTAGTACGTTCTCCTGTAGACGTGATGGTGTTAAACATACGTATCTGTATATAAATAGTCTGCCTGAAGCAGCCAAAAATACGAGTGACATTAATTACCGTTGACAAGCAGCATGTTTTCTCTGACCTTTAGAAAGACGTGTCATTGTTATTTTTTATCTCTGCTTAGCAATAAATGATTAAATATCGTTATATGTGATAATGGTGCATTGTTAGGAATAAGGAAAAAAATGAAAGAAGCATCAGTACATAGGTTATTTCAAAAGTCATTGTAGTATCCATATCTTACGAAAATCACTTTTTAAAGTTCTGAACGCCACCAACGAGGATCCGCATTCACTCTGATTCGTATATTTTAATAATGCTAATTCTATATAGCCAGTAAAATCGTTTGTAACATACAATATGCTGCTCATTAAGCGACTGAATTTGACACATATCCCAGTACCATCGATTACAGTGATGTCAACGTCAGTCACAACAATAGTTTGTAGATCATTATTAATCTGCCAAATATACACTTCGTTTTTCGTTCACATTTAATCAATGCATTACACATTCATATATTCCGTACGTGGTTTATTCGATTTCTGCCGTTTTCGCTGATATTAATAAATTAGTGATACAATTAATTTATTGCTCTAAACTCCTTTTGGGCAGCCATGTTTGTTTACCTGTTATATCATATTATCGTGAAAATCGTTTAATTGTCACATACACATTTTTAGTTTCCAAGCGGTTACAAATAGAAACTGAGTTATCAACAAGAACTCAAATGGTGATGAATGGCTTATTGGAATGACACGAGAAGGTGAATCCCTATTAGTGACGTTCAGGTCCAACAATCCAACAGTGTAGCACAGCGAAGGATAACCTAGGGATTAATTCTAATCAATAGTTTAATTAATAATCTTAATTAGCCGCGAAAAGGCACATATGATTTGACTAGCGATTTCAAAATTAACGTATTCTGGTGCTGAGGGTACCAAGAATTGCCTATTCTGATAGAAATAAAATGTACTGTTTATAGCCAGATTTAAATTACCATGAGTTCTAACTAATAAATATCAACGGAACAAACTCTCCTACACGAAATACAGATACAGTTATGCGTTACCACTGACTGCAAGTATTGTATGGATATTACTTTCTTTTTTTTCCTTTTTGTTCTATAGCTCAATATAAAATACACAAATTAAGCAATGTCGTTTATAAAAAATATGTTTTATTGAGACAATTTTAAAACTTACACACTTTTTCCATATTCCTACTGTATTTGATATGTGTACAATACGATTAGGTTACAATATCTTCTGAAGGACCTGCCAAACTTAAATTGACACCTTAATTCGATTTGATTATATCACAAGTTTAGTTATATATGGATAGTGCTATTTCATACACATATTTATTAAACCAAACGGATGCTTCCTGTGATATAATATATCTCCAAATTCTTGACTGTATGTTTTCTATGTTCTTGAGTAAATATCAAAGCTGTCCCACATAGATAATTATATACAGTATCATTCATATATACTATGCGCAAAACAAATTAACACAAGGATAAACTATTTTGTTACTCCTAAATAGAACCCGATTGTGTGTATCCGGACGATTTCCTTATGATTAATGATGCTGTTTTCTTTCATGAACTGTTTAAAATCTTTGCGGCGAGTATCCCTTAACTTATCCTAATAGTTCACGTTTCTCTTTTTAACGCACACTCATGATTACATCGTGAATACATATAGCAACTATTTTATGATGAATGAAGTTACTTAATTTTCATTGCAGTCTTTGTAAATACAGTTTGTGATCAAATTGTAATGCATCTAAATAATGATGTTTTAAATAAATGAATACAGTTCGAAATGGCCATCGCATATAATGGTGATTTCATTTTGTGGTGTTGTAGACATTCGTATAGCTGCCAACCTTAATGTAGATTTATTCTAAACTTAAATATACAGATACTAATACATCACTTGTATTGTCCTAGGATTTTTTCCCTTCAATGTTACGAATGTCATTCGAAACGTTATAGTGCTGCAACCAAATATGTTTTGATAATGATGACTTAAAACAAGCATATCTTGTATGATAAGGATACTGTTGATTGATGATCTAGAATTATTTTTCTTTTTCATTAGATTTTTTTTACTTATTTGATAAACATCAAATTCCAAACAGTAATTTATTTGATTATATTCTTATGGATAAACTTATGTCATTTTATGGACGTTGAATCTTCAATATTCTGGTAATACTCATATTACCAAGGAGTTGACAATTTTATGTAGTGTAGTAAATATGTCTTATGTCATTTTATGGACGTTGAATCTTCACAGCACAATATTCTGGTAATACTCATATTACCAAGGAGTTGACAATTTTATGTAGTGTAGTAAATAGGTTAACTGTAAATATATGAGTAAAATCCTTTAAGGCAAAGTTACACATGTAACTATTAATTCCATCAATGCTACCCCGTGAACTTGTCCTCATACCAGTTCACACTATAACCACTTAATTTGTGTTTTGTATTTCCAGATTTATATAGGATTCCAGTTTAATTTATGCATACAATCATAAATGAAATAATGAATGGGTTTAAGAACTGTTGTAATATCTACAATTTCTTGCTCCTAAAATGCAATAAAATGTTAACATATATGAATCATAAGTTATTATATACTGAGTATTTTAAAACACGTACATGAATTTAATTTTAAAAAAGTGTGACCTAGAAAAAGTAGCATATTGGTAATATCTTTAAATTCGGTCATATTTCTGTATTTATCATTTCAGATGGTAATACATTATATATTTTCATTGAAAAAGGGCCTGCTCTAGCATTGTATTCAGTGTAAATGTCAAAATGTCATTGCAACGGTACCTATGACGTTCTGTTACTACTGGATTAATATTATTGCATGTGTATATTTCCTGTGCTATGATGTAAACAAATCACACAAAAATGTCAATATACTGATTTAAAGTTTTATTTAAGTTCAAGTTTAAATTTGAACTTCATGTTATTTTTGTTATACATAGTGGAAGAATAAATGATCGTTTGATACAAATTTGTATTCAGGTGCAAGCAGAATAGAAATAACTCGATTTAAATCAGAATAAAAAATGTGTTTATTATGGATTGGATTATGAAAATTACTCAAATTACTCAATTTATATTCGGACATTTTTCATTTGAAATCGTAATCTCCTTATGATATATATTTTTATGTTGAAAAAAATAGGGAAACCGGGAAGGGGGACACAAAGGGCATAGCTTAAGATATTATTTTTAAATCCGTTTGTCTTTAAAGCATAATTCACAATCGGCTATTCTAACCGTTTAATTCATTGTATACCGGAGAAATGCGGCTACATGTGTCCAATATTAACGTCGTCTTGAAAACAGCAATAGATATTTAATATTTATTAACATTTATTGCGTAAATGAAACAAAATCAATGCATACATTCATTCATCAGGTCTGACTTAATCTAAAAAAAAAATACATGTATCAACTTAAAATCAACGTCATTTCGAAATGTTCATTAACGAGGGTCATCCAGAAATGAATGAGAGTTGCTTAATTACGAAAAAAACTACAAGTTTTACTCACAAAATCTTTTCATAGTCCCTCAAAATTATCTCCCGCTGATGCTATGGTCGACTCCCATCTTTTTGGCAGATCCCGAACTCCCGTAGCTAGGCAACCTTTGTTTATGTCCCTAATGACCGCGTTCACGGCGACATATAGTTCATTCAAATCGTCATATCAGACTCCTCGTAGTGGTTCTTTAAGTTTTGGAAAATGGTCGTAGTCGGGGGGACTTATGTCTGACAAATATGGCGGGTGATCAAGAACTTCCAAGTGGTACCGCTCGAACACGTCTCTAACAACGCCGGACGTGTGCGGCGTGGCGATATCATGCAACATTAATGGCGTCACCTGTAAAAGTTCCGGTCGTTTGCGGCGTATCGCTGATCGAAGAATTTTAGTCAAATACCACTCATAGTACTCTTTATTAACCGTGCTTCCATGTGGAACTCTGTGTGTTGTCAAAACACCGTAAAGGTCGTAAGCAAATATGTTTAACATCTTTGGACAGTTCATACTGCGGCGATATTTCACAGGTCTTGGCGAGTTAGAAGTATGCCATAGCATCACCTGAATACGGGCCCACATTATGCAGTAAAATTATATTCATTGAAAATACAAAAAGACGCATTCAAAATACTGTATCTAATCAAGAAATACACAATGTTTTTTTTTCTCCATTCGAGCTTAACAAAAGCAGTATATTGATTCAATAAGTTCAATTTAAAATAGTTTTATGTTTGAACTGAACATCAGAAGCATTCACATTGCATCTCATGACATAAAATCTTAAATCATGAGATGTACACAAACCCAAAAAGAACGCTATTCACATGATTCAATTAATGCTATATATTTACATAAATGTTTTAATATAAACTAATTTTCGCCCTTTTCGTGGAAAAGTTTGTCCACGAATTTTAATCCCCACGAAAACTTATCTCTAACATAGGTCTCACGCTTTCTGAAACCTAGATCCACGAATAAATGTACTCACGAAATTCCCTTCGGCACCTAATCAACGAAATTCAATGTCAATGAAAATTATTGATTTTACAGTATATATTTTTTTCATGACAACATCATCAATTGTTATGAAACTATATAATGATGAGCAGATAAATGAAAACAGTCCCAATCTTTATAACATAATATAAGAAATGACAAAGCGCACTAAACGTCGCATCGCGGAATCGACGTAAAGTTGTAAGAGTATGTTTGTAATACCCTGTGATTCCGACAGGATTGGATTTCGGGGAACATTTCAGATATTTACTTGATCTGGCTCTCTGGAACAATGAATGTATATGTTCTAAAGGTGCATGTCCGAAGATATAGTAGGCCAAGGCAAGATGTCAACGTTTATTTAAGCCAAATATTGTCTGATTATAAGTGCAGTGTTAGACATTGCGCTGTTATGTCCCGGGTCCTGTATACTGCATGATGGTATCAAGCATCAGAAAAAAAATGTTTCTATAGCTTTGAACATTGCAATTATCTAGAAGTTTGACCAAATCAGTGTTCTGATTCCCTGTAATCCTAGACAAAACTATGAAACTGCCCGAATGAAGTAAAGTATCAGTTCGTCGACAAATCGTTTAGAGAAACCGCCCGATAAATCTTCTACATCAACTAATAAGTCATTTATTGAGTTTTAAAAACAAATACTACGCCATTTGGACTATAACAACTTAACCAAAACCAAGGTTTTGATTGAATAGATCGATGCCGTCATACAATGTACTTTTGGTCCATATCGTTACAGTAATATTTTGACTTGCATATTAATATTATTTATATTCAATGTTATTGTTGTGTTTGATATAGTAGGAATTTCCTTCATAACCACACTGTATTAAAACATGAGATAACTCTTAACATTACAGGAGCCTCCGTGGCCGAGAGGGTAAAGTCGCTGACTTTAACACTCACTCAGCCCCTCATCGCGTGGGTTCGAATCCCGGCATGGTCATTCGGATTTTCATGTGAGGAAGCCTTCCAGCTGGCTTGCGGTAGGTCGGTGGTTCTACCCGGATGTCCCCGTGCATTCGGGGTCTTCCTCCACCAGTAATTAGCTGGACGTCGCTATAAGACTTAAATACTGTCGAAGCGACGGTAAACCCAAATAGTCAAGTCTAAACCGTACATACGTTTAAAATTAGATAAGATATTTACACTGAAATATGTAAACCTGTTTGCATTTGATATGTCTAGAAATACGGTTAGGCTACAATATTTTTGTGAAGGACATGCCAAATTTAAGTTGACACCTCAAGAAGATTAAATCAAAACATGAAATAAAATACATAACATACAAAACAATTTAAATAAAAACAGATGTGTCCTGTGATATATCCCCAGGATCATGACTTCTTGTTTCCCATGCTCTTAATAACTATCGTTTTATATATGAATTACCCGTGTTAGTAATATAAAAGACAAATCATTGCGGCGAGTATCCAATTACTTATTCTGAAATGTCAGGATTCTCTACAAATTTAGAAATAGAAAAGGAAATTTAACCATAGGAAACAGACCATTCATTATATCGAAAAAAAAACAAAAAAAAAAAAACAATGCCATGCTATCGTCATGTATAAAATGTACGAACTTTATAATGAAAAGTCTGGTGTTTAAGATATGTTCCCATATTAGGTTATGATCTCGAAATAACCATGTGATTTTCTATCGACCTCCATATCTCGAAAACATACTAGAGAAGAAAAGTAGAAACACCAGTCTTACACAAATATCCGTTGATATTAGTTTACTAAGATTTCATTTCATCCGAATGGATAGCCAATGAAAAATTCTAAACGATAAGAAACATGCGATTTGGGTTTGGTAAGTATGATGATCTGTGATCATTCATTCATTGTGATCGGCAAATCGGTAGGCTTGTAGAAATTTGTTCGGGTCACGTTTCGAATCAGACAAAATGACAAGTCTAGAGACGTTAGGGAACGATATTTGATTATATCTGGCATGCGAAAAAAGGCATTCTGATTTGTAATTTATATATAAAGGTATCAAAACTTAATTAAATTTGTAATTCAACAATTTCCGCCATATAGATAATCGACGTAATTGTTGTAATGACCTGGTCTGGCCTGAATCTGCTCTGTTTGCAAATAAATATATATAAAAAGATTCATTTATTTTATTTAATGACAACATCCTATTCCACAATACACATTTAGTTGTCAGTAGTTGATACATGTACAACAATTGCTTTATAACCATTACCCCTGTTTACGACGTTTAAATAGTCGTTTTGTAATAAATCTAAATTGAATTAAGGTAGTGCATGTCATTTCATTTTATTAAATAAACTGTTCCAAAATTGTGTTCATGATCATTATATAGTTTACAATAGCGTTTTAAAATACAAGTTTGTATAACCCTTGGCATCATATGCCAATATCTTTTGAAAGTGAATTTGACTTTGAAATAAGGATATGAACACGATCTGAATCGGTTCAACTATATAAAATAATCTAAACATCGTCTTTTATTCATGGAGGTTAAGATATTGAATATTCGTATTATGAATTTAACTACTTCCTCTTGATAAAAAAAAAAACATTAATATTGAGCTGAAAGGTACAGAGTATTTGCGGCCAAATCTAATTATGTATATTGAGCTGAAATGTACAGAGTATTTTCTTCTGTAGTTTTAGGGGGGGGGGGGGTTACATGTAAAGAGCTGCCTGATATTCTCTTCCTACCGTCGCTCTCTCTCTATCTCTCTCTCTCAGGGATATGCATATATGTTTCTTGTTCAATTCATTCATTGATTTTGAAAATGTATATCTAAATGTTTTTTTCATATATATGTTTTGTTAGGGTGATAATTGAAATATTCCCATTCTGCATAAATAGAAAAGTATACAAATTTAATTAATATCACCAAATAAAGCTCATTTTACATACGTCAGTATTGTTTAATTATTAGAATTATTACTAAGTACTTATATTAAAATACAGAATATGAATTAGTCAAGGTCGATGAAAAAATCTTACTGAGTGCAAAACAGACAGCAACAAATTACTTTGGAACACCGCTTCCGGAGCTTACATTATTTCAAATCGGCAACAACGGACTGTAAAAATTAATAGAAAATGTTTGCGTCTCATCTTATAAGAACTTGATATATTTTATGATATTAAGCAAAGAGCGTGTTATATAGTGTCATTAGTATTGGATAAACGGCTGTTGACAATATTAGTATTGCAAAATTGAAATCATGATTATGAAAGTCAATCACGTCACGTAATGTATCGAATATGCATATACATTACCCTTAACTTATGATACTTTGTTAAAATTCTGGGAATATGGAAAAGAATGAAATTAAGATTATATTTGTTTTTCATATTTTACACATAGTTCTATAAGGATATGTTTCTGAAGTGCTTGTTTACATGTACGGGAACAATCACTATCATGTTTAAATTCAATTTGAATACTTGCTGAGTTTTGTTGAACCTGTTAATTAACCATATAATGAACATAGGGATGAACCGGTTTTCAACTGATACATCAGACGAATATTCCTTTAAGAAAAAAATAATTAAGAACAGTGTTTGTTCTTATATGTGCACACTAATAGGTACAATCCACACACAGAATTACTCGTTACATATATAAAAATGGCAAGGAATTGTACATGCCTTAAATAAATGCTCAAGACCTAACGTATATTTAAATACGAAAAGTATTTTTAAATGAAGTATGAAGTAAATTAATTGGTTTATGCTATTCTCTTTTAATGTTGTTGTATTTTGTGAGGGTGGTATTGTTTTCCAATAAGATTCTAAAATGCAGTAAAGGTTTATAACACATGAAACTTTGCAAAAGACATATATTTACATAAGGAAAATAAATAATTGTTATACACTAGTCTTAAAATACTAGGAATGTTCATGAATTTCCTAAAATGTTTATAAATCTCCATCATGTTTTTGATGCAGTCCCGAACAAGACTTTGCTTTAAGTGTAGCTGACAAATATCAAAGGTATGTTTACACTGCGACGAAAACCAGTGACGTTTAATAATACTGGAGTGATACATCGCAAAAAGGGGTTCTAGTTATAATAAGTGCAACTTTGTTTTGAACTTTCTTTAGTAAATAAAGGGCGGATCTTTGGTATTACAAAGCATTACAATATCCTAGTAGAAAGATTTTATGTCACAACAATTATAAAAGGACCTATTCATTTTAAGTTTCATGTAACAGGACCTGATGACAGATATCACGTGTTTTTCCGTGATCATTTTGAAAACAAGAAGCGGCCCTAGATTTGGAATACAATTTGAATTTTGAGAAAAGATATCCTATTTTGTTTTGACAGAGATAGGCTGGCTTTTCCTTTTTTTTCTTTTTTTTTTTTAAATATAAACAAGATGATGAGACTAAGTTACTTGAGACCAATCAGTTTTTCTCACCCGTAATCATTCTGTTGAATTACAAACTGGAAACTACTTTTTTTATTTATTCAATTTTTGCTTTAATTAGACTCTTATTTTCATGTGAGGAAGACTCCCAGCTGGCTTGCGGTAGGTAGGTGGTTCTACCCGGATGCCTCCGTGCATCCGGGGCCTTCCTCCACCTGTAATTAGCTGGACATCGCTATATGACTGAAATACTGTCGAAGCGACGGTAAACTCAAATAGTCAAGTCAAAAAATATTTTTCTATGAAGCTTATTGTTGAATTCAATTCCCTTTGGCAAATATGGTCACATCATAAATGGTTACCATAATTCCTAAAATAAATTTGATCCCTTGAAAAATGAGACCCCTGCCGGTCAGCTAGTTTCTTTAAAACACTCTTTATAGAACATTTCAAAAATCTTTTGTGAAACCAATGGTCAGAATTTGATTATTTTTTGCACAAATGGTCACCCCATGAATGTTTACCATAATTGCTAAAATGAAGTTGATCCCTTTGACAAATGAGGCCCCAAGGGATCGTGCAGTTTCCTTATAGAAACGACTTTAATTATTTTAAATAAGGTGATGTACTCTGGTGAGCGATCTAGGGTCATATGGCCCTCCTGTTTGTAATTGTGTTTTCCTCTTTTTAATGGAATATGAATATTGGTAAGTGTCATCTTAGTCACGCTGTGACAGGTATTTGAAAAGCCAACCCATTCGTTTCACTATTATCCTTCAATCCTCTGTGAAAACAACATGGGTTGAATTATAGGTACATGTCATAAATGAGTAGGAAAGCGTTTGAATACATGAGGTATATTTTGTTTGATAATACATAATGCAGAATGTGCTAAATCCCACTTATTTTACTCAATTATATAATGATTACAATAAATTTTAGATGTACATATCAACTGGACAGGTCTTAAAACGGAATCACTCGCTAGCAACACAACATATCGCGTACATCATTGGTAATATCATTAAATACAACGGCAGATATGTAAGAAAATACATAAACTATTTACAGAAGATCTCATTCCAATGAATAGAAAAATGTGAATTTTAAATTCATGACTTATTCAAACGAAAAAACAAATGAAACAAATGCATAATAATTTTAAAAATGATTAACTACCATCCTCCGACACGGTATCACTGACAGTAATCAAACTTTTCATAAATATTTCACCTGAAAATATTCGGAGACTAGAACAAAAGGCTAAAATAAAATAAAAATAAACAAAATACTAACAAATGGGAGTCACGTTTAAATGTAAAGTTGGTCATAACTGTCTTATCTAATTTTATTCCGTATTCGCTTAAAAAGAAGACCAACTTAGTTAACGAGATTGTTAATGCAGTTTTAACCAAGTAATTTTACTGGTAAATAAGTAAGACACCAATTTATAAACTTAATCATAGAAAAACAAACCGATGCAAACATTACATAAGAAAAAAATAGACATGCATTGGTGGGACTGTAATAAAGTTAAGCATATTTTAGTCCTGATTTTGATTAAACTAAATAAATGTCTTTTCCTTGTATTATATAAATATGGGAAAAAAAAGTAAACATATCTACATTCAACGGAAAATGCGATTCGGGACAATCTATATATGTACCTATTTGTATACATTTATACATGAATTACATTCTTGAGCAACGTTTCTGAGGATACTAACGGTATGTGTTACTTGATAATTAAGAACACTGCAGTCACCTGTTGGTATCAAACCTTTTTGTGGATCAATTAATCACGTATCTGATTGAAAATGTTTCAATGATGCATTGTCTTCTTTTCTCTGAACTACATTAACTTTCTATTACATGTATATACCAAATTTTATGATTTTTTCCTATGAACTACATTAATCATTTATAAACCTAGATTATGATTTTATCAGGTCTGTAACTGTTAAATTAATTGGTAATAATACACTCTATATGTGATACCATCACCTTAAGTAACTCGAATATAAATTAAGGTGTTTGCCGATTTTTGTTCTCTAAATTTTTTATGAAAGAAAATTCCCAAAAAATATCTAAAAACTAAAATCAAGGGAAGCAATATTAAAATTAAACCCATTTCTCGTGTCAACATAGACACACTTATAAAAAAAATAGTGGACAATACGAACTAAACATGAAGAATAAGAAGCAAATCTGGCAGTAGTTTTCTGATGCATGTTCAATGTTCAATTTGAAGTGTGTAGTAATAGCAAATGCGTGATTTCCTGTACATAAATTGAATCTATTTTAAACTAATAACTGTTCTCCTTATCTCCTTGATTCTTTTTTCTTGTTTAATCATCAGTGATCACATCCCGCCTGTAACTGTCGACATAGACCCTAGCCGAGGAAATAAATAAACTTCCCCAAGTACCATTCATATTTTGATGACGCAGAAATTATATTGAGTTTTATAACAATCTGGTAACGGATACCCCTGCAAAATATTCCCCCGTGGACCTCTGTGTTACGCTTCGGAGCAGAATGGACAATGGTAGATTTAATATATTGTGTTGATATATATTAAATAATTATTTGATTGTTTTTATTTATTATTAAGATACATATGCAACATATGGTAATCAGAGAAAAACAAATACATATAATAATCATCGTTTTCGTTATAAACATTTTTTTTTCTTCATAATATTTTTGAATAATAATTGCTTATAACTTGTTAAAGTGTGTTTTGAACTTCCTTACCTTACCTTATAAAGAAAGCCACATGTACAATAATATATTTAATTGGGATTTATTTAGATCAATTTAAATTTGACTTCAATTTTGGATTGGCCAATATATCGTAATTGCGAGATGATAAACCGATGAATTCAGAAACAAAAATTCCGTAGAATGTTGTAAACGCATGCGAATTATTTTGTAATCTGTAGCATTTTTTCAGTTGAAAGTACATTCATTATCATGATAAGCGACATATACAGTGTATCTCGATAAAAATATATATTTGCCGATGTGCCATTAAGATTAAAAATTGAACTTGACTTGGGAATCTGAAGATATCGGATATTCGTGTTACATTAATATACAACTGAAAGGTACAAAATGTTTATGGGCAAACCTACTTATGTGATTCCGGTTCTGTTTATACATGCACAGAGCAGCCTGAGAATCTTTTGGCCAACGTTACTGGAATTAGTCTTAACTCATTTGCAATGAGTACAAATGGTAACGATGTAAATAGTGCCTTACAAATAACGAATTTGGTTGTTCTTATTTGTGTATATGTTATCAAGTCTGCAAGTTATTCTCAGTCATGTCTTCAGATTAGATTAGAACATTTCCATTTAAATTAAGATACTTCAATTCCTAATCTCTCTCCCTCTCTCCCTCTCTCTTTCAGATATATGTATATAGGTTTCTTATTCAAAATGGAAATATGATTCATATATGTTTTCTTTTGGTGATTATTGAAATATCCCTATTCTGTATAACGAGAACACATACAAGCTGTAACAATATCACCAAATAAGACTTAGTTTGAATAGGTCAGTAGTGTTTAATCATTTAAATTATTACCTAGTACATATATTAAAATACAGGATGTGAATTATCTAACAAAGATATTTTCATCAAAAGTCATTATAAAATATTTAAGGGATAAGAAAGCAGTAGGTGAACATAGTGGATAAGATGTTTTCCGCATTCTAGTAATTTAATTCAAGTTACATTACCATAATATGGATTTTAGCATCCGGGATTTTAAGGTGTCGATATGGCAAACCGGAACTTAAGATTTAAATGTTTGAATCGAAATCGTTGTAAATTAATGTTTATCAAATGGTATGTCATTATCATTGTGTCAAAGTAAATATTCCAATATGTTTTATGCAATTTATAACCGTTTTAAAATAGTTTATCATCTGAAATACTGTGAACAACGCCGAATGCCTTACTGTTATAAATATTTTCATTACAGTTATGGGACCTGAGGTTATTTTCCACAAATGTAATAAACAAGATAGTATTGATTCGCAGTCATATTCAAATACGTACATATGATTAATGTTAAGGTTGAGACATAGTTATTCAATACTCTGGTGGACATATGGACTTTTAATTAGAAGGATTATTACTTTATTGACCTCTATACTTTTGACGGTATATTTTGTATATGAGACCGCTTAAAACGCATTCAAATATAGATTCAGAAGTGTTTGCAGAATCCCCTATATAGTATAATGTTGATATAATTGCGGTTAACTGTAAGTACAAACGAGCGAATAGTTTGTTTCTGTATTACGTACGCTATAAAACAACAGTCAGTGATTTTCAAAAGTGTTTTCATAAAAACACTGTGTAAAGACGTTTTTAGAATCATTTAATGTTTGTTTAACGAATTTTAAATTAATTCATTATATCGAATAAAAATCTTAAACTTAGATGTTTATTAATGTCATAATATTACAGCATAAGTCGCCTTTTCTTATTGTTTAGATATATAGTGGACCAGATATAAAAATGGAAGTATCAGACAGCATATCAGAAAAATTACTTTACTTTTGTCGTTGATATTTTGAAGGTGCCTTTATTGTTATAGGTTGAGTAATGGAATAACCGTATATATTTAATATATGCGCATACAATTTTTTATATGTAGAACGCATATGTAAACTCAATTCGCATTATTTAAAACACATAGACATACCTTAATATGATTCATTTAAACATGTCAGAATGTTTCAGATATATCGTGAAATATTTAACATTCAAGCACGACTCGCATCTTTGTCTCTATACTCTATTCAGAAAGAAGGGAACATGTGTGTACATTCTCAACGAAGCACAGGTCACAACGCGCGCTCATGAAAATTGTCATTACATTTTACTCCCTTCGTAACAATTTATCAATGAACGTAAACTTCATGGAAAGTGATGGATTACACATTTATATAGTTTCATTTAATTTTAGATGTTCTTCCTAATTTTATGAGTAAAACATGAAATAAAATCATATAAAGTTATATGTAAATGAATAATTTACAGATCATGTACGTGATTCTTTACTTTCATCTGTTCATATGTATATGCGAGGGGGGTAACTCGATCGGCAAGCTAAAGGGAAGAGGGTCTCAAAAAAAGTAATGCGGATGAAATTATTACGAGAAACGTGTTTAATCGAAATAATCTATCTCTACCCGTGTTTTGTTGTGCTTTTAAATTCAGGTTTGTCGTTCAGGTGTGAATAATTATATCACTATGGCGCAGCCATAATCCTCACTTTCACCAAATAGGAGACTGTTTTTTTTATAAGTGGCCGATTTTGTTTATCCCGACGATTTCATTATAATTGATAACACTATTTTGATTCGTAACTGTATTAAGTAATTGCGGCGAACATTTATCCTGAACGGTCAGCTTTCTCTACATATTTCGAAATAGGAAAGGAAATTCAACCATGGGAAACGGACCATTCATTATACCGAAAATGAAGTAACGAATGCCATGCTATCGATATGTATAAAATGTTTGAAATGTATAGTGAAACAGTTTGATGTTTAAGATATGTTCACATAGTAGGTTATGATCCCGAAATAACCACGTGATTTTCTATCGACCTCCATTTCTGGAAAACATTACAGAAGAAAAGTAGAAACAATATTCTTACACAAATATCCCTTGATATTAGTCTACTAAACTTTCATTTCATCCAAATGGATTATCATTGAATAAATTCATCAATTATAAAAAACACGCAATTTGGGTTTGGTAAGTATGATATCCCTACGATCATTCATTCATTGTGATCGGCGAATCTATAGGCTTGAAGTAAACTTTTTCGGGTCCCGTTTTGAATCAGATAACATGACAAGTCTAGAGACATAGATATTTTTTATTATATCTGGTATGCGAAAAAAATTCTGATTTGTAATTGATATACAAAGGATTCGCAACTTAATTAAATTTATAATTCAACAATTTCCGCCATATAGATAATCGACGTAATTGATGTAATGACCTGGTCTGGTCTGGATCTGTTCTGTTTGCAAATATATATATATATATAAATATATACAGTCCATTTACGATAATGCGGAATGCGATTTTTGTTTTGACGGCTTTATTCGAATAAATGTCACGATCCCGTCAAGTTTTCCCCTATATCTCATTCAAAATAAATGCAATATTTCGTTTTACAATTACTCGGATAAATCCGGCAATTCGAACTTTATTTCAGACCCAACAAGCAATGAAGTTCTTGATCAATGACACAATAGTTCGGACGCTGTGTCACCGTAATTAACACGTGTGCGTATTTTTCACAACTATGTTGATTGGCGGTCATTTCAATTAAAGTGATACAAACTGTTGAGAATCGTGTTTTGACACGTGTCACTTTATAGTCAAGAGTGTTAACAAACTGAGTGAATTTTTATTTAACTACAATTATCAGTGAGTGTTCGAACCTCACTTTACTTTTGTCGTATGCTCCGCAAGAGTAATATCACGGTATCAATAACAAAGATTCGTAGATAACAGATGTATTTGTAAGTTACCATTTATTTTTCCGAGTAAGTCAGTGAAGGGCCCAGGTCAGCTTGCAGGATAGCTGAATAGAGATTAGGGCCCAGGTTAAAATGTT
Organism: Solen grandis; assembly: GCA_021229015.1. Lineage (NCBI taxonomy): Eukaryota > Metazoa > Mollusca > Bivalvia > Adapedonta > Solenidae > Solen > Solen grandis. The sequence continues at coordinate 25,846,831 of CM037791.1, read as the reverse complement.
GTGTTTAAATATGTGATTTATGATTATTATGCACGATTATCACGGCGTGTATTTCTTACAAATACACAAAATGTCCACCGGTAGGTAAACATGGTAATTCGAATGACATGATTTTTAGAACATTTCAGTCAGTCCGCAGACCGTTCGAATTATCGTAAATGAACTGTATATATATATATATATATATATATATATATATATATATATATATATATATATATATATAAAAGATACATTTATTTTATTTAATGACAACATCCTATTCCAAAGTACGCATTTTTAAGTTGAACATGTACAACAGTTGCTATTTGAAACGTATTAAATTGTCTTTTTGTAATAAATTCAAATTGAATTAAGGTGTCATGTCTTTCATTTGTTAATTAAACTGTTTTAAAATTGTGTTCATGATCATTATATAGTTAACAATAGCGTTTTGAAATATACGTTAGTATTACCCTTGGCATCATTTGCCAATATGTTTTGAAAGAGAATATGACTTTGAAATAAGGATATGAAAACGATCTGAATCGGTCAAAGATATAAAATAATTTAAATAAGAAGGTTAAGATATTGAATATTCGTGTTAAGAATTTAAGTACTTCCTTTTGATTAAAACTCTACATTAATATTGAGCTGAAAGATACAGAGTATTTACGGTCAAACCGACTTCTGTATATTGAGCTGAAAGGTGCAGAGTATCTACTTCTGTAGTTTAGGTGTTCTACATTTATCGAGCTGCCTGATAATCTCTTCCTACCGCCTCTCTCTCTCTCTCTCTCTCCCTCTCTCTCTCTCTCTCTCTCTCTCTCTCTCTCTCTCTCTCTCAGGGATATGTATATATGATTCTTATTCAATTCATTCATTGACTATGAAAATGCGTTCTTCATATATGTTTTCATAAGGTGATAATTGAAATCTCCCAATTCTGCATAATACAACAGTATACAAATTTAATTAATATCACCAAATTAAAATCATTTTACATACGTCAATATTGTTTAATTATAAAAATTAATACTAAGTACGTATATTAAAATGCAGAATATGAATTAGTCGCGGTCGATGAAAAAAAAATACTGAGTGCAAAACAGACAGCAACCAATAACTTTGGAACACCGCTCCCGAGGCTGATATTATTTTAATTCGGCATCAACGGACTGAAAAAAAATAATAGAAAATGTTTGCGTCTTATCTTATAAAAACTTGATATTTTTTGTAAATAAAATTAAGCAAAGAGCGTGTTATATAGTGTCATCAGAATTGGGTTTAAACAAACGGTTCTTAACAATATAAGCTATATCTTCAAGATATACACATGGATTTTAAAATGTGTTTCTGAAGTGCCTGTTTACATGTACGGGAATTATCACTTTCATGTTTAAATCCAATTTGAATATTTGCTGAGTTTTGTTGTCCCTTGAAATTAACCATATAATGCACATAGGGATGATCCGGTTGTTCCCTGATGCATCATAAGATCAGAAATGGATCATTCGTGTTGGATTATTCGCTGTCACTCTCAAAAATAAGCCGAATTCGATTGAAAATTGGTTGCTCAACTGGCGAATCTTGGTCAGGTCGTATGTTAACTCAGTGAAGTTATAAATCAATCTCTCAGCAAAACATGCAATTATTTCCTTTTTATTTACTGCCTTTAAAGCCAGAAATTATCTAGACGTTAATATTGGCCGGATTACCTCGCGTGCGTAACGTTTTTGAATGACGTCATTTCTAGCGTAAAACCCAGCAGAAGGAAAAGTAGTTCGTTTTTTTTTTTGTTTTTTTGTTTTTTTGTTATTTTTCACTTTCCACTGCTTTTTATTTTCAAAATAAAAATGGGTATTTCATCAATAAGTATGATGAAAGAAAGCACATAAAAAAGAAAAAGAAAACATCAATCCAAATATTGCAAATTGTATATCATCACTTTTAAATTAAATATTTTTAAATAGTATAGCCACAAATATCATTTCTTTAGAGAGCACTCTAGCTTCAGTTATAGCTTAGAATCAATTACATTTATCACATACTGTACGTGCTATGTTTATAGACGATCATGATAAAAAAGAAATGAGTGGGGAGGAAACATAGGGATTTTAATGTTGACAGTGTATTCTTTTGAAACATGATATAAATTATTAAGGGCATAATAAATGATATGTAATTCAAATGACGTATAGTGTAAAATAAATTGCATTTTTTGTATCTTTATTGCTTAAAATACGATTCCGATTCTTTTCACATTCAGTTAGTTCTTGTATTATTTGCGTGTCAGTGAGTACATTACTATTACTCATAGTTCAACAAAATTAAAAAAAAAATGTTATTATAGATGTATCATTTCCTGCCAAGCAAGTTATACACTGATCGCAATTAAATGACCATGCATTTTAAGCCTAATTATAAACATGCAATTTAATAAATTCAGTATGCTTAGTATAAGTTTGTTAAATGTGAAAAAAAAACTCAGGTGAGCATTGTCATATACTAAATACATTATTTTCCTTCTTTCTTTTATTTTGTTTTTCTAAGTCGTTTTCTAAATAGTATTAAATAGCAATAGTACAATGAGTTACTCGAAGCTCGCATAGGTCAAGCTAATTTAAGTATATGATATGAACAATAGCCAGTAGCAAATAATCTTTACACATAAATGCATAGTTATCTTGACTTTATAAGCCGCTCGATAATATTACAATTGTGCTATGTGCATGTCCTGTAAAATAAAACAGACATGCCTAAATAATATAACATGTGGTATCTATTTAGCAGATTTATGTATGATAAAACATAAACCATTCTGACAAGCATACGTAGTCGAATCATCGGACTAGCACTACTCTATATATCACAAACATTACAATAAATTCACATTAATCGATATGAACGCAAATAATGGCGCCGTGGTTCAGTGGTTAAGTATTCAAATTCAAGGCGCAAAGTACTGGTCCAATCCATGAACCATCGAGTGGGAGTAAGCATAAGTTTAAAGAACGTGTTTACCTGTCGCCGTAAAAAAATCAAAATTACGCAAATAAGTTATTATTCAAAACCTCAGGCATATTATTTTTGTCCGTTCTACTTCTCAGTAGGTATCAAGACAGAAATTGTGTGTTGATGTTGAAATGCCATACTAAATGTTTTGATAACCATGCTGAGATTCTATACGTTTCGTACGTCATGATCAATAACTGTATCTAATAATTCAAGAAAGCTCATTTACGCATTATAGTATATCATTTTTTTAAGAAGAGTAAAACATAGTTAAAAGAATAAAAGTAATTATTGGATTCCATATTAATTTACGTTAGAAATATATAACGGTATATAAAAAAACAGCGTTGGCGCTTTGGTAGATCAGTCGTGTTAGCGAGCGGTTCTAATTCGAGTTTAGACTGGGTGTATACTTAAGGCTGGCTTATTGTCTAAATGTACCTATTTACAGTACACTAGCATCACCTGGTTACGTGTCCACAATATGAGGTAAAATTTTATTCATTAAATATAAAAAGACGTCTTCAAATCATTCTACCACTATAACATTTAAGATATGCGTTGCATTTAAAACATTAAACATACGCGTTTTAAGAAACTATACAACCGATAAAGCTGATTTCACAAACTATTGTAGCAAGTATGATAGTACATGATAACATTACGCCGGATTCCATTGTATAAACTTATTAAGATGGGAATATTACTTTCTTATCATTTTATAAGGGAATTAATTAACATTTATCTTCATAATGTATCATTTGAATATGTACTAAATGATATATGTATATGTTTATAAATTTTAGCTTTTAGCACGTAATGTTTGTATACATATAACTGAATGATTAAATATAAAATACTGTTAGGAGGATGAATTAAAGGAATCTTATCTATTCTATTTAGATGTGTTTCATTTTGTTCTAGTTTTAAACGCTATTCATTACCTTTAAATCTGACATAAAAAACACGGTGAAATCTGGGTATATAGCGACCTTTGTTTATGAGGTGTGACTATTAATTGACTTTAATGTTTAGCAATATGTGACCATTTACTAGCCATATGTTGTTTTAAACACCTAGTTCCTGTTATTTTACACACGTCTAGATTATTTCACTTTTGGTGTATGTTTGACGGGGTGAATAAGTTGGATAAATGTTGATTCAAATGCTTAGTCTCGAGTTTCAATCAAGAAATTAAACGGAGGAGCTATACTTAGAATAGTTTAATCGAAAAGTAACTTGGAATATCTATAATAAAAAATTCAAATGTCCGAAATACTCAAACCATATCATGACAAGCACCCAAAGGAATTGTGCCATTGAACTTAAATGCACTTTCCATAACTTTTATAACTACATTATTATATCCCCCCCAGATAAACATTTGTTTTTCTATGATATGTAAATTCTGCTAGTGCAATTTTAAAATATATATGATTTACTAAAAGCAAATCATACAAGAACTTCATATCAATACATTGATTATGTAATTATATGAAAATTACTATCAACGAAATATACTCCCCTAAATGAAACACAGAAATCGCATTGTATAACTACAATCCACGTAACTTGTAAAAATAAGTATTGTATGAATACGAATTTTCTTGTCCTTTTCTAACTTTTAGCTCAATAAAAAATATCGGAAGTAGGTATGTATTTCATAACCATATTGTATTAATACTTGACACAACCCTAAAATTTACGCACGTCTTCATTCACCAAGGAGGGAAGTATTGAATTAAGTAAGATATTGACACTGAATTGTGTTACCCTGTTTGTATTTGATATGTCTTGAAATACGGTTAGGCTTCACTATTTTGTGATGGACATGTCAACTTTAAGTTGACATCTTAAGCAGATTAAATCAAAACATGAGTTTTATTACATATGGATGGTGCTATTTTAAATCATTTTAATTAAAACGGACGTGTCCTGTTTTAAAATTTCCTCGTTTCAATAATATAAAAGACAAATCAAATCATTTATATGTAGAAATGGCTGCTCAATTTTTTCAAAGCTATAACATATAGATAATCATATACGGTTTCTTTCATATATATTTTAAACAAAATAATACAATGATGAACTATTTTGCTATACCCAAATAGGAGACTGTTTCTATAAGTTGCCGTTTTTTGTTTATCCCGACGATTTTATTATAATGGATAACACTATTTGATTCGTAACTGTATTAAATTATTGCGGCGAACATCCCTTATCTTATCCTGAAAGGTCAGGTTTCTCTACAGATTTAGAAATAGGAAAGGAAATTTGACCATGGGAAATGGACTATTCATTATACCGAAAATTATGTAACGAATGCCATGTTATTGCTATGTATAAAATGTATGGAATGTATTATGAAAAGTCTGATGATTAAGATATGTTCACATAGTAGATTTTGATCCCGAAATAACCATGTGATTTTCTACCGACCTCCATTTCTCGAAAACATACTATAGAAGAAAAGTAGAAACAGCGTTCTTACACAAATATCCGTTGATATTAGTCAACTAAACTTTCATTACATCCGAATGGATTGTCAATGAATTTATTCATTAAATATAAGAAAAAAGGCAATTTGGGTTTGGTAAGTATGATGATCTATGATCATTCATTCATTGTGATCGGCGAATCGATAGGCTTCAAATAAATTTGTTCGGGTCCCGTTTCGAATCAAATAACATGACAAGTCTAGAGACGTTAAGGAACGATTTTTGATTATATATGGCATGAGAAAAAAAAACATTCTGATTTGTAATTGATATATAAAGGTATCGCAACTTAATAAGAATTTATAAATCAACAATTCCTGCCATATAGATAATCGACGTAATTGATGACCTGGTCTGGTCTGGATCTGCTCTGTATTAAATGTTTTTAATGACAACATCCTATTCCAAAGTACGCATTTAGTTGTCAATAGTTGATACATGTACAACCGTTGCTTTATAACCATTACCCCTGTTTACGACGTATTAAATAGTCGTTTTGTAATAAATTTAAATTGAATTAAGGTAGTGAATGTCATTTCATTTGATTAATTAAACTGTTTCAAAATTGTGTTCATGATCATTGTATTGTTTACAATAGTGTTTTGAAATATAAGTTTGTATTACCCTTGGCATCATATGCCAATATGTTTTGAAAGTGAATTTGACTTTGAAATAAGGATATGAAAACGATCTGAATCGGTTCAACGATACAAAATAACCTAAATAGCGTATTTTATTCATGGAGATTAAGATATTGAATATTCGTGTTAAGAATTTAAATACTCCATCTTGATTAAAACTTTACATTAATATAAGGCTGAAAGGTACAGAGAATTTACGGTCAAACCTATTTCTGTATATTGAGCTGAAATGTACATTGAGCTTAATCATAGAAAAACAAACCGATGCAAACATTACATAAGAAAAAATACAAATGCATTGGTGGGACTGTAATAAAGTTAAGCATATTTTAGTCCAGATTTTGCTTAAACTAAATAAATACTTTTTCCTTGTCTTATATAAATATGGAAAAAAGTAAAGATATCTACATTCAACGGAAATGCGATTCAGGACAATCTATATATGTACCTATTTGTCTACATTTATACATGAATTACATTCCTGAGCAAAGTTTCTGAGGATACTAACGGTATTTGTTACTTGATGATTAAGAACACTCCAGTCACCTGTTGGTATCAAAACTTTTTGTGGATCAGTTAATCACGTATCTGATTGATAATGTTTCAATGATGCATTGTCTTCTTTTCGCTGAACTACATTAACTTTCTATTACAGTTATATACCATTTTTATGATTTTTTCCTATGAACTACATTAATCATTTATAAACCTAGATTATGATTATATCAGGTCAGTAATTGTTAAGTTAATTGGTAATAATACACTCTATATGTGGTTTCATCACCTTAAGGATATTTATATAAATATGGATCATTCTTGCATAACCCGAAATACATGTTAAGTAGAACAAAATTGAGAAGCAGGGATGGGTTCAACAAAACAGCAACTCGAATATAAATTAAGGTGTTTGCCGATTTTTTTTCTCTAATTTTTTGATGAAAGAAAATTCCAGAAATATCTAAAAACTGAAATCAAGGGAAGCAATATTAAAATTAGACCCATTTCTCGTGTCAACATAGACAAAAAAGAGTTGACAATACGAACAAAATATGAAGAATTAGAAGCAAATCTGGCAGTAGTTTTCTGATGCATGTTCAATGTTCATACTGAGGTGTGTACTAATAGCAAATGCGTGAAATCCTGTACATAAATTGAATCTATTTTAAACTAATAACTGTTCTCCTTATCTCCCTGATTCTTTTTTCTTGTTTAATCATCAGTGATCACATCCCGCCTGAAACTGTCAACATAGACCCAAGCCGAGAAAATAAATAAAGTTCCCCAAGTAGCATTCATAATTTGATGACGCAGAAATTATATTGAGTTTTATAACAATTTGGTAACGGATGCCCCTGCGAAATATTCCCCCGTGGACCTCTGTGTTCCGCTTCGGAACAGACTGGACAATGGTAGATTTTATATATTGTGTTGATATATATTAAATAAGTATTTGATTTTTTATTTATTGTTAAGATACATATGCAACATATGGTAATCAGAGAAAATCAAATACATAAAATAATCATCGTTTTCGTTATAAACATTTGCTTTTCTTCATAATATTTTTTAACAATAATTGCTTATAACTTGTTAAACTGTGTTTTGAACTTCCTTACCTTACATTATAAGGAAAACCACAAGTACAATAATATATTTAATTGGGATTTATTTAGATAAATTTGACTTCAATTTTGGATTGGCCAATATACCGTAATTGCGAGATGATAAACAGATAATTCAGAAACAAAAATGCCGTAGAATGTTGCAAACGCATGCAAATTATTTTGTAATCTGTAGCATTTTTTTTCAGTTGAAAGTACATTTATTATCATGATTAGCGACATATACAGTGTATCTCGATAAAATATATATTATAGAATATTATTATGAACGTATATGTAAAGGGAAACCTAGTTGCTTTCCAAATTGTTAAAACGGTAATTTTAATTATGGAGTTTCGTTTAATCCACATCAAAATAATAACCATTTTAACCTCATTGTATATATAAAAAAAACCTGAAAAATTAAGGTTATATCGAAAGCAACAATTAACACGTTGGTGTGAATGCTGTTCGTGTATTTTAATGACATATAAGAACGTTGCTTGGACTAAATTGAATTTTAAGAAGATATGTAATTATTGTATTTATTGACAATATTGTGTTTCTGAATGTTGGTCCTATTATTTACCACGTGGCATTTCTTACGATTATCATTTATTAGTGCACTTTACGTAATATAAGTTACATTTGATTTCAAATTTGGGTTTTAGAATGCAGAACGTAGGAGATAAATTAAGTCTTTATATGTTTCAAGTTTTATGATACAGTAATATAATTTATCTCATTTATACTAACTTAATTTTTCTTTCTTTTCTTTCTTTTTATTTCAGCATATTGTAAGTATAGTTTATATATTTCTTGTTTGGAACTTCGAAACTATCAATAATTTGATAGTTATGTTGCCACTTATGTTTTCGTTGTTGTGAATTTGTAAGACAGATATAATTAAAATATGTAATTCAGGAAGCATCTAAATACGGTTATTTTCGTTATAAAAAGGTCTGAGTTGACATTTTCACACCACTTAACTATGTTCATAATATTAACCTCTTAAAAAATTATTGATTCAGCGGAATCTGGTCTGACAAAATTGACACTATGTATGTTTTCTTTTATTCTATTCCATTTCACTCATTCAGACACATATTGAAATATTATTTGACCCCAGCTTTATTAAATATTTAAGATATTTGAATATGAGAATAGTAATGATAAAGTCAATAGTTCAATTTAGCATTAAAAGATTCAACTGCACGATTCGAATTAATGATTAATGTGTATGGAGAACCAGACTAAGTAGTTGTGCTGTTTTTGTTTTTTTGTTTTTCTTTCTGTTGTGTTTGTCTTTTATAATTCTGGTCCAGTAAATACAAGTCTATTGACAATACACATTTAAACACATTTATTCACAGTGGCTACAGGTTACTCTATATGTCTACACTCTTGTGCTGGCACATGCTGACTCCCTATACTGCTATTATAGAGACACTTTATACCTGGCTGATAAGCCCAGTGAAGTATACTGAATAAACTACACTTCCCTTCTTTTAAACGGATAAAATCAATCAATAATATTTCTTTTAATAACATCATTGTTGTAAGCATACTAATTTACAACATGCAATAAGAAACAATATTCATCTTTCAGAATGATTACAGCCTCAGTAACACCTGTGTGGCTATTTGCCTCGGATAATGTTAATGTCCTGCAATAATTGCATTTATCAGTAAACAGACATAAAACATGCTTTAGTTAATCCTAATATCTAGAAATTAATGTATTTAGCATATGTGAAATATCTAATTAATTTTCAGTTCCATGGCTAAGAAAGTACAACTAAACAGTTAATTTGTCCATTTTTCTTCCATAAAACTGTCTGTGGTATCAGAAAATGGTTTTGGTTACGGTTATATGATATTTGTTCTCACACTGTTCCACAAACACACGAAAGCTATTTACACAGAAATCTCTTCCCTTGATAATCAAAAGAATATAATTGCCTTTGACCTATTTTCTGAACATTTTTTTAAAGCAACTTAGTACCTCACTGGTATAAGCACTAGTTGATTTTCAATATATCCAAATGAATGCGAAATAAATTACTCATAAATTTAAAACTTTGATTTATAACATCAGCAATGTAATCCAAATTAAAGTGAATCTATCCGGTGATTTTACAGTTCTCTCATATCTTGTTACGTATTGATTACTATCAGCATCCTGCTGCTGATGATGATGCTGTTCAGGGTCATTGAACTGGCTCACTCCAGAGGTACATGTAGAAGGAAGGATTTCATCTGGTGTTTTGTCTCCTGGTGGAACAGAAGTTTTCCTCGTCTGCCGTCTGTTCCTGCGATAATATGTTCCCTCTGGTGATTTCAGAATATACGATCTGGGTAGTTCATGGTATTTGTCTACCTTACCATTTTGCATTATTTCGTCGGAACACAACAAAGTCACCCTCATGCAAAGGTTTTAAAACCTTTCCTGCATGCTTGTCATAATTTTTCTTTCCGACATCTTGTTTATTTTCCAGTCTTTTCTTTACATCACCAGAATTCTTATGATTTAACCTATTTTTCTCCATAGAAAGCTTTGTTTTCAGGCTTCTGTCCATCATTATTTGTGCCGGTGATAACCCTATACCTTCAACAGGGCTATTTCTGTAATCCAGTATTGCTAAGTAAGGATTTTTCGCCTTTTTCAGCAAATGCTTTACAGTCCGTATTGCACGTTCCACCTGTCCATGTGACTGGTAGAATTATGGGCTTGAAGTTTTATGCATGATCCCATACTCTTCTGTGAATTCTTTAAATTCAGCACTTGTGAACTGTCTCCCATTATCACTGACAATTTCATCTGGTATACCATATCTCGTTATATGTGATTTCAAGTAAGCAATCACATTTTTACTCGTCAGATTGTCCAATTTAGAAATTTCTGGCCATGTAGAACAAAAATCAACAGATATGAGTTACTGAATATTTCTCAGCTCAAAAATATTCACACATATTTTCTCATATGGTCTATCATTTTTTACAAATTTGTGTACAAACAGCACAGTTTGCTATTTTCTTTTCTATTGCTCTGTTCATAGTCGGCCAGTACATGCTTTCTCTAGCAAGAGCTTTGCATTTAACAATTCCAAGATGTGATTCATGTATATAATCCAATATCTTCTTTCTCATTGTTCCCGGAATTATCCGTTTATTTCCCTTCATTAGCACATCATCAATAACTGATATTTCGTCTCTAAAAATTCCAGTATGCCTTTATTTGATCTGGAACGTTTCTTTTTTGATCTGGCCAGCCATTTGTTACACATTCCATAAGCATTTTTATTTCTGCATCATTCTGCGTAGTTTCTTTGATCTGTTTTAATTGTGTTGAAGACATGGCTATGTATTCCTCAATTCCAGCAATTTTGTATTCCTCTGTCAGAAGCGGTTCTGTATTTTTTTTTAGATACTTTCGTGACAATGTGTCAGCAACAAACATCTCCTTTCCAGGCTTGAATTTTACATCAAGTTCATATTCTGACAGTTCAAGCAACATTCTCTGTAGACGTAGAGGATTTGCATGTATCCCTCGTTTAAAGATTGTTTCCAGTGGCTTAAGATCAGATTTCACAGTAACTTTTTGACCAAAAATATACTGTCGAAATTTACTCACTGCAAATTATATTGCTAGTGTTTCCTTTTTTGAATACCTTTGCTGTGTTTCTGTTAATGCTTGCGAAGCAAATGCTACAGGTCTTCCATCTTGGAACAACGCTGCTCCAACAGCCTTGGAACGACTGTCAACCGTCAACATGACAGTCTTTTCAATATCAAAATACTGTAAGACTAGACTTTTGATCACCAATCTCTTGAATTCATCAAAACAACTTTGCTCAGAATGTCCCCAATCAAACATTACTTCCTGTTTCAACAGTCTCCTCAAATTTGCTGATCTCTCAGACAAATTTGGTAAAAATGTGGCCATATATTGTATAAATCCTAGGAATGTCATAAGTTCCTTCTTATTTGCAGGAGCTGTCATTTGTTCTACTGCCTTGACCTTTTCAGAATCTGGCTTGATTCTATCTTTAGTCAACAAATGACCTACATATCCAACTTCAGTTTTCCTAAACTGACACTTATTTTTGTTCAGCTTAAGAGTATTTTCTATTGCTTTCCTAAGCACTTTCTCAAGACGCTGATCATGTCCTTCTAATGTTTTTCCTGTAACAAGGATATCATCCATAACAACTTCAACTCCATCAATATCTTTATATATCTGTGACATTGCACATTGCATTACCTCAGGAGCTGAATGAATACCAAATGGTAATCTCAAGTATCTATACTTTCAAAAAGGGGAATTAAATGTACACAACTTTGAACTTTCTTCTTCAAGTTCAATTTGCCAAAAGGATGAGGTAGCATCTAATTTGCTGAAGTATGTAGCACCTGGCATTTTTTAAAATCACCTCTTCAACTGTTTTCAATGGATAATGCTGACGCTTTACAGCTGTATTCAAGTCCTTCGGATCTAAGCATATCCGAACGCTACCATCAGGTTTCACAACTGTCACCATGCTATTAACGCATTCGGTTGGTTCTGTTTGACGAATGATACTATTTTCCTTTTCCATGCGCTTCAATTCACTCCTTACTTTGTCTTTTAATTTCATAGGCACCTTTCTTGGAGGATGTACAACTGGTTTGACAGTTTTGTCAATTTCAATTTCATGTTTTCCAGGCAAACAACCAATTCCTTGAAAAACACCAGAGTATTCCTCTAAAATGTCTTGATCTTCTGACCTTTCAACATTGAAACATGTTTTTACAAGTCCCATTTTCTCACATGTGTTTCCACCAAATATGGTAGGTTTCTTTTCTTGTATAACTTGGAATTTCACTCTGTATCTTTTACCAAACACCGTACAGTTTAAAATAACGGATCCCATCGGTTTTATTAAATGACCACTGTATGTTCTCAGCACTGTTTTTGAATCCTTAAGTTTTGGATTTATTTTTATTTTTATGATGAGCTTACTGCTAATAACGTTGCATTTTGCCCCAGTGTCTGCCAAAACTGTTACAGATTTGTTCTCAATGTTGCTGTCTATAGACCAGTTGCTGTCCAATGCATTGACTGTATCATATAGAAGACTCATTTAATCATTATCATCACTACTATCACTAGAATCATCATTCACTGAGCGTACATTTTTCTTCTTGTTTCTGCACATTTTCTTAAAGTGATTCTTCATACCACAACTGTGACATTTTTTACCATATGCCGGACAGTTTATTCATTCATGTTTCAAACCACAACACTTGCAGCTTTACTGCTTCCTTGTTTCATTCTTTTTTATCTTAAATTTGCCTTTGCTGCGCTTTACAGCATTTAAAGATGTTTCTGTGATTTTCTTCGTCATTTCCTCACCCTGTTTTTCTGACACCTCTGCAGCTTTGCAAATATCCATTGCTTTCTGCAGGGTCAAATCAGGTTCTCTCAAAAGACGATGTCTTACTGTTTCACTTTTTACGCCGCACACGATTCTGTCCCGAATCAAAGAATCTCTCAGCCCTTCAAACTTACATGAGTTTGATAGAATTTTCAGATCAGTCACGAAAGTATCAAAACTTTCCAACTCCTTTTGTGCACGTAAACTGAATGCCACATTTTGGCGAGGAGTGCAGTAACTTTGGAACTTATTCAAAATTGTGTCCACTTTATGTTATTTCCCTCCGCATCACCTGGTTTATTCCAGTTAATGTGTTAAATATCTCAAGCGCTTCTGGTCCTATAATACTTAATAGTGTTGATGACTTCACCTCATTTCCCTTTTCATTCAGTCCAGTTGCTGTCATATACAGCTCAAACTGCTGTTTGAATCTCCTGAAGTTCTCCTTTAAATTACCATCCAAAGATAACCACCCTGGTGGACGAAGATTCTTGGCCATGTTTATTTTGTATTATAAACCTAGTTCCAGTAAACTTCTGACACCATGTTGTGCTTGTCTTTTATAATTCTGGTCCAGTAAATAAAAGTCTAAGACAATACACATTTAAACACATTTATTCACAGTGGCTACAGGTTACTCTATATGTCTACACTCTTGTGCTGGCATATGCTGACTCCCTATACTGCTATTATAGAGACAATTTATACCTGGCTGATAAGCCCAGTGAAGTATACTGAATACACTACACTTTTTTTTTTCTTTTTTTTTTTGCTTATAAAGATAATGACTCGATTTATAAAAGATGAAAAAAATGACACATTTTATGTTCATTTTGAATGGTGTGCCTTAGGAATGTTGTTCAATGGTAAGGCAGCCTAGATCATGAGATAATTCAACCAAAAACTTTCGTCAGAAAAGTTAATTAGTTAAACTGTGACCTTTATGTATTTGACAAACATCATTTATGCAAATAATATATATAAATATATCAAATTTGAAGTCAAATTGGAAGTCAATCGACTGGCGACTTGCCATGTATAAATATTGTATGTGTATCTTTCTAGCGTTGTGGCAATCGCTTTCTAGATTTTAAAAAAAATATATTACGAAAAAAATAGTACCAATGTTAGAATTCCCCGATATACATCTGATTTTTTTAGATTTTGAGAGTAAGTGAAGTATGTGTCCTAAAAAATGTAAATAACATGGCGACGATATACATTCGTTAAATTCATTAATAAACATACTATTTCATTAGTAAATTATATAACTTATAAAATCAAAAACCGCATTACTAAAGAGGGCTGTAAAACAAAATCATCTCTAATTTCAAATCGTATTAAATTAATTGTTGTATATATGTCAGTATAACAATAATACAAAAATTATTAACATAAATGATTTCATTAAGATGTAGGATTAAGTTGATTTAAACATAATCTTACCAATTTACCTTTGATAAAGCCCATGTCTTGTAACCTAGAGGTTGCATGTTATCTAGACCTATGATATTGGTTTCTAAATCTCTTACATTTTGCTGTATGTTTTTGAAAAATTAAAATAATAACTATTAAAATAAGAAAAGAAGCCATGCTTAGAATCTATATGAAATTTTGAATATATTGACAATTCAAAACACCTTAAATAGATAGATTTATCTAGGTTTGAACAGTTTTTCATTCTATTTTCAATCGGTACAGATTAATTCCCGGCATGCCGATATTAAGGTAATTAAATATGCAAGTTACGATATCTTGCAAATTCATTTCAGAGTTTAATCTCCATGATTAATTATATTAAGCCAAGTTAAATAATTAAAGTACAGTCACATAAATCTTTTATTTTAATGCATTTGAAGTAATTTTTCTGCATGATAACAATATAATATGCTGTTCTCAAATTTATCTGTGATTTATATCAAAATAATTAGAATTATTGGGTATTAGTAATATATATATATATATATATATATATATATATATATATATATATATATATATATATATATTGTACACATGTATAAACTTCATGGTATGTTCAATTTCAAATTTCGATGTAAAAGATATGTTGTCATAGTTGGTCAAGTTCCAAAGAAAGCCATATGATTTTCTCTTGACTTCCATTTCTCGAAAAATAACAAGAAGAAAAGTAGGTACAACACTTCTACATAAATCTCCGTTAAAGTTAGTATATTAAACTTTCATTTAATCCTAATGGATTGTCATTAAATATATAAGTGAATTAAAATAATAGATCTCTCTACAGTTTACACAGTGGTCCTTGAATCTACATTACACAATTGAACTGGCCTTACTAAATCATGCACATTTTTTATCGTCCGTTTCATCATTTTCATTTAGATTCGTATTGTAAAATAAAACGTAAATGTTAAATATCTCGACAAATAAACGTCGAAATAAAAACTATCTATACATGATAAGTGTTATAATAAAACTTCAGTTTGTTGACTATATTGGTTACATTTGAATTTTGTATTAAAACACAAGGATCGTATACACTACGTATGTTCTTTTTCGAATGTATGATGTCATGTTTATGCTGCAAACATTCCCCTTTAAATATCATTGCTTTTTAAATATCAAATTTGAAAGTATGGTTATTGCGATTGATGTCACTGAAGGGCAGTTATTAGATTATAAGTAATTACAAAACAGAACTCAGAAAACCTGACATTGGTTGAAACCAACATCATTTCATAAGTATCATCTGATGGCATTTAATTGTTTTAAGTCACCTGACAAATTGCCAATGCAAATGTTATTAATGATTAAGCAAAATTATAAAATCTATATATGTCACTAAGAATGGTAATTCATTTCACCATTGTATTTACTTTTTATTTACTTTGTATGTAAAGGCCTCTATTTGACATCCATTAATTAGAATTACAGTAAACACAGATATATTACTCCGATCACAGTATCATGTATACTTTAGTGAAATTATCACGTAGTTGGAGATGGACATGCGACACATTGAACACTTTAAACCAACGTTTCATGAACAATATTTTCATTTTGAGAGACAAATAGACAAATTAAACTATTCATCAATAACTGAATATGAAAACAAAATGTTTCAGAAAGACGAAAAAACATAATGAAAAAAATCAATCTAAGATATTATAATTTCTATAACGGCACTTTTAAATGAATTATTTTATTAAGTATAGTCACAAATATGATATTTTAGAAACCTCTCTAGACTCAGTTACAAATTGGAATCAGTTATACTCATCACATCATCACAAACTGTATGTGCATTTTTATAGGATGATCATGATAAAAAAGAGACGGTTAGGGAAGAAAAAAAGGAACTTTAATGTGGATAGTATTTTGTATCATTTGTACAGTGAGCTATTCGAAGCTCGCAAATATCAAGATAATTGAAATATTTAATATGAGCAATGGCCAGTAGCAAATAATTTTTCCAAATAAATGCATACGGTGTTTAATCATTTTTTTTTCAAATGATTATTTTTCTTTAACAAATTGAGTTTTATTATTATCTTAAATTTATAAGCCGTTCGATTATATTATAATTCTGCTACGTACATGTCCTGTAGAAATAAGCAGATACACATAAACAAACAAGATATGCCTTAATAATATTACATGTGGTATGCAATACCTACCTCCTATTTAGTAGATTTATACATAATAAAATATGAACCATTCTAACAATCATACGTACTCGAATCATCGGACTAGCACTATTCTATATATCACATGTATCACAATAAATTCACATTAATCGATATTAACGCAAATAATGGTGCCGTGGTCCAGTGGTAAAGTATTCGAATTCAAGGCGAAAAGTACTGATCCAAACCATGACCAATCGAGGTCAAGAATAATTCAAGAATGGTTATTTAAGTGTTATAGCAATGTATTTGTTAAATAATAGTAAAACATAGTTTAAAGAATACAATTAACAATTTGGGTTCTATATAAATTTACGTTAGTAATATATAACGGTATATAAAAACAGCGTCAGCTGTTTGGTAGGTCAGTCGTTTGTGCGATTGTGTGCATATCTAAGGCTGAGTTATTGTCCAAATGTACCTACTTACAGTACGCTAGCATCAGCTGATTACTTGTCCACATTATGAAGTAAAATTATATTCATTAAAGATAAAAATAATAATAATAAATGCCTTCAAAACACTACATATTGTTTTACGACCTTTACAAAAGCAGTATATTGATTAAATACGTTCAATAGATGATAGTTTTATGAAACATTCACATTGCATCTCACTACCTAAAATCTAAAATTATGATAGATACACAAACACAAAACAAATTTATATTCACCTAAAATATTATACCTTATATATTATGTTTTATAATTAGCCTTATTTTTTCATCTATGTTTTCATATAAACCAATTGATTAGTCTGAAATCATTAATTTTCGTGGGACACTAATTTTCGGCTATTTCGTGGAGGATTTTATCCACGTACATTCCTAAGAAAACTTGTCCCTTATATAGACCTCACGTTTTCTAGAATGCATATCCACGAATAAATGTACCCACGAATGGTATACTATCAGCGAAGTTCAATATGAACGAAAATTAATGATTTTACAATATTTTTTTCATGACAACATCATCAATTACAATGAAACTATATAATGGAGTGGAGATAAATAAAAACAATTACAATATTTATAACATAATTTAAGAAATAACAAAGTGCACCAAACGTCGCATCGCGGAATCCATGTCACGTTGTATGAGTGCGTTTGTAATACCATGCAATTCCGACAGGATTGCATTTCGGAGGTTATGATATTTATTTGACTTGGCAGTCTGGAACAATAAATGTATTTATCCTGAAAGGTTCATGTCCAAAAATATAGTAGGACAAGTCAAGATGTTAACGTTTATTTTAGCCACATATTTTCACATTATACGTGCAGTTATGTTCCAGATCCGTTATAC
>CM037791.1:25778611-25828611 GCA_021229015.1 Solen grandis | reverse complement strand
ACAGCATTTAAAGCTGTTTCTGTTATTTTCTTCGTCATTTCCTCACCCTGTTTTACTGACACCTTTGCAGCTTTGCAAATATACATTGCTTTCTGCAGGGTCAAATCAGGTTATCTCAAAAGATGAAGTCTTACTGTTTCACTTTTTACGCCGCACACGATTCTGTCCCGAATCAAAGAATCTCTCAGGCCTTCAAACTCACATGGGTTTGATAGAATTTTCAGATCAGTCACGAAAGTATCAAAATTTCCAACCTTTTAATTGAACCCATTTTGGCGAGGATTGCAGTAACTTTGGAACTTATTAAAAATTGTGTCCACTTTTATGTTATTTCCCTCCGCATCACCTGGTTCATTCCAGTTAAATGTGTTAAATATCTCAAGCGCTTCTGGTCCAAAATTCACCTCATTTCCCTTTTCATTCAGTCCAGTTGCTGTCATATACAGCTCAAACTGCTGTTTGAATCTCCCGAAGTTCTCCTTTAAATAACCATCCAAAGATAACCACCCTGGTGGACGAAGATTCTTGGCCATGTTTATTTTCTATTATAAACCTAGTTCCAATAAACTTCTCACAAGATGTTGTGTTTGTCTTTTTTAATTCTGGTCCAGTAAATACAAATCTAAAGACAATACACATTTAAACACATTTATTCACAGTGGCTACAGGTTACTCTATATGTCTACACTCTTGTGCTGGCATATGCTGACTCCCTATACTGCTATTATAGAGACATTTATACCTTGCTGATAAGCCCAGTTCGTATGCTAATAAATATTTTTTTTTTTTTTTTTTTTTTTTTTAAAAATAAAAAAAATTTTAAGGCAGCCTAGATCAAGAGATAATTCAACCAAAAACGTTCGTCAGAAATGTTAATTAGTTAAACTGTGACCTTTATGTATTTTACAAACATCATGTATGCAAATAATATATATAAATATATCAAATTGGAAGTCGAATTGTAAGTCAATCGACTGGCGACTTGCCATGTATTGATATTGTATGTGTATCTTTCTAGCGTTGTGACAATCGCTTTCTAGATTTTTAAAAAGAAAATATTACGAAAAAATAGTACCAAGGTTAGAATTCCCCGATATACATCTGATCTTTTTAGATTTTGAGAGTAAGTGAAGTATGTGTCCTCAAAAATGTTAAGACATGGCGACGATATACATCCGTTAAATACTTTCTCATTAGTAAATTATACAACTTATAAAATCAAATACCGCATTACTAATTTCAAATCGTATTAAATTAATTGTTGTATAATTAATAAATAATATAACGTAAGTGACTTCATTAAGATGTAGGATTAAGATGATTTTAACATAACCTTACTAATTTACCTTTGATAAAGCCCCTGTCTTGTAACCTAGAGGTTGCATGTTATCTAGACCTATTATATTGTTTCTAAATCTCTAACATTTTGCTGTATGATTTTAAAAAAAAAAAATATAATAACTATTAAAATAAGACTAGAAGCCATGCTTAGAATCTATATGAAATTTTGAATATATTGACAATTCAAAACGCCTTAAATAGATAGATTTATCTAAGTTTGAACAGTTTTTCATTCTATTTTCAATCGGTACAGATTCCCGGCATGCCGATATTAAGTTAATGAAATATGCAGGTTACGATATCTTGCAAATTCATTTCAGAGTTTAATCTCCATGATGAATTATATTAAGCCAAGTTAAATAATTAAAGTACAGTCACATAAATCTTTTATTTTAATGCGTTTGAAGTAATTTTTCTGCATGATAACAACAAAATATGCTGTTCTCAATTTTATCTGCGATTTATATCAAAATAATTAGTAATGTTTATATTATTTATTGGGCATTTGTAATATATATATATGCATACAGTGACTTGAATTTAATCCAAAGGTAACTTACAATATGTATAATAAAACATCTAAATATCCAAAATACTTTAGTGGATACTGCAAATGAAATGTCTGATAAAGTCTATGTAATAAATATCAACGAAATTACCTCTCCTACAGGAAACATATTAAACTGGCTTATGTAACTACAAACCACATTACTTGTAAATACAAATTTTGTATGCATACGAATTTTCCTGTCCTTTTCTTTAGCTCAATATTAAAATACTCGAAGTAGGAATGTCGTATATATGTAATTTCTTGAGAAAACTCTAAAATTTAAATACATTTTCATTAATCAAAGAGGGAAGCATTGACATATATACATATATATAAACTTAAATGTGTAACCCTGTTTTCATTTGATATGTCTAGAAATACGGTTGGTTAGGCTGCAATATCTTGTTAAGAACATGCCAACCAAAACTTGACATCTTAGATTAAATCAAAACATGAGTAAAATAACACATGGATAGTGTTATTTCAAACAAATTTTAGTAACAACGAATGTGTTCTGTGATATACCTCTAAGATCGTTTCAAATATGAATTACTTGCTTCAATAATATAAAAGACACATCATTTTACATGCAGGACTGGTTGCACGTTTTCCTCAAAGCTGTCCCAAATGCATAATTATATGCAGTATCATTCATGTATATTTTGTTTTATCACACAAACACAACGCTGAACTATTTTCTTATACCCAAACAGTAGACTGTTTCTATAAGAAGCCGATTTTGTTCATCTCAACGATTTCCTTATAGCCAATATTTTGATTCATGAGCTGCATTAAATCACTTCGCCGAGCTTCTCAAAACTTATCCTGATAGGTCACGTTTCTATTAAAAAAATACACTTATGATTAGAGTGTATATACATGTTTCAATTATTAGACGATTAAAGCAGCTCATTCACAATTGATCAGAGACTAAGTATTTGATTTTAACTATAATGTATGTTTTAACATTCGTTGTTATCTTGAAAATATATGAAATTTTTAAGCTCGACGTAGTAGCTGTATTTGTCCAGATGGTATATTCCATATTTTCGAGACTTCATTAAAAAGGGACGTGGCCTGGCCTTGCTTAATGTAATCGTCAAAATATCATTGCAAAGGTATGCAATGGCGTTCATTTAGTACTGGAGTAATATTGATGCATTACAACGAAACTTGACAGTTTGTAAATGTGTACATTATTTTTTATAATTATTCAATTCTAACTCTTATTTAGTTGACAAATGACCAGATGTTTTATCTGTAAAATGTATTATTCAGAAACTAATCTTATGTTGATATGGGATTTGTTTATATTACAAAATCATTATGAAACTTAAATAACAGATGACCACGATGTTGGCATGGCCGCTTTACATGGCTTAATTCAATACATACTGTTTTAATACTTTTAATTAAATATAAACGCATTAATTCAATTGATATTACTTAAGACAGTCGTAACTTTGCATTTGTCACATCATGTGACATTTGTTGTGTGTATTTGTGTTTCCAACATATTTTATTTGAATTACAAGTTTGGTCAGTGTCAGCTTACATAGGCTGTGAGAGATATTTGAAAAAGCAAGCAAACTTTTCATTTTAGAATTATCATTTATTCCACAGTTAACACATAATGTGTTGAATAGAGGGATATGTAAAGTAGAGTGTTGAAGAAAATCTTGAATATTGCAATAAATTGTTCAAAATTGTCTGTAAT
Organism: Solen grandis; assembly: GCA_021229015.1. NCBI lineage: Eukaryota > Metazoa > Mollusca > Bivalvia > Adapedonta > Solenidae > Solen > Solen grandis. The sequence continues at coordinate 25,825,003 of CM037791.1, read as the reverse complement.
GAACAAGTCATTTAAATTTTAAACATATGTTTCATCGAAAATGGAAAAAATACAAAACTCAACATAGTCAATTTATTTCTTTCGTCGAAACAATTACATCACACCTCAAAACTTTTTTTCCTGGTTTCATGTTAGTTTTGGCTTGATAATACATAATGGTGAATTTGATAATCCCGTCTTATATTAATTAGAATCACATATACATATCTACGAGGCAAGTCCAGAAACTGACTCAATCGCTGAAAACGCAAAATAGCGTACATCATTGGGGAGATCATTTAAATCAAATGAAGTTCTGTAAGAAAACACGAAGAAATTAGACACATTGTGATTCCAACTCATAGAATTGTGATTTTCAAATAGTTCATAAATAAATCAAACGGAAGGAATTTTCGACAAAATGCATGGTAAAATGAACAGAGTATTCATAAAGTTTTCCTCAAATTATCAATTCCGAATTTTACTTTTGCACCAATAATAAACATACTCATTTTAAAAATAAGACCAACATAGTTTACAGGATTGTCATTTTAGATTTAAAATAATATGTTTATCGGTCAAAAGTAAGAATCACATATCAAATTAGAATGCTGAAAATCAAACAGATGCAAGAATTTCCGATGGGAAAATGCAAATGAATTAAAAAAAAAAAGTTAAGCCAATATTAGTCCATACTTTGTTATAAACTAACCCAGTTTCCTTGTAATACATATTCGTAAATATGTATACCTATATACATGTTTGGCTGCATCATTGAGCAGCACGTTTCTTGTGATTCTAAAGGTAAATTTGACTTTATACCTAAAACAACGTGCAGTCACAGCCTGTTATCAATTCGTTTCGTGTTTTAATGAATCATGATCTATAGGTTTCAGGTCTTTTTCATGCTAAAGTACTTTAACCATTCAACTATCGTTCGTATGATTATATAAAGTGTTTAATCACTAAATTAAATGTTTATCATACACTCTCTACGAGAAACCTTCCTCACTATATACTTATAGTTAAATAAACACTACCAATTCCTCCGTAATCACATCAGCTGCATGGTAGAACAAAATGGAGAAGCAGGTTCTCCGCAAAGTAACTCGTTTATAAATTAAATGTTTGTCATTTTTCTCACTAATTTTCAATGAGAGATTATTCCAATAACATGAAAAAAAAATAACTGGAAGAATTATTAAAAGTAAACCTATTTATCCTGTTAACACAATCAGTCTTATCAAAAATATTGGATTATACGTAATAAACATAAAAATAGAATATGGAAGCTGTTTTCTTATGCGCGTTAAATATTCACACTTAAACAACTAGCATGTCGACAAGACTACAATTGTTTTTTGTTCTGCCTCTCTACTATAATGTTTCAAATGTACATTCATATACCCATTTCATATATTTGATTAACAAATTTCCTCTGTTATGATGATGTAAATATAATTTAATATCATAAAATACATTCACAAAAATTAAGAAATTAAGTAATAAATATACTGATCCTAAGTTTTATTTAAGTCCAAGTTTAAACTTTAAATTTATGATTGATAGACATATGTTCATATTTTCATCTTGAATTTTATGACGACATTAGTATGGCCCTCCACAAGTATTTTTTACAACAATAATGCAAGTTTAATTAAGAACAAAATAATACATAATAAGAAAAAAAGTTTCATATTCCATGTACTGGTCAAACAAACATATTTTTTATTGCAAATTTAATTTAATGTATACTGTCTTTAAGATAAATTACTAAAGGTATATCGCCACGAATGCATTACTATATTTATGTATTTTATTATGCATGGATAAGAACAACGCACGCTTGAATTCATGCGATATTCTGAGTAATGTTACATTGTTTCATTTCATAGATTAATATAAATGAAATTTGAAGTTATAGCAACGGCGTGGTACCATGCACATAGAATGAAATAATTTTATGATAGTTACTGTTCTCCTTATCACCGTATATCATTTTCTTTTTAAAACATCAGTGACCACAACCCGTTTGAAACCGTAGGTCATGATATTACTGAACTGATCCATACATAGCGTGTTATTGTGTTGAATAAAATAATACGATTTTCTCTCAGCCGATTGACAGGATTTGAAGCATAATTGATTTTATATAGACCCTAGCTGAGGAAATAACGATATGTCCCTACGTTGCATTCATAATTTGATGTCGTGGTAATTCGTTTCGGCTTTATAAGAAACTGGTAACGGATGCCCCTAACAGACTACTTTTCCATCGCGGACTACTGTGTTCCACTCCGTCCAGTGTGGACTTTCATTTTCTTGTTATATTATTATTATTATTTTTATCATCAATATGCATATGCAACAAAGGTTTATATGATTTTAAAATCAGAAATACAGATACATGTTTATCTCATTTATACCAATATATGCATATTGGGATAAAATATGTTAATATATCATAAGTATAAAAAGCAATATAAAATAAACTAATATAGTGCACAGAGAGTCAAACGCATACCAAATAAATAAAGTTACTTATTGAAAGAATATATATTAATTGCCTTCAGTATATTTCATTTCTCCCATTTTATTACTATGAATCATCACAGGACATGTTTTTATCACAACAAATAAGAATCAATTTAATAATGTTGCATTTAATCAAATTTATTAGCTTCTGAGATTAAGAGAGAGTTTATTAATCAACATGGATTCGTAGTGTATAAAAAGTGCAAAGAGACATCATCATGGCAGGTCTAGCGACTAGAAACTTCTTCGATCAAATGTTCATGAAATTCCGCGTAAAACCAGAGCATGTTCGATTTTGCTTTCCCGATTCCCAACGTGTGAGATATCTGTAAATTGACATAAAACATGTTTCTTCAACAAATGGAAGCTGTTAACTTTTGTACCAACGTATTAATTCAAACCTTATAATGCAATTCAAAGGTCAATTCAGATATGCTATTTTTGCTAGATATATGGTTAGTATATTTTGTAAGGTCACTTTATTTTATTTCATATATTATATCAAAGTGTTTTGTAAGTTCACTTTATTTTATTTCATATATCATATCGAAATATGTTTGAGACAGTATTAGAACACTAATTGAAGCACAGTTTGCAATCCTTTGAACAATTTTAACAATTCAGTCGGTTAAATTCTGAATTTAATGTTTCCTTTTTGGACGTACGCCTATATCCTTGTCTAATGAGCAATATATATCATTAATTTTGGAAAATGAATATATACTTTCAGTGCCGAAGATATTGTATGTTAGATATCGATAGTATTTTTGCACGATTAGTCTTGCTCATTAAAACGTTGCACTCATGTCATGCATATAATCATATCAATGCTAATATATGCACTATTCAGAAATTAAGAAACAACACCACATGTACAATAATAAAGTTCATTGGGATATACTTATTGAAAGTCTTATACACATATACCGTTAGTGCGAGAGGTTACACAGATGAATTCAATAAAGTATGTCGTAGTATTGCTGTAAATTAATAAAAAAAACTGATTTTCAATTACGTATTCGCTATTGTGTATTTTTGAGATCGATATAAGTTATATATGTACTTCACGAAATATCCTTATAATGATTTCTTATGATGTCCGAATAGTGGTAATGATTTAGAATGACCACGCTGATGTTAAAGATACACCGAGTATGTTCTCCTTGTTTATCTATTTAATTCGTTCAGACTCATTGAAGTACAACGATCACAGCTGTGTTATATATTTAATATATATTTATATATTTAAAGTTATGATTGAATTTAAAAATTGACAGATAATGATTTTTACTGTATATTCAATTTGACAGATAATGATTTTTACTGTATATTCAATTTAAATATTATTTCTTTAGTATTTTGTTCCATGGTAAGTTAATCTCAATCTAGACATAATTTAACGAACAGGGTTCGTCCTCAGTCATATTTATCAGTATAACTGTGATGACCTTTTTTTTTGAGCACAAAACATGTGTGCCATTAATATAATTGTATATATCAATTTGGAAACTAATCGGCTAAAGTCTTTTCACATGTCCATTGTCGACGAATAAAAATGATTTTATATCATACGATTAAATTAATAACATATTTTAAAAACTTCCTTTAAATATGATCAAAATAATGATCGCAATGCAAAAAAAGTCTTATATAAATATCATAAAGAATTTCGGATCTTAATATTAATATATTAATTCGTTAGGAGAATAGATGTCTGTACAGTTTACAAAGTGGTCCTTGCATCTACATTACACAATTGAACTGGCCATACTATGCTCATGTATATTTTTTACGTATGCTCTAATTTAAATTTATTATGTCATGTTTAGGCTGCAAACATTCCCCTTTAAATATCATTGCTTTTGAAATATCAAATCTCAAAGTATGGTTATTGCGATTGATGCAACTGAAGAGCATTTTTTGTTACTATAAGTAATTACAAAACAGAACTCAGAAAACATGACATTGGCTGAAACCAACATGATTTCAATAGTACCATCTGATGGCATTTAATTGTTTTAAGTCACCTGACAAATTGCCAATATGTTCTTATATTTATGTTATGAATGCAAATGTTATTATTGATTAAGCACGTTTATAAAATCTATAGATGTCACTAACAATGGTAACTCTATTTGACACACATTATTTAGAATTACAGGAAACACAGATATATCACTCCGATCACAGTATCATGTATACTTTAGTGAACTTATCACATAGTTGGAGATGGACATCCGACCCATTGAACACTTTACACCAGCGTTTTATTAAAATTATCATCATTTTGAGAGACAAATAACTGAATAAGAAAACAAAACGTTTCAGAAAGAAGAAAGAACATAATGAAACAAAATCAATCTTAAATAGTATAATGTCTATATCGTCACTTTTAAATAAATTATTTTACCAAGAATAGTCACAAATATGATTTTTTAAAAACCTCTCTAGCCTCAGTTACAACTTGAAATCAATTATATTCATCACATCATCACAAACTGTACGTGCCTTTTTATAGGATGATCATGATAAAAAAGAAACGGGTTGGGAAGAAAAATAGGGATTTTAATGTAGACAGTGTATTCTTGATATAATTTTTAATAATAATAAAATACCATTCCGATTCGTTTCACATTCAATTGATGCAAGTATTGTTCGCGTGTGGGTAAAAACTCGACTGTTGCTCCTATTTCAATAAGAATGACACAATGTTATTATAGAAGTCGTATCTCCAGCAAAGCAAGTTATGCACAATTACGCAATTAAATTACAATTTAAGCCTAAATACAGGTAATATAATGAATCTAGTAAATCTAGTAATATATGATTCTTAATATAAATGTGTTAAATGTGAAAACACTTTCAGATTTAAAATAACATTTTTTAAAGTGTTTTGAAATCAAAATATGATCATTGCGATACATCATTATTATTACTTTCTTCTTCTTAGTCGTTTTCGAAATTGTATTTTGTAGCATTTGTACAATGATCTGCTCGAAGATCGCAAATATCAAGATAATTGAAATATTTAATATGAGCCAGTAGCAAATAATTTTTGCAAATAAATGTATACGGTGTTTAATCATTTTTTTTTAAATGATTATTTTTCTTCAACAAATTGAGTTTTATTATTATCTTGACTTTATAAGCCGTTCGATTATATTACAATTCTGCTACGTACATGTCCTGTAAAATTAATCATATACACATAAACAAGCAGGATATTCCTGAATTATATAATATGTAATATGCAATACCTACCTCCTATTTAGTAGCTTTGTTCATGATAAAATATGAACCATTCTGACAAGCATGCGTACTCGAATCATCGGACTAGCACTAGTCTATATACCACATGTATCACAATAAATTCACATTAATCGATATTAACGTAAATAATGGCACCCTGGCTCAGTGGTAAAGTATTCGAATCCAAGGCGCAAAGTACTGGTCCAAACCATGAACCATCGAGGGGATTAGTATAAGTTTTAAGAACTTGTTTCACAGTCGAATTAAAAGAAATTAGTTTAATCTTACGCAAATTAGTTCTTATCCAAACCCTCAGGTGTATTATTTGTGTCCGTTCTACTCAACTTCTTAATAGGTAACAAGACAGAAATCGAGTGATAATGTTTAAATGCCATACAAAACTTAGAAATGTTACATAAGATTTGTATTGTATTGTTTAGCTGTCTATCAACTTTACTTTAATCAAATTACTTTTACAATGTATTGATATCTTTGTCAAATGGCTTGACACTAATAAACGAAAATATGAAAGGGGCAGCATACTTTATATTTACAGTCTGGATTTATAATCTGACAACAGGTTAGTTATGATAATTATATGTTTTGGATATACTTCTTTTTTTTTAATTGAACCAATAGGGGCGGTTTATTTTGCAAAATCGTACATACGATGAACACTATAACAGATATGCCTTTCATTTAAAACATTAAACATACGTGTATTAAGAAACTATACAACCATGTACTTGCTTTGAAACATAGTAAGACGAAAAAGTTGATTTCATAAACTATTTTAGCAAGTATGATAGTACATGGTAACATTATGCCGGATTCCTTTATAAAAAAATATTGATATGTGAATATTACTTTCTTTTCATTTTTATAAGAGCATTAATTAAAATTTATCTTCATAATGTATCATATAAATATGTACTAAATGATATATGTATCTGTTTATAAATTTAAGCTTTTAGTACGTAATGTGTTAATACATATAACTGAATGATAAAATAAAAAAAAACTGTTAGGAGGATGAATTAAAGGAATCGTATCTATTCTATTTAAATATGTTTCCTTTTATTCTCGTTTTCAAACGCTATTCCTTACCTTTAACTCTGACATAAAAAACATGGTGAAATCTGGGTATATAGCGACCTTTGTTTATGATGTGTGACTATTGATTGACTTTAATGTTTAGCAATATGTGACCATTTACTAGCCATATGTTGTTTTATTTTAACTTATAAATATTGTTTTCCCTTTCAGCGATTATATTAAAGTATATATTTATACTTTTCTTTATTCCTTCCTTAACTACTTTTTTGTGTTTGTTTATTATTTTTTTATTAGTGTTTTTTTTTAAATATGTAATGGATCTGAGAAAATAAACATATTTTATGAAACAAATGTTTATCATTTCTAAACGTTATTTAATAGAAACTATTCTGTTTACGTAAACTGTTTTATTTCGGAGGAACAACGTATGCATTGTTTGATGTGTTCATAACCATGCTGAGATTCTATACATTTTGTACGTCACGATAAAAAATTGTATCTAATAATTCAAGAATGGTCATTTAAGTGTTATAGTAATTTATTTGTTAAATAATAGTAAAACATAGTTTAAAGTATACAATTAATAATTGGGTTCTATATCAATTTACGTTAGTAATATATAACGGTATATAAAATCAGCGTCAGCTGTTTGGTAGGTCAGTCGTTTGTGCGAGGGGTTCTGATTCTTGTTTCGACTGTGTGCATATCTAAGGCTGAGTTATTGTCTAAATGTACCCACTTACAGTACGCTATCATCAGCTGATTACTTGTCCACATTATGAAGTAAAATTATATTCATTAAAGATAAAAATAAAAATAATGATAAAAAATGCCTTCAAAACACTACATATTGTTTTACGACCTTTACAAAAGCAGTATATTGATTAAATACGTTCAATACATAATAGTTTTATGAAGCATTCACATTGCATCTCATAACCTAAAATCTGAAATTATGATAGATACATAAACCCAAAACAAATTTATATTCACCTGATATATTATACCTTATATATTATGTTTTATAATAAGCCTTATTTTTCCATCAATGTTTTTATATAAACCAATTGATTAGTCTGAAATCATTAATTTTCGTGGGACACTAATTTTCGGCTATTTCGTGGAGGATTTTATCCACGTACATTAATCCCTAAGAAAACTTGTCCCTTATATAGACCTCACGTTTTCTAGAATGTATATCCACGAATAAATGTACCCATGAATGATATATTATCAGCGAAATTCAATGTGAACGAAAATTAATGATTTTACAATATTTCTTTTTCATGACAACATCATCAATTATCATGTGACTATATAATGGAGTGGAGATATGTAAAACCAATTGCAATATTTGTAACATAATTTAAAAAATTAAACGTCGCATCGCGGAATCCATGTAACGTTGTATGAGTGCGTTTGTAATACCATGTGATTCCGACAGGATTGCATTTCGGAGATTAAGATATTTATTTGACTTGGCAGTCTGGAACAATAAATGTTTTTATCCTGAAAGGTTCATGTCCGAAGATATAGTAGGCCAAGGCAAGATGTTAACGTTTATTTTAGCCACATATATATGTGCAGTGTTAAGCTTTGCGCTGTTATGTCCCAGATCCGTTTTACTGCATGAAGAGTTTCACGGCCTCGGAAACATATAAATGCCACTGATTAAACATTTACCAGTCAGAAAGATGGACTTAAAAGAAATGACTTTTTACCAATTGATTCCCCACACTATGAACAAATCGTATTTTTATGGCGATTTGCAGAGGCTTAATGACAAGCTGTTCAACCTGCCTTGTACATGGATGACGGGTTCGAATAGGATGATGATCTTGTCTCAGACAGTTTATTTTTGTTTATACTAAGACCAGGTGGTGTTGAACCTACTTATCAAGATATAAATAGTCTGTATGAAGCAGCCAAACTGACGAGCGACATTATTTATCGTTGACACCGCCAGTAGTGTATAAACAGCCTGATTTATCTGACCTCCAAAAAGACATGTCAGTGCATTTTTTTATCTCTTCTTAGCAATTAATGACAAAGTATCTGTGAAAGTGAAAGAGGTGCAATGTTAAGACTATGGAAGACAAAAGAAATCCTAGAAAACTTCAATACATAATTTATTTTAAAAGCGATTGAATAATCCAGAACATTCGAGATCAGTTGTACTTGAAGACTTTGACGCCAACAACTATGTCGTTTAGTGTATACGGTTTATAATCAGACTAGCATTACCATGGCTTTTAACAACTAGTTTCCGTTCTTTTACACACGTCTAGACTTGTATAACCTCTTTTCAAATATTTCTATTTTGATTTATGTTTGACGAGAAGATTTAGTCGGATAACTGTTGATTCCAGTGCTTATTCCCGAGTTTCAATCAAGAAATTAAACGAAGGAACTATACTTAGAATAGTTTTAATTTAATTGGAGGGTAACTTTGAATATGTATAATAAAAAAAAAAAGGAATGGCTACATTATTATATCACCCCAGATAAACATTTGTTCTTCTGTAATATGTACATTCTACTAGTGTAATTTTAAGATATATATGATTTATTAAAAGCAAATCATACAAGAACTTTATATTCATACATTGTTTATGTAATTTTATGAATATGACTATCAACGAAATATCCTTTCGTACATGAAACACAGAAATCGCATTGTATAACTAAAATCCACGTAACTTGTAAAAACAAATTTTGTATGAATACGAATTTTCTTGTCCTATTTTTACTTTTAGCTCAATATAAAAATATCGAAAGTAGGTATGCCGTTCATAACCATACTGTATTAATACTTGACACAATCCTTAAACTTACGCACGTTTTTATTCACCAAGGAGGGAAGCATTGAATTAAGTAAGATATTTACACTGAATTGTGTAAAGCTGTTTGCATTTGATATGTCTAGAAATACGGTAAGGCTACAATATTTTGTGAAGGACATATCAACTTTAATTTGACATCTTATGCAAATTAAATCAAAACATGAGTTTTATTACATATGAATAGTGCTATTTCAAACCATTTTAATTAAAACGGATGTGTCCTGTGATATTTCACCAAGATCATGTTCTTTAAAAATATCGTTTTATATATAAATTGCTCGTTTCAATAATATAAGACAAATCAAATCATTTATATGTAGGAATGGCTGCTCATTTGTTTCAAAGCTATCTCATATAGATATTCATATACAGGTTCATTCATATATATTTTGTTTTAAACAAAGTAATACAATGATTAACTATTTTGCTATACCCAAATAGGAAACTGTTTTTTATAATTGACCGATTTTGTTTATCCCGACGATTTCATTATAATTGATAACACTATTTTGATTCTTAACTGTATTAAATTATTGCGGCGAACATCCCTTAACTTATTCTGAAATGACAGGTTTCTCTACATATTTAGAAATAGGAAAGGAAATTTAACCATAAGAAAAGGATCATTCATTATACCGAAAATAATGTAACGGATGCCATGTTATTGCTATGTATAAAATGTATGAAATCTATTATGAAAAGTCTGATGATTAAGATATGTTCACATAGTAGATTTTGATCCCGAAATAACCATGTGATTTTCTATCGACCTCCATTTCTCGAAAACATACTACAGTGGTCACGCGATTCCTCAATGTGGCGATTCATTGAATACCGGCGATGGCTCGAGCTACAAGCCCGGTCCCTTGATTTAGCCCTTCGTATTCTATATAAATTAATGGGCGATTCTTCAAACATGCGATTTTGGATTCCTCGAGCTCCGTCCTTGGTCCCTAGATAGTATATCCTATATTATTTCTATGCGATTCCTCGAAGTCGATATCAAAACCTACCTATATCTCCCTGACAACCATACACCGCCCCTATGACCACCCGTTATTAACACCTTGGTCGAGATGGTTTTCTTTTTGTTTTCACACATTGTCAAACCATCCTTAGAGTACATCGGTGAACCGTTATATCAACACGACCACGAAAATAATTTTCGCACCTACTGATCATGTAACAAACTGTGATTGGTCTGCATGATTAATTATTTGTCATTAAAGGAGCCGATTTTGATTGTTTGAGTGTTGTTCTTTTTCTCTGTAATCATTAACTTGAAGAACAACTGTATAAGTGTTTCTTACAAGAACGTAAAAAATACGCAACGCCACCATATACACAAACTAAAATCATATTATCGGTAAAAAAAGAATTTATTTCTGATTTAATTCTCACAATGAAAGCTATGATCGTGTTATTTTTGTATTTTTAAACATATATTATGTTTATAAAGTATTATTAAAGGCTAAACTTAACGAAATAATTAATGAAAAGACGATGTTAAGGTATCAACAAATGTAAATGTATTGAATTTTGACACATAAATGATTCCTCGAAACCGGCGATTCTTCGAGGTTTTTTGCAGATCCCGTCCGACCTCGAGAAATCGCATGACCACTGTATAGAAGAAAAGTAGAAACAACGTTCTTACACAAATATCCGTTGATATTATTCAACTAAACTTTCATTTCATCCGAATGGATTGTCAATGAATAAATTCATGAACGATAAGACACATGCAATTTGGGTTTGGTAAGTATGATGATCTATGATCATTCATTCATTGTGATCGGCGAATCGATAGGCTTGAAGTAAATTTGTTCGGGTCCCGTTTCGAATCAAATAACATGACAAGTCTAGAGACGTTAAGGAACGTTCTTTGATTATATCTGGCATGCGAAAAAAAAAGCATTCTGATTTGTAATTGATATATAAAGGTATCGCAACTTAATTAGATTTATAAATCAACAATTTCTGCCATATAGATAATCGACGTAATTGATGTAATAACCTGGTCTGGTCTGGATCTGCTCTGTATTAATTTATTTAATAACAATATCCTATTCCACAATACGCATTTATTGTCAGTAGTTGATACATGTACAACAGTTGCTTTATAACCATTACCCCTGTTTACGACGTATTAAATAGTCGTTTTGTAATAAATTTAAATTGAATTTAGGTAGTGAATGTCATTTCATTTGATTAATTAAACTGTTTCAAAATTGTGTTCATGATCATTATATAGTTTACAATAGCGTTTTAAAATATAAGTTTGTATAACCCTTGGCATCATATGCCAATATGTTTTGAAAGTGAATTTGACTTTGAAATAAGGATATGAAAACGATCTGAATCGGTTCAACGATATAAAATAACCTAAATAGCGTATTTTATTCATGGAAGTTAAGATATTGAATATTCGTGTTAAGAATGTAAGTACTTCCTCTTGATAAAAACTTTATATTAATATTGAGCTGAAAGGTACAGAGAATTAACGGTCAAACCTATTTCTGTATATTGAGCTGAAATGTACAGAGTATTTTCTTCTGTAGTTTTAGTGTTGTTGTTTTTTTTACATGTAAATAGCTGCCTGATATTCTCTTCCTACCGTCTCTCTATCTCACAAGGATATGCATATATGTTTCTTATTCAGTTCATTCATTGACTTTGAAAATGTATATCTAAATGATTTCTTCATATATGTTTTGTTAGGATGATAATTGAAATCTTCCCATTCTGCATAAATAGAATAATATACAAACTGAATTAATATCATAAAATAAAGCTCATTTTACATACGTCAGTATTGTTTAATTATAAGAATTTTTACTAAGTACGTTTATTAAAAAAACAGAATATGAATTCGTCACAGTCGATGAAAAATCTTACTGAGTGCAATACAGACAGCAACAAATTACTTTGGAACACCGCTCACGGGGCTGACATTATTTCAATTCGGCAACAACGGATTGTAAAAATTAATAGAACATGTTTGCGTCTTATCTTATAAAAACTTGATATTTATTTTGTATATGGTATTAAGCAAAGAGCGTGCTATATACTGTCATCAGAATTGGGTTTAAGTAAACGGCTGTTGCCAATATTAGTACTGCAAATCTAAAATTATGATTATGACAATAAATCAGTCACGTAATGTATCGAATATGCATATACATTACCCTTAACTTATAATACATTGTTAAAATTCTGGGAATTTGTAAAACAATGAAATAAAGATTATAAATTATATTTTCATTATTTACACATATCTATAAACATATGTTTCTGAAGTGCTTGTTTACATGTACGGAAACTAACACTATCATGTTTAAATTCAATTTAATACTTGCTGAGTTTTGTTGAACCTGAAAATTAACCATATAATTAACAAAGCGATGAACCGGTTTTCCCCTGATACATCAAACGAATATTCCTTTAAGAAGAAAAATAATTAAGAACATGGTTTGTTCTTATATTTGCATATTAATGGGCACAATCCACACACAGAAATACTCGTTACATATATGAAGATAGCAAGGAGTTGTACATGCCTTAAATCAAAGACCTTTTATTAATAATATAAAAATCGTACAATATGTTAAACAAGGAATTGCATATATAACAGCATTATCATTATTATTATCATTATTATTATAAACACTTTATCGTATATTTCATTTCATTGATACTATTTGAGACAGTCTGAACTTCTTCGCATTCATCACAAGTGGCTTTTGTTTTTTTTAGCTCACAAGAGCACAACGTGCTCAAAGGTGAATTTCCTAATATACTCTTTATAGAAACTTTCTTAATCATTCTTCTATGAAGCTTATTGTCAGATTTCAATTCCCTTTGGCAAAAATGGTCACATCATAAATGTTTTTAATAATTCCTAAAATAAAGTGGCTCCTCCGAAAAATGAGACCGTGGCGGTCAGCTAGTTTCCTTATAACATTCTTTATAGAACATTTCAATGGTCAGACTTTGATTAAATTTGGCACAAATGGTCACCCCATGAATGTTTACCATAATTGCTAAAATGAAGTTGATCCCTTGACAAATGAGGCCCCAAGTGGGTCGTGTAGTTTCTTTATAGAAACGACTTGAATTATTTTAAATAAAATGATGTACTCTGGTGAGAGATCTAGGGCCATATGGCCCTCTTGATTGTAATTGTGTTTTCCTTTTTTTAATGGAATATCAATATTGGTAAGTGTCATATTAGGCTGTGACAGGTATTTGAAAAGACAAACCATTCGTTTCACTATTATCCTTCAATCCTCTGTGAAAACAAAATGTGTTGAATTATAAGTACATGTTATAAGTGAGTATGAAAACTCTTGAATACATGAAGTATATTTTGATTGATAAAACATAATGCTGAATGTGCTTAATCCCACTTATTTAACTCAATCATATAATAATTACAACAAATTTTAGATGTACATTTCAACAGGACAGATCCTAAAACTGATTCGCTCGCTAGCAACACAACATATCGCGTACATCATTGGTAATATCATTAAATGCAAATGCAAATCTGTGAGAAAATACATGAAATATTTCCAGAGGATCTTATTCCAATGCATAAAAACATGTGAATTTCAAATTTATTAATTATGCAAACGAAAAAAAAAGTCAACAAATACATTTTTTAAAATGATTAACTACCATCCTCCGACACGGTATCCCTGACAAGAATCAGACTTTTTATAAATAGTTCACCAGAAAGGCGCCAATTCGGAGACTAGAACAAAATGTTAAAATAAAATAAAAAAAATAAATAAAAGACTAACAAATTGAAGCCAAGATTAAATATAAAGTTTGTCATAACTATATTTCGTACACATTGAAAACACTCATACCACAAACTCGTTCAAGAGGACACATTTTTGAACTTATAAGACTGAATAATATGCAATATAAATAGTAAACTTTGTAATGGAGATGCGTTGTCTAACAAGTTTACTAATGTTCCAAATTCACTTAAAAAGAAGAGCAACTTAGTTAACGAGTTTGTTAATGCAGTTTTTACCTAGTAATTATATGTGTAAATAAGTAAGAAACCAATTCATAAACTTAATCATTGAAAAACAATCCGCTGCAAGCATTGCATAAAAGAAAATACAAATAAATTGGTTTCCCTTAAACTAAATAAATGTAATTTCCTTGTATAAAATAAATATGAAAAAAGTGAACATATCTACATTTAACGGAATGCGATTAAGGACAATCTATATATGTACCTATTTGTATACATTTATACATGAATTACATTCTTGAGCAACGTTTCTGATTTCTTACTTGATAATTAAGAACAGTGCAGTGACCTATTGGTATCAAACCTTTTTGTGGATCATTTAATCACGTATCTGATTGATATTATTTCAATGATGTATTGTCTTTTTTTCGCTGACCTACAATAACTTTCCATTTCATGTATATACCATTTTCATGATTTTTTCCTCTGAACTACTACATTAATCATTTATATACCTAGATTATGATTTTATCAGGTCTGTAATTGTTAAATTAATTGGTAACAATACACCCTATATGTGGCATCATTTCACTAATGAAATTTATATAAATATGGATCATTCTTGCATAACCCGAAACATATGTTATGTAGAACAAAACTGAGAAGCAGGGATGGGTTCAACAAAACAGCAACTCGAATATAAATTAAGGTGTTTGCCGATTTTTTCTCTCAAAATTGTTTGATGAAAGAAAATTCAAAAAAAAAAATAATCTAAAAACTAAAATCAAGGGAAGCAATATTATAATTAGACCCATTTCTCGTGTCAACACAGACACACGTTAAAAAAAATATTGGACAATACGAACTAAACATGAAGAATTAGAAGCAAATCTGGCAGTAGTTTTCTGATGCACGTTTAATGTTCATTCTGAAGTGTGTAGTAATAGCAAATGCGTGATTTCCTGTATATAAATTGAATCTATTTTAAACTAATAACTGTTCTCCTTATCTCCCGATTCTTTTTTCTTGTTTAATCATCAGTGATCACATCCCGCCTGAAACTGTCGACATAAACCCTAGCCGAGGAAATAATTAGTAGTCCCCAAGTAGCATTCATATTTTGATGACGCAGAAATTATATTGAGTTTCATAACAATCTTGTAACGGATGCCCTTGCAAAATATTTCTCCCGTGGACCTCTATGTTCCGCTTCGGAACAGACTGGACAATAGTAGATTTTATATATTGTTTATATATATATTAAATAATTATTTGATTTTTTTAATTTATTATTAAGATGCATATGCAACATATGGTCATCAGAGAAAAACAAATACATATAATAATCATCGTTTTCGTTATAAACATTTTTTTTCTTCATACTGTTATGGAATAATTATTGCTTATAAAATGTTTAATTGTGTTTTGAACTTCCTTACCTTATAAAGAAAACCACATGCACAATAATATATTTAATTGGGATTTATTTAGAACCAATTTTACTTCAATTTTGGATTGGCCAATATACCGTAATTGCGAGATGATAAACATATGAATTCAGAAACAAAAATGCCGTAGAATGTTGTAAACGCATGCGAATTATTTTGTAAACTGTAGCATTTTTTTCAGTTGAAAGTACATTCATTATCATGATAAGCGACATATACAGTGTATCTCGATAAAAATATATATTATAGAATATTATTATGAACGTATATGTAAAGGGAAATCTAGTTGCTTTCAAAATTGTTAGGACGGTAATTTTAATTACGGAGTTTCGTTTAATCCACATCAAAATAATAACCATTTTAACCTCATTGTATATATAAAAAAACCCAGAAAAAAATAAGGTTATATCGAAAGCAACAATTAACATGTTGGTGTGAATGTTGTTCGTGTATTTTATGGACACATAAGAACGTTGCTTGGACTGAATTGATTTGTAAGAAGATATATAATTATTGTATTTATTTACAATATTGTGTTTCTGAATTTATTATTTACCACGTGGCATTTCTTACGATTATCATGAATTCGTGCAACTTACGTAATGTAAGTTTAATTTGATTTCAAATTTGGGTTTTAGAATGCAGAACTTAGGAAATAAATTAAGTCTTTATATGTTTTAAGTTTTATGATACAGTAATATAATTTATCTGATTTATACTCTTAATTTAATTTTTCTTTCTTTTTATTTTTGTAAATATTTTTTTCGAAACTAACAATAATTCGATAATTATGTTGCCACTTACGTTTCCGTTATTGTGAATTTGTAAGACCGATATAATTGTAAAATGTAATTCAGGAAACCTCTTAATACGGATGTTTTCGTTTTTAAAAGGTCTGAGTAAGGGTAATTATTAACTGCTTAAAAAATTAGTGATTCATAGGAATCTGGTCTGACAAAATTGACACCATGTATGTTTTCTTTTATTCTATTCCATTTCACTCCTTCAGGCACATATTGAGGTATAATTTGACCCCAACCTTGTTAAACATTAAAGATATTTGAATATGAGAATAGTAATGATATAGTCAATAGTTCAATTTAGCAATAAAAGTTAAACTGCACGATTCGAATTAATGATTAATGTGTATGGAGAAATGGGGAACCAAACTTTTTTTGTTTTTGTTTTTTTTGTTTTGTTTGTTTAATGCTTATAAAAATAATGAATGTATTTATAAAAGATGAAAATAATGACACATTTTATGTTCAGATTAAGTAGTGTGCCTTAGGAATGTTGTTCAATGTTAAGGCAGCCTAGATCAAGACATAATTCAACCAAAAACGTTCGTCAGAGATGTTAAATAGTTAAACTGTGACCTTTATGTTTTTAACAAACAACATGCATGCCAAAAATATACATATACATATATCAAATTGGAAGTCAAATTTGAAGTCAATCGACTGGCGACTTGCCATGTATTGACGTTGTATGAGTATCTTGCCATCGTTTCGGCAATCGTTTTCTAGATTTTTAAAAAGAAAATATCATGAACAAATAGTACCAATGTTAGAATTTCCCGATATACATCTGATTTTTTAATTCATTGAGTGAAGTACGCGTCCTCAAAAAAAAAAAAAAAAATGCCGACGATAAACCTTCGTTAAATTCATAAATAAACATACTATGAATTAAGTAAATTATATAACTTAATACTTAACGTAAATGTTTTCATTAAGATGTCCGTTTTATTATTGTCATTCAAATTTGTCGAAATAAATAAAACAAATCTATGCTATACATGATAGGTGATAAAATTTCAGTGGGTTGACTATATTGGTTACATTTGTATTTTGTATTAAAACCCAAGGGTCGTATACACTACATATGTTCTAATTTAAATGTAGTAAGTCATGTTTAGGCTGCAAACATTCCCCTTTAAATATTATTGCTTTTTAAATATCAAATTTCAGAGTATTGTTATTGCGATTGACGTTACTGAAGAGCATGTTATTTGCCTATACGTAATTACAAAGAACTCAGAAAGCCAGACATTGGTTGAAACCAACATTATTTCATTAGTATCCTCTGATGGCGTTTAATTGTTTTAAGTCACCTGACAAATTGCAAATATGTTCTTATATTTAAGTTATGAATGTAAATGTTATTAATGATAAAGCAAGTTTATAAAATCTATGTCGATAGCAATAGTAATTCATTTCACCATTTTATTTACTTTTTATTTACTTTGTATGTAAAGGCCTTTATTTGACACCTACTAATTAGAAAAACAGGAAACACAGATACATCACTCCTATCAAAGTATCATGTATACTTTAGTGAAATTATCACGTAGTTGAAGATGGACATCCGACCCATTGAACACTTTAAACCAGCGTTTCATGAAAATTATTATCATTTCGAGAGACAAATAGAGCAATTAAACTATTTATCTATAACTGAATATGAACATGTTTCAGAAAGAAGAAAGAACATAATGAAAACAAAAATCAATCTAAATTATTATAATTTCTATATCGTCACTTTTGAATGAAATTATTTTACCAAATATAAACACAAATATGATATTTTTATAAACCTCTCTAGACTCAGTTACAACTTGGAATCAATTTAATTTATCACATCATCACAAACTGTATGTGCCTTTTAATAGGATGATCATGATAAAAAAGAAACGGGTAGGGAAGAAAAATAGGGATTTAAATGTGGACAGTGTATTCTTGATATAATTTATCCAGGTCATTATAATACATTTGTAATTTAAATGATGTAAAGAGTGAAATACGTTTCATGATTTTGTATCTTTCTTGCTTAAAATACAATTCCGATTCGTTTAACAATCAGTTTATGCAAGCATTGTTTGCGTATGGGTAAAAACACGACTGTTGCTCATATTTCAATGAGAATGACACAATGTTATTATACATGTCTTATCTCTAGCAAAGCAAGTTTTACGAAATTACGCAATTAAATGACAATGCAATTTAAGCCTTAATCTAAACAGGTAATATAAAAAATCTAGTTAATCTAGTAATAAATGATCTTTAGTATAAATGAGTTAAATGTGAAAAAACACTCATATTTAAAATAAATTTTTTAAGGGTTTAGAAATCAAAATGTGAGCATTGCCATACATCATTATTATTACTCTCTTACAAAAGTCATTCTAAGTCGTTTTCGAAATTGTATTTTGCAGCATTTGTACAATGAGCTACACGAAGCTCGCAAATATCAAGATAATTGAAATATTTAATATGAGCAATGGCCAGTAGCAAATAATTTTTACACATAAATGCATACGGTGTTTAATCAATTTTTTTAAATGATTTTTTTTTTCAACAAATTGGTTTTTTTTATATCTCGACTTATAAGCAATATTACAATTACGTACATCCAAAATTAAGCGAAACACATAACAAGAAGACATGCCTTAATATATTACATGTGGAATACCCTTTAGTAATTTGTATATGAGAAAATATGATCCATTCTGACAAGCATACGTACTCGAATCATCGGACTAGCACTATTCTATTTATCACATGCATTACAATAAATTCACATCAATCGATATTAACGCAAATAATGGCGCCGTTGTTCAGTGTTAAATTATTCGAATCCTAGGCGCAAAGTACTGGTCCAAACATTGAACCATCGAGAGGGATAATATAAGTTTTAAGAACTTGTTTCACAGTCGAAATAAAATAAATTAGTTTAAATTTACGCAAATAAGTTCTAATCTAAACCCTCAGGCGTATTATTTGTGTCCGTTCTACTCAACTTCTTAATAACAAGACAGAAATTGAGTGATGATGTTTAAATGCCATACACAATTTAAACATGTTCTATAAGATTTGCATTGTATTGTTTATCTGTCAATCAACTTTACTTTCATCAAATTACTTATACAATATATTGATACCTTTGTCAAATGACCTGACACTAATAAACGAAAAATATGAAAGGGGCAGCATACTTTACATTTACAGTCCGGATTTATAATCCGACAACAGGTTCGTTATGAAAAGTATATGTTTTGGATATACTTCGAATTTTTTAACTGAACTAATAAGGGCGGTTTATTTTGCAAAATCGTACATACGATGAACAATATAATATTTAAGATATGCGTTTTATTTATAACATTAAGCATACGTGTATTATAAACCATACAACCATGCACATGCTTTAAAACATGATAAAAAGATAAAGTTGATTTCAAAAACTATTGAAGCAAGTATGATAGCACATGGTAACACTACGCCGGATTCCATTATATAAACTTATTAATATGGGAATATTACTTTCTTTTCATTTTTATAAGAGCATTAATTAACATGTATCTTCACGATGTATCATAGGAATATGTACTAAATGATATATTAGTATAAATTATTGTTAGGAGGAGATTTAAAGGAATCTTATCATTTCTTTAAATATGTTTCATTTTGTTTTAGATTTTAAACGTTATTCCATACCTTTCACTCTGACATCAAAAACATGGTAAAATATGGGTATATAGCGACGTTTGTTTATGATGTGTGACTATTAATTGACTTTAATGTTTAGCAATATGTGACAATGTACTAGCCTTATGATGTTTTATTTTAATTATGAATATTTTTTTCCCTTTTAGCGATTATCTTTAGTAATATTTATGATTTTCTCTATTCCTTCCCTCACTACTTTTTTTTGTTAGTTTTTTTTTTTTTTTTTATTTTATATATAAAATTGATCGGAGAAAATAAATAATTTTATGAAACAAATGTTTATCATTTCAAATCGTTATTTGATAGACACTCTTCTGTTTACGTAAACTGTTTTATCCCGGAGGAACAACGTATGCATTGTTTGATGTTTTGGTAACCATGCTGAGATTCTTTTGTACGTCACGATCAATAATTGTATCTAATAATTCAAGAATGGTCATTTAAGTGTTATAGTAATTTATTTGTTTAAGAATGGTAAAACATAGTTAAAGAATACAATTGATGATTGGGTTCTATATAAATTTACGTCAGTAATATATTACGGTATATAAAAACAGCGTCAGCTGTTTGGTAAGTCAGTCGTTTGAGAGAGGGGTTCTTATTCTTGTTTCGACTGAATGCATATCTAAGGCTGAGTTATTGTCTAAATGTACCCACTTACAGTACGCTAGCATCAGCTGATTACTTGTCCACATTATGAAGAAAAATTATATTCATTATAGATAAAAATATGCCTTCACAAATTCTGATTAAACAAGAAATACATATTGTTTTTCCGTGCGACCTTTACAAAAGCAGTATTTTGATTCAATACGTTCAATACATAATAGTTTTATGAAGCTTTCACATTGCATTTCATTACCTAAATTCTGAAATTATGATAGAACGCAAACCCCAACAGATTGATATTCACCTGATTCAAACTTATATACACATGTATTATGTTTTAAAATTAGCCTTATTTTTTCATCAATGTTTTAATATAAACCAATTGATTAGTCTGAAATCATCAATTTTCGTGGGACACCAATTTTCGTGGACTTCGTGGACTATTTTATTCACGAGCATTAATCCCTAAGAAGAATTGTCCCTTATATAGATCTTACGTTTTCTAGAATGCATATTCACGAATAAATGTACCCACGAAATTCTCTTAGGTATATTATCAGCGAAATTCAATATTAACGAAAATTAATGATTTTACAATATTTTTTCCTGACAACATCATCAATTATTATAAAACTATATAATGAAGAGGAGTTAAATAAAAACAAGTCCAGTATTTATAACTTTATTTAAAAATTAACAGAGCGCACGAAACGTCGCATCGCGGAAGCGACGTAACGTTGTATGAGTGCGTTTGTAATACCATGCGATTCCGACAGGATTGCATTTCGGAGGTTTAGATATTTTTTGACTTAACAGTCTGGAAAAATATATGTATATGTCGTGAAAGGTTCATGTCTGAAGATAGTAGTAGGCCAAGGCAAGTTGTTAACGTTGTTTTGTATATTACATTTCATATTTATTCAATTCTGACTCTAATTTAGTTGACAAATGACCAAATATTGTATCTGTAAAATGTATTATTCAGAAACTAATCCTATGTTAATATAGGATTTGTTTATATTATAAAAACATTATGACCACAATTTTGACATGCTGTTTTTGATAATTTTCATTAAATATAAACGCATTCATTCAATTGATATTACTTAAGACAGCCGTAACTTTGCATTTGTCACATCCTGTGACATTTGTTGTGTGTATTTGTGTTTCCAACATATTTTATTTGAATTACAATTTCGGTCAGTATCAGCTTACATAGGCTGTGGGAGATATTTGAAAAAGCAACTCTTCGTATTTGAATTATCATTTATTGCACAGTTAACACATAATGGGTTAAATAAAGAAATTAGACAACTCATTCCAACTCATAGAATTGTGATTTTCAAATAGTTCATAAATAAATCTAACGGAAAGAATTGTCGGCAAAATGCATGGTAAAATAAATAATATATGAGCACCTTCCTCCAAAAAATACCATTAATAAAAAACAGAGTATTCATAAAGTTTTCCTCAAATTATCAGTTCTGAAATTTACTATTGACCCAATAATAAACATACTCACTTTAAAAGTTAGACCAACATAGTTTACAGGATTGTCATTGCAGATTTAAAATAATATGTTTATCGGTCAAAAGTAAGAATCACATATCAAATAAAAATGCTGAAAATCATACAGATGCAAGAATTACCGATGGGAAAATGCAAATAATATTTAAAAAAAATGTTAATCCAATATAAGTCCATACTTTGTAATAAACTGACCCAGTATCCTTGTATTACATATTCGTAAATATGTATACTATACACATGTTTAGCTGCATCATTGAGCAGCACGTTTCTTTTGAACCTAAAGATAATATTGAATGTAAACCTAAAACAACGTGATGTCACAGCCTGTTATGAATTCGTTTCATGTTTGAATGAATCATGATCTATAGGTTTCAGGTCTTTTTCCTGCTAAACTACATTAACCATTCAACTATCATTCATATAATTATATAAAGTGTTTAATCATTAAATTAAATTGTTAGCATTCACTCGCTACGAGAAATCTTCTTCTCTTCTTACTTATAGGTAAATAAATACGATCATTCCTTCGTAATTACATCAGCATGATAGTAGAACAAAATGAAAAAGCAGGTTCTCAGCAAAGTAGCTCGTTTATAAATTAAACGTATGCCATTTTTTTTCACTAATTTTCAATGAGAGATCATTCCAATAACATGAAAAAAAATTTCTGGAAGAACTATTAAAAGTAAACCTATTTATCATGTCAACACAATCAGTCTTATTCAAAAAATGGATTAAACGTAATAAACATTAAAAAAATAAATAAGGCAGCATGTTTTTTTATGCGCGTTAAATATTCACTCTTAAACAACTAGCATGTCGACTAGACTACAATTGTCTTTTGTTCTGCCTCTCTACAATAATGTTTCAGATGAACATTCAATACCCATTTCAAATATTTGATCAACAAATTTCTTTTGTTATGATGATGTAAATGTCATTTAGTATCATAAAAAAATCAAAAAAATTAAGAAACAAAACTTCATTTAAACTTAAAAGGAACGTTAATCAAAAGATACTTTTCAGGTTCTTATAAACTTTTTCTATCATGACTTTTGTAAAAATCACACTCAAAAGAATTTTCAAAATCGTTGTGCCATGCTTACCCAATACAGTCCTTTAATCTTTGTTTGAATTGTAAAATAATAAATTTACGTCTCGAACCTCTTGGGGATATCCAAACAAATCCAAATCCAATCTAAGTAAAAGTTATTTTACTCTCGTGTCCCAGTTTGTTTTGCCTAAATCATCATGCAATTTCAACATTTTATATAAAAAAATGTATACCTAGTGAGGAGAATTCTTTAAAGATTACACCATTTATTTCTAACATTTATTAGCAGTCCAGCATTTACAAATTAGGAGTAAATCATAAACCCATATATTTATAGAAAGATGTAACATTTATCACATTTTCATATAAATCCATAGATCGTAGTGACGTAATCCCCCCCCCCCCATTTCTGAATTTAGACAACAAGAGATTTAAGAGATCACAGGACATTTGATCTGTATTTTACAAGATACACGGGCCTACAACTCCAAGTCAGTGTCATCAGTCCTTTAATCATTTTGAGGACCATTTAACTGCTTTTAAACGGTTGTTAACGAATATCATTAGTGCAATAATAATTATTGTCCATACAGTTATACAGGGGTGGTTTTAAATTATGCAGGTGTTTACACGACGTTGTAAATGTATAAAGTGCAATTAACCTGAGACATCTAAATGTTCAGTGACCTTTCCTCGGCAGTTGTCGGTTTCCGAAGTCAGCCATATGGACATTTAAGTATGGTATAACGTGTATGTCAGTTTCTCATAAGTATACGCTCTGCTAGTCTCAGTGATAATGAGTGATAGTGATAATATCAAATTCCAAAGTATGGTTATTGCGATTGATGCCACTGAAGAGCAATTTATTTTACTATAAGTAATTTCAAAACAGAACTCAGAAAACCTGACATTGGTTGAAACCAACATCATTTCATAAGTATCAGCTGATGGCATTTATTTGTTTTAAGTCATCTGACAAATTGTCAATATGTTCTTATATTTATTTTATGAATGCAAATGTTATTATTGATTAAACAAGTTTATAAAATATATGTTTGTCACTTACAATGATAATTCATTTCACCATTTTATTTACTTTTTTTTCTTTTGTATGTAAAAGCCTCTTTTTGACACCCATTAATTAGAATTACAGAAAACTCAGATGTATCACTCCTATCACAGAGTCATGTATACTTTAGTGAAATTATCACGTAGTTGGAGACGGACATCCGTCCCATTGAACACTTTAAACCAGCGTTTCATGAAAATTATTATCATTTTGAGAGACAAATAGACGAATTAAACTATTTATCTATAAATGAATATGGAAACAAAATATTTCACAAAGAAGAAAGAACATAATGAAATAAAAGCAATCTAAAATATGACACAAATATGATATTTTTAGCAACCTCTCTAGCCCCAGTTACAACTTGGAATCAATTATATTCATCACATCATCACAAAATGTACGCGCCATTTTATAGGATGATCATGATAAAAAAGAAACGGGTAGGGAATAAAAATATGGATTTTAATGTGGACAGTGTATCCATGATATAATTTAATCCGGTCATTATAAATCATATGAAATTTAAATGATGTAAAGAATGAAATCAGTTTCATGTTTTTGTACCTTTATTGCTTAAAATACAATTCCGATTCGTTTCACACTCAGTTAATGCAAGAATTGTTCGCGTGTGGGTAAAAACACGACTGTTGCTCATATTTCAATAAGAATGACAAAATGTTAATATAGATGTCTCATCTCCAGCAAAGCAAGTTATACACAATTACGCAATTAAATGACAACGCAATTTCAGCCTTATTATAAACAGGTAATATAATAATAGTAAATCTAGTAATAAATGATGCTTAGTATTAATGTGTTAAATGTGAAAACACTCTCAGATTTAAAATACCATTTTTAAGTGTTTTGAAATCAAAATATGAGCATTGCCATACATCAGTATTATGACTTTCTTACAAAAGTTTGTCTACGTCGTTTTCGAAATTGTATTTTATATAATTTGTAGAATGAGTTACTCGAAGCTCGCAAATTTCAAGATAATAGAAATATTTAATATGAGCAATGGCCAATAACGGTGTTTAATCTATTTTTTTTTTTTAATGATTATTTTTTTTCAATAAATTGAGTTTTATTATTATCATGACTTTGTAAGCCGCTCGATAATATTACAATTCTGCTAAGTACATGTCCTGTAAAATTAAGCAAATAAACATAAAGAAGCAAGTCATACCTTGATAATATTACATGTGGTATGCAATACCTACCTCCTATTTAGTAGATTTGTACATAAAATATGAACCATTCTGACAAGCATACGTACTCGAATCATCGGACTAGCACTATTTTATATATCACTTGCATTACAATAAATTCACATAAATAGATATTAACTCAAATAATGGCGCCGTGGTTTAGTGGTAAAGTATTCGAAGCCAAGGCATAAAGAACCGGTCCAAACCATGAACCATCGAGAGGGATTAGTATAAGTTTTAAGAACTTCTTTCACAGTCGGAATAAAATAAATTAGTTTAAATTTACGCAAATAAGTTCTTATCCAAACCCTCAGGTGTATTATTTGTGTCCGTTCTACTCAGTTTCTTAATAGGTAACATGACAAATTGAGTGTTGATGTTTAAATGCCATACACAATTTAGACATGTTATATAAGATTTGTATTGCATTGTTAAGCTGTCTATCAATTTTACTTTAATCAAATACAATATATTGATACCTTTGTCAAATGATCTGACACTAATAAAAGAAAAAAATATGAAAGGGGCAGCATACTTTACATTTACAGTCCGGATTTATAATCTGACAACAGGTTAGTTATGAAAAGTATATGTTTTGGATATTCTTCGTATTTTTAAATGAACCAATAAGGGTAGTTTATTTTGCGAAATCGTACATAAGATGAACATTATAACATTTAAGATATGTGTTTCATTTAAAACATTAAACATACGTGTATTAAGAAACTATACAACCATGTACTTGCTTTTAAACATAATAAGAAGATAAAGCTGAATTCATAAACTATTGAAGCAAGTATGATAGTACATGGTACATGGTAACATTACGCCGGAGTTTTCTTTTCAGTTTTATAAGAACATTAATTAACATTTATTTTCATAATGTATCAAATGAATATGTACTAAATGATATATGTATATGATTATAAATTTTAGCTTTTAGTACTTAATGTTTCTATACATATAACTGAATGATAACATATAAAATGCTGTTAGGAGGATGAATAAATGGAATCTTATCTATTCTATTTAAATATGTTTCAGTTTTTTTTCTATTTTTAAACGCTATTCGTTACCTTTAACTCTGACATAAAAAACACGGTGAAAACTGGGTATATATCGACCTTTGTTTATGATGTGTAATTTGATTAAATTTTAAAATCTTATTTTTTTTTTCCTTCCTTAACTACTTTGTTTTTTTTAGTTTTATAAAATATATATTTATAAACATATAGATATAAAATTGATCGGGGAAAATCAACATTTTTTATGAAACAAATGTTTATCATTTCAAAACGTTATTTTAAAACATTATTCAATAGACATCTTCTGTTTAAGTAAACTCTTTTATCTCGGAGGAACAACGTATGCATTCTTTGATGTTTTGATAACCGTTCTATTCTATACCTTTTGTAAGTCAGATCAATAACTGTATCTAATAATTCTAGAATGGTCATTTAAGTGTTATAGTAATTTATTTGTTCAAGAGTAGTCAAACATAGTTTAAAGAATACGATTAATAATTGGGTTCTATATCAATTTACGTTAGTAATATATAACGGTATATAAAAACAGCGTATGCATTGTTTGATGTTTGTCTGTCATATGAGCGAGGGGTTCTGATTCTTGTTTAGACTGAGTGCATATCTAAGGCTGAGTTATTGTCTAAATGTACCTACTTACCAGTACACTAGCATCAGCTGATTACTTGTCCACATCATGAAGAAAACTTATATTCATTAAAGATAAAAAATGATTTCAAAGCACTCTATTTAAACAAGAAATACATATAGTTTTTTTTTCCGTGCGACCTTTACAAAAGCAGTATATTGATTCAATACGTTTAAAACATAATAGTTTTATGAAGCATTCACATTGCATCAAATTACCTAAAATCTGAAATTATGATATATACACAAACCCCAAACAGATTGATATACACCTCATTCAAACTTATAAATTATGTTTTATAATTAGCCTTATTTGTTCATCAATATTTTAATATAAACCAATTGATTAGTCTGAAATAATTAATTTTCGTGGGACACTAATTTTCGGCTAGTTCGTGGAGGATTTTATCCACGTACATTAATCCCTAAGAAAACTTGTCCCTTATAAAGACCTCACGTTTTCTAGAATGCATATCCACGAATAAATGTACCCACGAATGGTATACTATCAGCGAAGTTCAATATAAACGAAAATTAATGATTTTACAATATTTTTTTCATCACAACATCATCAATTACAATGAAACTATATAATGGAGTGGAGATAAGTAAAAACAATTACAATATTTATAACATAATTTAAGAAATAACAGAGTGCACCAAACGTCGCATCGCGGAATCCATGTCACGTTGTATGAGTGCTTTGTAATACCATGCAATTCCGACAGGATTGCATTTCGGAGGCTAAGATATTTATTTGACTTGGCAGTCTGGAACAAAAAATGTATCTATCCTGAAAGGTTCATGTCCGAAAATATAGTAGGACAAGTCAAGATGTTAACGTTTGTTTTAGCCACATATTGTCACATTATACGTGCAGTGTTAGGCCTTGAGATGTTATGTTCCAGATCCGTTATACTGCATGAAGAGTATCACGGCCTCAGAAACATATAAATGTCATTGATTTAAAATTTACCAGTCAGAAAGATGGACTTAAAATAAATGACTTTTTACGATTTGATCCACCACACTTTGAACAAATCGTATTTTTATGGCGATTAGCAGAGGCTCGATGACGAGCTGTTAAACCTGCCCTGTACATGGACGACGGGTTCGAATAGGACGATGATCCTGTCTCAGACAGTTTATTTTTGTTTATACTAAGACGTTTCCCTGTAGACCAGGGGATGTTGAACCCACCTATCAAGACATAGATAGTCTATCTAAAGCAGCCAAACTGACGAGCGGCATTAGTTATCGTTGACACCGCCTGCAGTGTTTATCTGATTTATCTGACCTCCAGAAAGACATGTCAGTGCATTTTTTATCTCTTCTTAGCAATTAATGATAAAGTATCTGTGTAAGTGAAAGAAGTGCAAGGTTAAGACTATGGAAAGACAAAAGAAATCCTAGGAAACTTCAGTACATAATTTATTTTAAAAGCGGTTGAATAATCCAAATCGTTCGAGATCACTTGTACTTGACGATTTTGACGCCATCAACTATGTCGTTTAGAGTATCTAAAACTGCCTGTCGGTAACAAATGAAATGAACGGTTTCTAATAGCATTGCCACGGGTTACAAACACCTAGTTTCCGTTCTTTTACATGCGTCTAGACTTGTATAATCTGTTTTTAAATATTTTACTTTTGATGTATGTTTTACGAGATGATTAAGTCGGATAATTGTTGATTTCAATACTTATTCCCTAGTTTCAATCAAGAAATGAAACGAAGGAACTATACTTAGAATAGTTTTAATTTTATCGAAAGGTAACCTGGAATATTTATAATAAAAAATTCAAATGTTCGAAATATTCAAACCATATCATGACAAACACCACAAAGGAATGGCGCCATGGAACATGAATGCATTGTCCATTACTTTTATAACTACATTATTATATCTCCTAGATAAACATTTGTTCTTCTATAATATGTACAGTCTACTAGTGCAATTTTAAAATATATAAGATTTATTTAATAAATTAAACTTTATATTCATACATTGCTTATGCAATTATATGAATATGACTATAAACGAAATATCCTCACCTACATGAAACACAGGAATCGCATTGTATAACTACAATCCAAGTCACTTGTAAAAACAAATATTGTATGAATACGAATTGTCTTGTCCTTTTTTTTACTTTTATCTCAATATAAAATATTTGAAGTAGATATGTCGTTCATAACCATACTGTTTTAATGCTTGACACAACCCTAAAACTTACGCACGTTTTCATTCACCGAAGAGGGAAGTATTGAATTAAGTAAGATATTTACACTGAATTATGTATCCCTCTTCACATTTGATATGTCTAGAAATACAATCAGGCTACAATATTTTGTGAAGGCCATGTCAACTTTAAGTTGACATCTTAAGCAGATTAAATCAAAACATGAGTTTTATTACATATGACTGGTGCTATTACAAACCATTTTAATCAAAACGGATGTGTCCTGTGATATTTCACCAAGCTCATGTTCTTTATAAATATCGTTTTATATATAAATTGCTCGTTTCAATAATATAAAACAAATCAAATCATTTATATGTAGAAAGGCATTTGTTTTAAAGCTATCACATATAGATAATCATATACGGATTCTTTCATATATATTTTGTTTTAAACAAAGTAATACAATGATGAACTATTTTACTATACCCAAATAGGAGACTGTTTTTTATAAGTTGCCGATTTTGTTTATCCCGACGATTTCATTATAATTGATAACACTATTTTGATTCGTAACTGTATTAAATTAGTGCGGCGAACATAACTTAACTTATCCTGAGAGGTTAGGTTTCTTTACAAATTTAGAAAAAAATAAAGGAAATTTAACCATGGGAAACGGACCATTCATTATACCGAAAATAATGTAACGAATGCCATGTTATTGATATGTATAAAATGTATGAAATGTATAATGAAAAGTCTGATGTTTAAGATATGTTCACATTGTAGGTTTTAGTCCTTTTAGACGTGCATAATATCATAACATAGTAGATTATGTATTCTCAATATAGTATAATGAATATAGACTTATAGTTTAAAACACTTGCTGATGATATTGCATTTTTATTATATTACTATCGTTTTTATTTATTGTACGATTTGTCTCGCTAATTTAAACATTGCACTCATGTCATGCATATTACAATATCACTGATCACGAATTATCTTGTGAAAAGTAGTTATTACTCAATTATAACATGCCTTTAGAACTTTGATTTTTTTCTATTAGCGATATAAACAGTCTATATCAGTAAAGAGATAATTTATAGAAATGTAATAGGTACGGATATGTAGAGTTAAAGCTTATAGCTTTTTAATAATATAACTATTTATAAAATCGTATTACGTTGGTAGAATAGATCTCTCTACAGTTTATAATGTTGCATTTGCGTCTACACAACACAGTTGCACTGGATATACTATCCGCAAGTATCTTTTTTGTTATAAATGCAATATGCGTAATATAATTGATATCACGAGACATGGGGAAAATGTGTAAAAGAAAGTGATATCCAAGTTGGATAAGGTTGCGCCCTAAGATTATTTTAAATTCTTATCAATATCATAATCTTGTCTCTCCGTTCGTTCTTACTGTTCTTTTTTACATTATCTCAGTACGCAAATACATGTACATAATTCTATGGAAGTTATATAATTAATTTGAAGAAAAAAAACTATCGAGCCTAGATTTGCATGTGTCAATTTAACGCAATACCTAGAAGAAGGTATTAAGTATTCTTCAATAATATACATATATTTAAATTTGTATCTTTGTTTATGTCGTAATTTGTATTGTTCATAACACTCGTAATATATTTTTGGAGTTTAAAAGGATTTAGAAACATACTGTACACTTATGAAATATAGGACATGAATGAATGACTTCCTGTAAATATTTCCTCGTTTAACCGATTATCATTGGAACCATATAATTTCATTAAAAAAAACATTTATGTATTTAGATTTGACTTTAAATTATATGTTTATTCATATAACAATTGCACAATTCATATGATCAAAATGCATTTCTTCACAACATCGATGTGTACCATGAAATACCTGAACAATATTATAAATTCACACGGCTACCTATTCTTGAAACGAATCATTATTGATACTGAGTGCAAAACAGGCAGTAACAAATGAATTTGGAACACCGCTCACGGGGCTGACGTTATCCGCTATCATTGGACTGTAAAGTTATAAAAGAAAATGATTGCGACTGACAAATGTTACAAAACTCGATAAATTATTTGCATATAATATTAAGTAAATAGCTTCTGATATTGTTTAATCAGATATTGGTTTCAGTAACAAGCTATTAACGATATTGGTATTGCCAATCTGAAATTATTCCTGTGCTTATATCAAGATCAACCAGTTATGTTATGCATCGAATATGCATAAACAATACCCTTATCATATGACATTTTGTTAATACTCTGGGAATGTATAAAACAATGAAATCAAGATTATAAATTGTAATTTTACTATATACGCCGATACAAAATACACTAAGATATCAGAAATAGGTTTCTGTGGTGTTTGTTTAAATGTAAGGGAACTAACACAGTTATTAGTTTCAAATTTGATTTGAACAGTTCCTGTGTTTTATTGAACATGGATGAATTTACCTTTAAAAACTTTTTTGTTCTTATATGTGCATGTTTGAAATACGAGCTTGGCAGTGCATTAATTAAAGTGTAGCTGTCAAATTATCAAATTTATGTTAACACTGCGGCGGTAACCAATGGCGTACTTTAAGTACTTTAGTGATGTTGCTACATCACAAAGAGGGATTCTAGTTATAATATGTATAACTTTGTTTTGGACGTACTTTATTTTATAAAGGATGGATCGTTGGTATTACAGAGCATTACAATAACGCAGTCGAGAGATTTGATGACATCAACACTTAAAAGAAAAGGTCGTATGCGACCAATTCACTTAAGCTGCATGTAACAAATCCTGATGACAGAGGTCACATTTTTTTTCTTTCCGTGGTTATTTTGAAGACAAGCAGCCAGCGGTCCTAGATTTTGAACACCCTTACGTAATATCTGAAATTGAAAAATAGGTCGGTTCATTTCTTTTCTTGTTTCTTTAATATTAACAAGATAATGTGACTAAGTCAATTTAAACAAATCATCCAGTCGATTTACCAACTGGAAAAAATGAACGGGCGTTTTGTATTTATTCCTCTCTGCTTAAATTTGACTCTAATCTATTACACGAAAGACCAACTTGATAAGTGTAAACTGTATCATTTTTAATCTAACATCATGTCAAACTGGGTGAATATATTATTGCATTAATTTTTATTGATATTATTATAAACACGTTCTATGTATATTTCATTTTATTCATATCACTTGAGACAGTCGTAATTTCTTCGCATTTATCAAATGTGCCATTTGTTTCTATAATTGTGTTATTCTCTTATTAGTGGAATAGCATAATGGGTTATCGCCATCTTAATAAGACTGTGACAGGCATTTGAATAGATAAATCATTCGTTTCAATGGTATCCTTTATTTTTTAGTGATTAAACATTGGGTTGAATTAAAGGGACATGTAATAAGTTAAAAACAATAAATTCCTATTCCATTAATTAATTATATAATCATTATATAAGTTTCAGAAATACGTATCTACGGGGCAGGTCCTCAAACTGACTCACTCGCTAGCAACACTTCATTTCGCGTACATAATTGGTACTATCATTAAAGGAATGCAAATATGTAAGGAAATACATAAATTTCCAAAAATTTTCCGGTTTTTTTAAAATCAATTCTAATTTTAAAAAAAGCAAATAAATGAGTTTCATTAATAAATATCTGCCATCCATCGACAATGTATCTGTGATAAGTACCAGACCATTCATAAATAGTTAAATAAATAAATAAATAAATGGGTGTCAAGCTGAAATGTAAAATTTGTCATAACTATCTCAACACATGTATGTGACTAATGACACTTTGTATTTTTAAAGATCAATATAAATTGTTTATCATCACTTTTAAATCAATCATTATTCCAAGTATAGCCTCAAATATCATCTTTAGAGACCACTCTAGCCTCAGTTAAAGCTTGGAATCAAATAGTCATCACATACTGTATATTTCATGTCTTTTAGACGATCATGATAAAAAAGAAATGAGTCGGGAAAAAAGGGGGGTTTTAATGTGAACACAGTATTCTTTAGAAACATGATTATTAAGGTCATAATAAATCATGCAATTGAGATGATGTAGAGTGTGAAATAAATTGCATTTTATATACCTTTATTGCTTTAAATACAGTTCCCATTCGTTTCATATTCAGTTAATATTTTTTTTTTATTTCTTGTGTCAGTGAAAACATGACTATTGCTCAGAGTTAATCGAATAACAAAATGTTATTATAGATGTATCATTTCCTGCAAAGCAAGCTATACACTGATCACAATTAAATGATCATGCATTTTAAGCGTAATTAAAAAAATTAAATTAAAAATCCCTTTAAAAAATTTTAAATTTTTAAAATTTCCCTATATCAATTGCATTACTTTCTTACAAGATTCCTTCTTAGTCATTTTCCAAATAATATTATGCAGCATTGGAACAATGAGTTACTCGGAGCTCGCATATATCAAGATAATTTACATATATAATATGAGCATTTGCCAGGAGCAAATAATCTTTACACATAAATGCATACGGTGTATTTTTCAAATTATTATTTTTCTTTATCAAATTAAGTTTTATAATTATCTTGACTTTATAAGCCGCTTGATGATATTACAATTCTGCTTGGTGCATGTCCTGTACAATTAAGCAGATAAACATAAACAAGTACGGCATGCCTAAATAGTATTACATGTGGTATGCAATACCAACCTCAACCTCATATTTCGTAGATTTATGATAAAATATAAACCATTCTGACAAGCATACGTAGTCGAATCATCGGACCAGCACTACTCTATATGTCACATTACAATAAATTAATCGTTATTAACGCAAATAATGGTGCCGTGGTGCAGTGGTAAAGTATTCGAATCCAAGGCGCAAAGTACTGGTCCAAACCATGAACCATCGAGAGGGTTAGTATATGTTTTAAGAACTTGTTTCCCAGTCGACGTAAAATAAATAAGTGTAAAGTTACGCAAATAAGTTCTTATTCTAAACCTCGGGCATATTAGTATTGTCCGGTATACTTGACTTCTTAATAGGTAACAAGACAGAAATTGTGTGTTGATGTTGAAATGTCATAAGAAATCTTAGACATGATATATAAGATTTGTGTTGTATTGTTAAGCTGCAAATCAACTTTACTTTAATAAAATTACTAATACAATATATTGATACCTTTTCAAATCACCTGGCACTAATAAACGAATAATATAAGAGGAACATCATTCTTTACATTTACAGTCTGGATTTATAACCTGACAACAGTCTAGTGATGTTAAGTATATGTTTTATATGTATTTCATATTTTAATTGACATTGAACTGAACCAATAAGGACAATTTATTTTGCAAAATCATAGAGACGATGAACACTATAACATTTAAGATATACGTTCATAAGTAACATGAATCACTAAAACATTAAACCATTTAACAGGCGTGTATTATGATATTATACAACCACGTACTTGGTTGAAATGATAAAAAAGAGATAAAGCTGATTTCAAAAAATTAGTTTTTATGATAGTGCAAGATTACATAACGTCGGATTCAATACATAAACTTATCAGTGTGTGAATATTATTTTATTTTCATTTTTATATTAAATAAAATTAATTTTTTTAAAATATAATATACTGTTAGGAGGATGAACAAAAGGAATCTTATCTATTTTAATTGAATATGTGTCAATTTGTTATACTTTATACACGCTAATTCTTACCCTTAACACTCACATAACAAACACGGTGAAATCTGAGTACAGTCGAACTGCGGATATTCGAAGTCCTTGGGATCGGCGTTTTATTTCGAGTAAGGCATGTATTCGAATATCCCAAATAACGTCGACCGTAGAGACAAAAACCCATCCCACCCACTTTTTTCATGAAGTGAGCGTAATGAATAATGTACACTTATTAAAATATGTTGTTTTAATGTAGGAACGTAAATGAAAACGACTATAGATAGTTATTTTTTATTTTATTTTTTTCATTTTTTATGCATAAAATGATAAATGATATCGATGCATAGATATTATTCTGAATAATAAAATCAACGTCATTTCGAAATGTTCATTAACGAGGGTCATCCAGAAATGAATGAGAGTTGCTTAATTACGAAAAAAAAAACTACAAGTTTTACTCACAAAATCTCTTCATAGTCCCTCAAAATAATCTCCCGCGGATGCTATGGTCGACTCCCATCTTTTTGGCAGATCCCGAACTCCCGTAGCTAGGCAACCTTTGTTGATGTCCCTAATGACCGCGTTCACGGCGACATATAGTTCATTCAAATCGTCATATCGGACTCCTCGTAGTGGTTCTTTAAGTTTTTAAAACAGGTCGTTGTCATGGGGACTTATGTCTGGCAAATATGGCGGGTGATCAATAACTTTCCAGTTGTACCGCTCGAACAAGTCCCTAACAACGCCGGACTTGTGCGGCGTGGCGTGATTATGCAACATTAATGGCGTCACCTGTAAAAGTTCCGGTCGTTTGCGGCGTGTCGCTGGTCGAAGAATTTTAGTCAAATACCACTCATAGTACTCTTTATTAACCCTGCTTCCATATGGAACGCTTTGTGTTGTCTAAACACCGTAAATGTCATAAGTAAATATGTTTAACATCTTTAGACAGTTCATACTGCGGCGATATTTCACAGGTCTTGGCGAGTTAGTATGCCATAGCATCACCTGGTTACGGGCCCACATTATGCAGTAAAATTATATTCATTGAAAATACAAAAAGACGCATTCAAAATACTGTATCTAATCAAGAAATACACAACGTTTTTTTTCTCCATTCGAGCTTAACAAAAGCAGTATATTGATTCAATAAGTTCAATTTAAAATAGTTTTATGTTTGAACTGAACATCAGAAGCATTCACATTGCATCTCATGACATAAAATCTTAAATCATGAGATATACACAAACCCAAAAAGAACGTTATTCACCTGATTCAATTTATGCTATATATTTTCTTTATTATTTATTATAATCCCCACGAAAACTTAACTCTAACATAGGTCTCACGTTTTCTGAAACCTAGATCCACGAATAAATGTACTCACGAAATTCCGTTCGGCACCTAATCAACGAAATTCAATGTCATTGAAAATTATTGATTTTACAGTATATATTTTTTTCATGATAACATCATCAATTGTTATGAAACTATGTAATGATAAGCAGATAAATGAAAACAGTTCCATTCATTATAACATAATATAAGAAATGACAAAGCGCACTTAACGTTGCATCGCGGAACGTAAAGTTGTAAGAGTATGTTTGTAATACCCTGTGATTCCGACAGGATTGGATTTCGGGGAACATTTCAGATACTTACTTGATCTGGCTCTCTGGAACAATTAATGTATATGTTCTAAAGGTTCATGTCCGAAGATATAGTAGGCCAAGGCAAGAAGTTAACGTTTAATTTAGCCACATATTGTCACATTATAAGTGTAGTGTTAGACCCTGCGCTGTTATGTCCCGGGTCCTGTATACTGCGTGATGGTATCAAGCCTCAGAAAAAAAAGATTCTATAGCTTTGAACATTGCAATTATCTAGAAGTTTGACCAAATCAGTGTTCTGATTCCCTGTAATCCTAGACAAAACAATGAAACTGCCCGAATGAAGTAAAGTATCAGTTCGTCCACAAATCGTTTAGATAAACCGCCCTGATAAATCTTCTATGTCAACTAATAAGTCATTTATTGAGTTTTGAAAACAAATACTACGCCATTTGGACTATAACAACTTAACTACAACCTAGGTTTTGGTTGAATAGATCGATGCCGTCAAACAATGTACTTTTGGTCCATATCGTTACAGTAATATTTTGACTTGCATATGAATATATATATTATATTCAATGTTATTGTAGTGTTTTGATATAGTAGGAATGTCGTTCATAAATCACACTGTATTAATACATGAGATAACTCTAAACATTACAGGGGCCTCCGTGGCTGAGAGGGTAAAGTCGCTGACTTTAACACTCACCCAGACCCTCATCGCGTGGGTCCGAATCCCGGCATGGTCATTCGGATTTTCATGTGAGGAAGCCTTCCAGGTGGCTTGCGGTAGGTCGGTGGTTTTACCCGGATGCCCCCGTGCATTCGGGGTCTTCCTCCACCAGTACTTAGCTGGACCTCGCTATATGACTTAAATACTGTCGAAGCGACGGTAGTCCCAAATAGTCAAGTCTAAACCGTACACACGTTTTCAAATTAAATAAGATATTTACACTAAAATATGTCAACTTGTTTGCATTTGATATGTCTAGAAATACGGTTAGGCTACAATATTTTGTGAAGGACATGTCAAATTTAAGTTGACACCTTAAGAAGATTAAATCAAAACATGAAATAAAATATATATGGTGGTGCTCTTTCAAACCATTTAAATAAATACGGATGTGTCCTGTGATATATCCCCAAGATCATGACTTCTTGTTTCCCATGCTGTTAATAAATATCGTTTTATATATGAAATACCCGTGTTAGTAATATAAAAGACAATTCATTGCGGCGAGTATCCAATTACTTATTTTGAAAGGTCAGGATTGTCTACAAATTTAGAAATAGAAAAAGAAATAAAACCATAGGAAACAGACCATTCATTATATCGAAAAAACGAATGCCATGCTATCGACATGTATAAAATGTACGACATTTATAGTGAAAAGTCGGGTGTT
Organism: Solen grandis; assembly: GCA_021229015.1. Lineage (NCBI taxonomy): Eukaryota > Metazoa > Mollusca > Bivalvia > Adapedonta > Solenidae > Solen > Solen grandis. Next base: position 25,786,355 of record CM037791.1, on the reverse strand, counting down.
TAAGATATGTTCACATAGTAGGTTATGATCTAGAAATAACCATGTGATTTTCTATCGACCTGCATTTATCAAAAACATACTAGAGAAGAAAAGTAGAAACACCAGTATTTCAAAAATATACGTTGATATTAGTTTACTAAGCTTTCATTTCATCCGAATGGACTGCGAATGAATAATTCATGAACGATAAGAAACATGCAATTTTGGTTTGGTAAGTATGATGATCTGTGATCATGAATTCATTGTGATCGGCAAATCGATAGGCTTGAAGTATATTTGTTCGGGTCCCGTTTCGAATCAGAAAAAATGACAAGTCCAGAGACGTAAGGGAACGATCTTTGATTATATCTGGCATGCGAAAAAAGGCATTTTGATTTGTAATTGATATATAAAGGTATCAAAACTTAATTAAACTTATAATCAACAATTTCCGCCATATAGATAATCGACGTAATTGTTGTAATGACCTGGTCTGGTCTGGATCTGTTCTTTTTGCAAATAAATATATATATAATGATTCATTTATTTTATTTAATGACAACATCCTATTCCATAGTACACATTTAGTTCCCAGTTGTTGATACATGTACAACAGTTGCTTTATAACAATTACCCCTGTTTACGACGTATTAAATAGTCGTTTTGTAATAAATTTAAATTGAATTAAGGTAGTGCATGTCATTTCATTTTATTAATTAAACTGTTTCAAAATTGTGTTCATGATTATTATATAGTTTACAATAGCCTTTTTAAATATAAGTTTGTATAACCCTTGGAATCAAATGCCAATATGTTTTGAAAATGAGTTTGACTTTGAAATAAGAATATTAAAACGATCTGAATCGGTTCAACGATATAAAATAATCTTAATATCGTCTTTTATTCATGGAGGTTAAGATATTTAATATTCATGTTAAGAATTTAACTACTTTCTCTTGATAAAAACTTTACATTAATACTGACCTGAAAGGCTGTTGACTGTATTAGTATTGACAATCTGAAATTATGATTATGAAAGTCAATCAGTCACGTTATGTATCGAATATGCATATACAGTACCCTTATCTTATGATACTTCTTTAAAATTCTGGTAATATGTAAAACAATGAAATTAAGATTATAAATAATATTTTCATTATTTACACATAGTTCTAAAAAATATGTGCATGAAGTGCTCGTTTACATGTACGGAAACTATCACTATTATGTTTAAATTCAATTTGAATACTTGCTGAGTTTTGTTAAACCTGAAAATTAACCATACATTCTTATATTTGTATATTAATAGGTATAATCCACACACAGAAATACTCGTTACATATATGAAAATGGCAAGGAGTTGTACATGCCTTAAATAGATACCCAAGACCTAACGTATATTAATAATATGAAAAAGTATTTTTACATGAAGTATGAAGTAAATTGAATGCTTTATGCTATTCTCTTTTAATGCTGTTGTATTTTGTGAGGGTAATATTGTTTTCCAATGATATTCTAAAATGCAAGGGTTATGACACATGAAACTTTGCACAAGATACATAAGTAAAATAATTAATTGCTATATACTATATACTATGCGTCTTAAAACACTAGGAATGTTCATGAATTTCCTAAAATGTTTATAAAACTCTACCATGCTTTTGATGCAGTCCCGAACTAGAAGGCTTTGCTTTAAGTGTAGCGTTTACACTGCGAAGGTAATCAGTGACGTTCTAATAATCCTGGAGTGATACATCGCAAAGAGGGGTTCTAGTTATTATAAGTGCAACTTTGTTTGGAACTTACTTTAGTTGACAAAGGGTGGATCTTTGGTATTACAGAGCATAACATATTCCTAGTAGAAAGATTTTTAAGTCGCAACAATTATAAAAGGACCTATTCATTTTAAGATTCATGTAACAAGACCTGATGACAGAGATCACTTGTTTTCCGTGATCATTTTGAAAACAAAAAGCGGTCCTAGATTTCGAACACAATTTGAATTTTTGAGAAAAACATATCCTTTGTTGACAGAGATAGGCCTTCCTTTTTTTTTTTTTTTTTTGATATAAACAAGAATAAGACAAAGTTAATTGAAACCAATCAGCTCTTCTCACCCGTAATTATTATGTTGATTTACCAACTGGAAACTACGAGCCTTTTCTTATTTATTCATATTTTGCTTTAATTAAACTCTTATTTTTTCACGAATGACCAAATTGATATATCTGTAAACTGTACCATAAAAATCTTAAATTATGTTAAACAAGGAATTGCATATATTACAGCATTATTATTCATATTATCAGTATTATTATAAACACTGCATACATGTATTTCATTTCATTGATATTACTTGAGACAGTCGTAACCTCTTCGCTTTTATCACAAGTTGCTTTTGTTAGCTCACCAGAGCACAACGTGCTCAAGGTGAGCTATTAGGATCACCCTGTATTCGTCGGCCGTCGTCGTGCGTCGTCCGTCATCAACAATTTGCTTTAAACAACGCTTTAAACAACAATTCTCCTAGGGGTTTGCCGAATTACTCTTTATAAAAACTTTAAAATTATTCGTCTATGAAGCTTATTGTCAAAATTCAATTCCCAATATTCCTAAAATAAAATGAAACCTTTGAAAAACGAGACCACTGTCGGTCAGCTAGTTTCCTTATAACACTCTTTATAGAACATTTCAAAAATATTTTGTTAAACCAATGGTCAGAATTTGATTTAATTTGGCACAAATGGTCACCCCATGAATGTTTACCATAATTGCTAAAATGAAATTGAACCCTTGACAAATGAGGCCCCAAGGGGTCGTGCAGTTTCCTTATAGAAACGACTTGAATTATTTTAAATAAGATGATGTACTCTGGTGAGCGATCTAGGGCCATGTGGCCCTCTTGATTGTAATTGTGTTTTTCTCATTTTAATGGAATATCAATATTGGTAAGTGTCATCTTCGTCAGGCTGTGACAAGTATTTGAAAAGACGAACCATTCGTTTCACTATTATCCTTCAATCCTATGTGAAAACAATATGGGTTGAATTATAAGTACATGCAATAAGTGAGTAGGAAAGCTCTTGAATACGTGAAGTATATTTTTATTGATAATACATAATGCTGAATGTGCTAAATCCCACTTATTTAACTCAATCATATAATAATTACAATAAATTTTAGACGTACATTTCAACAGGACATATCCTTAAACTGTCTCCCTCGCTAACAACACAACATATCGCGTACATCATTGATAATATCATTAAATTCAAATGCATAAAATATTTCCAGAAGATCTTATTCCAATGCATAAAAAATGTAAATTTCAAATTCATTAATTATGCAAGTGAAAAAAAAAGTCAACAAATGAATTATAGTTTTGTAAATGATTAACTACCATCCTCCGATACGGTATCCCTGACAAGAATCAGAATTTGTATAAATATTTCACCAGAAAGGCGCCAATTCGGAGACTAGAACGAAAGGCTACAATAAAATAAATAAAAGACTAACAAATTGGAGCCAAGATTAAATATAAAGTTGGTCAAAACTATATTTCGTACACATTAAAAACACTCATACCACAAACTCGTTCAAGAGGACAGATTTTTGAACTTATAAGACTTAATAATATATACAATATACATATTTAACTATGTAATGGAGATTCGTTGTGTAACAGTTTTACTATTGTTCCATATTCACTTAAAAGGAAGAGTAACTTAGTTTACGAGTTTGTTAATGCAATTTTTACCTAGTAATTATATGGGTAAATAATAAAGAAACCAATTTATAAACTTAATCATAGACAAACAAATCGATGCAAGCATTGCATAAGAGAAAATACAAATGAATTGGTTGGACTGTAATAAAGTTAAGCATATTTTAGTCCAGATTTTGCTTAAACTAAATAAATGAAATTTCCTTGTATTACATAAATACGGAAAAAAAGTAAACATATCTACATTTAACGGAATTCGATTCAGGACAATCTATATATATATATATATATATATATATATTTATACATTTATACATGAATTACATACTTGAGTAACGTTTCTGATACTAACGGTATTTCTTACTTGATAATTAAGAACAGTACAGTCACCTGTTGCTATAAAAACTTTTTGTGGATCATTTAATCACGTATCTGAATGATAATGTTTCAATGATGTATTGTCTTTTTTTCGCTGAACTACAATAATTTCCCATTACATGTATATACCATTTTCATGATTTTTTCGTCTGAACTACATTAATCATTTATATACCTAAAGTATAATTTTATAAGGTCTGTAATTGTTAAATTAATCGGTAAAAATACACTCTTTATGTGGTATCATCATGTTAAGGATATTTATGCAAATATGTCTCATTCTTGCATAACCCCAAAAACATGTTAAGCAGAACAAAATTGAGAAGCAGGGATGAGTTCAACAAAACAGCAACTCGATTATAAATTAAGGTGTTCGCCGGTTTTTTTTTTCTCAAATTTTTTTGATGAAAGAAAATTCCAAAAATATCTAAAAACTAAATTCAACGGAAGCAATATTAAAATTAGACCCATTTCTCGTGTCAACACAGTCACACTTATAAAAAAAATAGTGGACAATGCAAACTAAACATGAAGAATTAGAAGGAAATCTGGCAGTAGTTTTCTGATTCACGTTCAATGTACATCCTGAAGTGTGTAGTAATAGCAATTGCTTGATTTCCTGTACATAAATTGAATCTATTTTAAACTAATAATTGTTCTCCTTATCTCCCTGATTCTTTTTTTCTTGTTTAATCATCAGTGATCACATCCCGCCTGAAACTGACAACATAGACCCTAGCCGAGGAAATAAATAAAGCTCCCCAAGTAGCATTCATATTTTGATGAGGCAGAAATAATATTTAGTTTCATAACAATCTTGTAACGGATGCCCTTGCAAAATATTTCTCCCGTGGACCTCTATGTTCCGCTTCGGAACAGACTGGACAATGGTAGAGTTTATATATTGTTTATATTTATATTAAATAATTATTTGATTTTTTTTATTTATTATTAAGATGCATATGCAACATATGGAAATCAGAGAAAAACAAATACATATAATAATCATCGTTTTCGTTATAAGCATTTTTTTTTCTTCATACTGTTATTTAATTATAATTGCTTATAAAATGTTTAATTGTGTTTTGAACTTCCTTACCTTATAAAGAAAACCACATGCACAATAATATATTTAATTGGGATTTATTTAGAACAATTTTACTTCAATTTTGGATTGGCCAATATACCGTAATTGCGAGATGATAAACAGATGAATTCAGAAACAAAAATGCCGTAGGATGTTGTAAACGCATGCGAATTATTTTGTAAACTGTAGCATTTTTTCAGTTGAAAGTACATTCACTATCATGATAAGCGACATATACAGTGTATCTCGATAAAAATATATATTATAGAATAGTATTATGAACATATATGTAAAGGGAAATCTAGTTGCTTTTAAAATTTTTAGGACAGTAATTTTAATTACGGAGTTTCGTTTAATCCACATCAAAATAATAACCATTTTAACCTCATTATATATATATAAAAAAAACCTGAAAAATTAAGGTTATATCGAAAGCAACAATTAACACGTTGGTGTGAATGCTTTTCGTGTATTATATGGACACATAAGAACGTTGCTTACACTGAATTGAATTGTAAGAAGATATTTAATTATTGTATTTATTGACAATATTGTTTTTCTGAATGTTGCTCCTATTATTTACCACGTGGTATTTCTTACGATTATCATTTGTTAGTGCACTTTAAGTAATGTAAGTTTAATTTGATTTCAAGTTTGGGTTTTAGAATGCAGAACGTTGGAGATAAATTAAGTCTTTATATGTTTTAATTTTATGATACAGTAATATAATTTATCTCATTTATACTGTTAATTTATTTTTTCTTTCTTTTTATTTCATCCAATTTTAAGTATAGTTTATATATTTCTTGTTTGGAACTTCGAAACTAACAATAATTTGATAGTTATGTTGCCACTTATGTTTTCGTTGTTGTGAATTTGTAAGACCGATATAATTAAAATATGTAATTCAGGAAGCATCTAAATACGGTTGTTTTCGTTTTAAGAAGGTCTGAGTCTTTATGTTTTAATTTTTATCTCATGTATACTTACTTAATGTTTCTTTCTTTTTATTTCAGCCTATGGTAAGTATAGTTTATATTTTTCTTGTTTGGAACTTCGAAACTAACAATAATTTGATAGTTATGTTGCCACTTATGTTTTCGTTGTTGTGAATTTGTAAGACCGATATAATTAAAATATGTAATTCAGGAAGCATCTAAATACGGTTGTTTTCGTTTTAAGAAGGTCTGAGTAAGGGTAATTATTTAGGACGACCACATTTTCACACCACTTAACTATGTTCATAATATTAACCTCTTAAAAAATTAGTGATTCAACGGAATCTGGTCTGACAAAATTGACACTATGTATGTTTTCTTTTATTCTATTCCAGTTCATTCATTCAGGCACATATTGAAGTATTATTTGACCCCAGCTTTGTAAAATATTTAAGATATTTGAATATGAGAATAGTAATGATAAAGTCAATAGTTCAATTTAGCATTAAAAAGTTCAACTGCAAAATTCGAATTAATGATTAAAGTGTATGGAGAACCAGACTAAGTAGGTGTGCTGTTTTTGTTTTTCTTTCTGTTGTGTTTGTCTTTTATAATTCTGGTCCACTAAATACAAGTCTAAAGACAATACACATTTAAACACATTTATTCACAGTGGCTACAGGTTACTCTATATGTCTACACTCTTGTGCTGGCACATGCTGACTCCCTATACTGCTATTATAGAGACACTTTATACCTGGCTGATAAGCCCAGTGAAGTATACTGAATACACTACATTTCCCTTCTTTTAAACGGATAAAATCAATCAAAAATATTGCATTGAATAACATCATTGTTGTGAGCATACTAAAATACAACATGCAATAAGAAACAATATTCATCTTTCAGAATGATTACAGCCTCAGTAACACTTGTGTGGCTATTTGCCTCGGATAATGTTAATGTCCTGCAATAATTGCATTTTTCAGTAAACAGACATAAAACAGTCATCAGTTGATCCTAATATCTAGAAATTAATGTATTTAGCATATTTGAAATATCTAATTAATTTTCAGTTCCATGGCTAAGAAAGTACAACTAAACAGTTAATTTGTCCATTGTTCTTCCATAAAACTGTCTGTGGTATCAGTAACTGGTTTTGGTTACAGTTATATGATATTTGTTCTCACACTCTTCCACAAACACACGAAAGCTATTTACACATAAATCTCTTCACTTGATAATCCAAAGATTATAATTGCCTTTGACCTATTTTCTGAACATTTTTAAAGCATCTCTCACTGGTATAAGCACTAGTAGATTTTCAATATATCCAAATGAATGCGAAAATAATTACTTATAAATTTAAAACTTTGATTTAACACGTCAACACTGTAATCCAAATTCAAGTGAATCTATCCGGTGGTTTTACAGTTCTCCCATATCTTGTTACGTATTGATTACTATCAACATTCTGCTGTTGCTGATGCTGCTGCTGTTCAGGGTCATTTAACTGGCTCTCTCCAGAGGAACATGTAGAAGGATTTCATCTGGTGATTTGTCTCCTGATGGAACAGAAGTTGTCCTTTTCTGGCGTCTGTTCCAGCGATAATTTTCCCTCTGGTAATTTCAGAATAT
>CM037791.1:25728511-25778511 GCA_021229015.1 Solen grandis | reverse complement strand
GCCCCTGCAAAATATTCCCCCGTGGACCTGTGTGTTCCGCTTCGGAGCAGACTGGACAATGGTAGATTTAATATAATGTGTTGATATATATTAAATAATTATTTTTTTTTTATTTATTATTAAGATACATATGCAACATATGGTAATCAGAGGAAAACAAATACATATAATAATCATCGTTTTCGTTATAAACATTTGGGGTTTTTTTTCTTCATAATATTTTTGAATAATAATTGCTTATAACTTGTTAAACTGTGTTTTGAACTTCCTTACCTTACCTTACAAAGAAAACCACATGTACAATAATATATTTAATTGGGATTTATTTGGATCAATTTGACTTCAATTTTGGATTGGCCAATATACCGTAATTGCGAGATGATAAACAGATGAATTCAGAAACAAAAATGCCGTAGAATGTTGTAAACGCATGCGAATTATTTTGTAATCTGTAGCATTTTTTCAGTTGAAAGTACATTCATTATCATGATAAGCGACATATATATATATCGATAAAAATATATATTATAGAATATTATTATGAACGTATATGTAAAGGGAAATCTAGTTGCTTTCAAAATTGTTAAGACGGTAATTTTAATTACGAAGTTTCGTTTAATCCACTTCAAAATAATAACCATTATAACCTCATTGTATATATAAAAAACCCTAAAAAATCAAGGTTATATCGAAAGCAACAATTTACACGTTGGTGTGAATGCTGTTCGTGTATTTTATGGACACATAAGAACGTTGCTTGGACTGAATTGAAATGTAAGAAGATATGTAATTATTGTATTTATTGACAATATTGTGTTTCTGAATGTTGGTCCTATTATTTACCACGTGGCATTTCTTACGATTATCATTTATGAGTGCACTTTACGTAATATAAGTTAAATTTGATTTCAAATTTGGGTTTTAGAGTGCAGAACGTAGGAGATAAATTAAGTCTTTATATGTTTTAAGTTGTAGGATACAGTAATATAATTTATCTCATTTATACTAACTTAATTTTTCTTTCTTTTTATTTCAGCACACCGTAAGTATAGTTTATATTTTTCTTGTTTGGAACTTCGAAACTAACAATAATTTGATAGTTATGTTGCCACTTATGTTTTCGTTGTTGTTAATTTGTAAGACCGATATAATTAACATATGTAATTCAGGAAGCATCTAAATACGGTTGTTATCGTTTTAAGAAGGTCTGAGTAAGGGTAATTATTTAGGACGACCACATTTTAACACCACTTAACTATGTTCATAATATAAACCTCTTAACGGAATCTGGTCTAACAAAATTGACACTATGTATGTTTTCTTTTATTCTATTCCATTTCACTCATTCAGGCACATATTGAAATATTATTTGACCCCAGCTTTGTAATAACATCATTGTTGTAAGCATTCTAAAATACAACATGCAATACGAAACAATATTCATCTTTCAGAATGATTACAGCCTCAGTAACACCTGTGTGGCTATTTGCCTCGGATAATGTTAATGTCCTGCAATAATTGCATTTATCAGTAAACAGGCATAAAACTTTCATTAGTTAATCCTAATATCTAGAAATTAATGTATTTAGCATATTTGAAATATCTAATTAATTTTCAGTTCCATGGCTAAGAAAGTACAACTAAACAGTTAATGTGTCCATTGTTCTTCCATAAAACTGTCTGTGGTATCAGTAAAAGGTTTTGGTTACGCAATTTTAAACATCTGGGGGTTACCTGATAGGGTTAAACATATTTGCTTGGGAATAAACCACAGTTTAAATATGACCGGTGTTGAGCAAAGATGCCGTTTCATTTAAAGTATTGTGTGCCTATTTATTTACTTTTAACAAAATTTACTCTTTATCAGTAACTGAATATGAAAGCAAATGTTTCAGAAAGAAGAAAGTACGAACATGAAGTGAAAACAAGATCAATCAAAAATATTATCAATTTTATATCATCACTTTAAATCAATTATTATTCCAAGTATAGCCACAAATATCATTTATGTACAGACCACTCTAACCTCAGTTATAGGTTGGGATCATTTACATTCATCACATACTATACGTGCCATGTCTTATAGACGATCATGATAAAAAAGGAATGGGTCGGGAAGAAAATGGAATTTTATGAAATTATTTTATAAAAAAAAAAAATTTTTTTGTTTAAAATACAATTCCGATTCGTTTTACATTCAGTTAATGCTTGCATTTTTTGCTTGTCAGTGAAAACATGACTATTGCCCATAGTTCAGTAAAAAATGACAAAATGTTATTATTGATTTATCATTTCCTACAAAGCAAATTATACACTGATCACAATTAAATGACCCTGCATTTTTAGCCTAATTATAAACATTTAATCCAATAAATTCAGTTAATGATGCTTAGGATAATTGTGCTAAATGTGGAAACACACTTAGATTTTAGAATGACATTCAGTGTTTTTTAAGTGTTTTTAACTCAAAATATGAGCATTGCCATATATCAATTTTATTACTTTCTTACAAAATTTCTACTCCTACTTCTGTCGTTTTCCAATTAGTATTATGAAGAATTGGTTCAATAAGTAACTCGAAACTCGCAAATACCAATTTAATGTTAATATATAATATGAGCAATTACTAGTAGTAAATAATCTTTACACATACATACATACGGTGTTTCAGTGTGCCACTGGTTTTAATCAATATGTTTTTTCAATGATTTTTTTCTTCATGAAAATTAAGTTGTATAGTTATCTTGACTTTATAAGCCGTTTGTTAACAATACAATTCTGCTATGTTCATGTCCTGTAAAACAAAGCAGATAAGCATGAACATGTGAGACATGCCTTAATAGTATTACATGGGGTATGCAATACCAACCACCTAATAAGTAGATTTATATATGATAAAATATAAACCATTCTGACACTCTTACAAAGTCGGATCATCGGACAGCACTACTATATATTTCACATGCATAACAATAAATTCAAATTAACGATATATTGACGCAACTAAGGGCGCCGTGGTCCAGTGGTTATGTATTCAAAACCAATGCACAAAGTACTTGTCCAACCCATGAACTCTCGATGGGATTAAGTGTAAGGTTTTAGGAATTACATCCCAGTCGACGTCAAATAAAATAATTTAAATTTAAGCAAATCACTTATTATTCAAACTCTCGGGCATATCATTTTTGTCCGTTCTACTTAACTTCTTAATAGGTAACAATACAGAACAAGATTTGTGTTGTATTGTTAAGCTGTCAAATAACATTACTGTAATCAAATTCCTAATACAATATATTGGTAAGTTTTTTTTTTAAATGACTGATACGAGAAATATGAAAGGATCAGCATACTTAATATTTACAGTATACATTTATAATCTGACTACAGTTGAGTGCTGAAAAGTATGTGTTTTTAGTGCTGAAAAGTATACATGTTTCATATTTTGATTGACATTGATCTGAACCAATAAGGCAGTTTATTTTGCAAAGTGATACAAACGATCAACACTATAACATTTAAGATATACGTTCATAAGTGACATGAATCACTAAAACATTCAAACATTAAACAGGCGTGTATTAAGATAATATACAACCATTCACTTGGTTTAAAAGAGTAAAAAAGAGATAACGCTGATGTGTACTTGGTTTATACGAAAAAATAATGAAAAAGCTGATTTCAAAAACGATTGTCGAAACAATATGATATACAAGTAAAAATACATTATAATAAATATGTATATTTGTATAAATGTTAACTTTTAGTGTATGATGTTTCTATACATATAACTGAATGATAAAAAAAATACTGTAAGAAGGATGAATTAAAGGAATGTTTTATATTCTAATTAAATATGTTTCATTTTATTTTAGTTTAAACACCCTATTCCTTACCTTTAACACTGGCATAACAAACGCTGTGAAATCTGAATATAGAGGGACCTTTGTTTATGATGTGTGACTTTTCAATGACTTTAATAATGTTCAGCAATATGTAACCATATACTAGCCTTATTTCGTTTGATATTTCAACTTATAAGTATTTTTCCCTTTCAGCGATTTTATGTAAGTATATATTTTTACTCTTCTTTATTCCTTCGTTTAATATAGTTTTTTGTTGTTGTTTATTTGTTTGTTTGTTTGATTTTTGTTGCTATTTTTATATAAAATGGATCGGAATATATATATTTTTGATGTTTTGATAACCATGCTCAGATTCTATACCTTCTGTACACCACGACCAATAAATGTCTCTAATAATTCAAGAATGGTCATTTAAGTGTTATAGTATATCATTTGTTTAAGAAGAATAAAACAAAAATTAAAGAATACAATTAATAATTGGGTTCCATATTAATGCTAGTAATATATAAGGATATATAAAAACAGCGTCAGCTGTTTGGTAGGTCAGTCGAATGAGCGAGAGGTTCTGATTCTTGTTTCGACTGAGTGCATATCTAAGGCTGAGTTATTGTCTAAATGTGCCGACTTACAGTACGCTAGCATCAGCTGATTACTTCTCCACATTATGAAGTAAAATTATATTCATTAAAGACATTCTATTTAAACTAGAAATACATATTGCTTTTTTCCGTGCAACCTTTACAAAAGCAGTATATTGATTCAATACGTTCAATACATAATAGTTTTATGAAGCCTTCACATTGCATCTCATTACCTAAAACCTTAAATAATGATAGATACACATACCAAAACAGATTCATATTCACCTGGTTCAAACATATTATTATGTTATGTTTCATTATTAGCCTTATTTTTTCATCAATGTTTTAATATTAACTAATTAATTGCAGTAAAATCATAAATTTTCGTGGAACACTAATTTTCGTCGACTTTGTGGACTTTTTTATCTACGAAAAGTAATCCCTTAGAAAACCTGTCACTTATATAGACCTTATTTGTTCTAGAATGTATATCCACGAATAAATGTACCCAAAAATTATCTCTTATATATATATATATATATATATATATATATATATATATATATATATAGGTATAGGTAATAGGTATATTAGCGAAATTCAATGTCAAAGAATAATAATGAGTTCACTATTTTTTTTCATGACAACATCATCAATTGTTATGAAATTACATAATCGAGAGGAGTTAAATAAAACAATTCCAGTATTTATAACGTAAATTAAGAATTAACAGAGCGCACTAACGTCGCATCGCTGAATCGACGTAACGCTGTATAAGTGCGTTTGTAATATCATGCGATTCCGACAGGATTGCATTTCGAAGGTTTAGATATTTATTTGACTTAGCAGTCTTGAACAATATATGTTATGTCCTTAAAGGTTCATGTCCGAAGATATAGTAGGCTAAGACAAGGTGTTAACGTTTATTTTAGCCACATATTATCTGATTATAAGTGCAGTGTTAGGCCTTGCGCTGTTATGTCCCAGGTTCGTTATACTGCATGAAGAGTATCACGGCTTCAGAAACAAATAAAATTCACTGATTAAACATTTACCAGTCAAAGAAAAGGACTTAAAATAAATAATTTGTTCGTACGAATTGATTTTCCACACTTTGAACAAATCGCATTTTATGGCGATTTGCAGAGGCTCGATGACGAGCTGTTAAACCTGCCCTGAACATGGATGACGGGTTCGAATAGGAAGATGATCCTGTCTCAGACATTTTATTTTTGTTTGTACTAGGACGTTCCCCTGTAGACCAGGTGGTGTTTTACCAACCTATCAAGATATAAATAGTCTGTCTGTCTGAAGCAGCCAAACTGTCGAGCGGCATTATTTATTGTAGCAGTATATAAACAGCCCGATTTTTCTGACCTCCATTAAGACATGTCAGTGATAAAAGTTTTTGTATATCTCCTCTTAACAATTAATGATAAAGTATCGGTGTAAGTGAGAAAAGGTGCAATGTTAAGACTATGGAAAGACAAAAAAATCCGGGGAAACGTCAGTAGATCCAAATCTTTCGAGATCCCCGTTACTTGTAAATATTGACGCCATCAACTATGATGTTGAGAGTATCTAAAATTGCCTGTTCTGTTTCACATGAAATGAACAGTTTATAATCAGACTAGCATTTCCATTCGTTACAATCACATAGTTCCCGTTCTTTTACATACGTCTAGATTTCTTCAACCTCTTTTTAAATACTTCACTTTTGATTTATGTTGGACGAGATGTTTAAGTAGGATTACTGTTGATGTCAGTGCTTATTTCCGACATTTTCAATCAAGAAATGAACCGAAGAAAGTATAATTAGAATAGTTTTAATTTTATCGAAAGGTTCCTTAAAATATTTATCATAAAATTCAACTAATGTCCGAAATACTCAAACCATATCATGACAAACACCACAAAGGAATGGCGCCATTGAACTTGAATGCACATTCCATTACTTTTATAACTACACTATTATATCAACCCAGATAAACATATTTTCTTTTATAATATGTTAATTGTACTAGTGCAATTTTTAAAAAATGTATACTTTATTCAAAGCAAATCATACAAGAACTTTATATTCATACATTGTTTATGTAATAATTAGAAGATGCCAACATGAATCTCCAATAATTTTAGACAATTGTATAACAATAAATGCGAAAATCATACTTTTAGACCAAAGTAAAGTTTTGATTTTATTGATAACGATCCCCAAAATATGTTAGTTAATGAAGATTTTTTTTGTCCACACTATTTCCGAGCTACCATCTTTCAGAGTTTCATTAACTTCACAAAAATTATAGATAACAAGCCTTCTTGCTTTATTCTAGGTATTCCATGATTGGTTCATTTTTCTTTAGTGTTCACTTTATTTATTTTACATCGATTACGAAACAAGATATCACAACTTGTATTAATAATTCTTGATGGCTCTGGTGGCGGCCTGTTTGGTCATTCCTATGGGAGGAAAGCGAAGAGCCCTGGAAAAAAATGTACCGTTTTTCTGCGATACATGTATAGGTGTATCAGACCTCAACTTTGTTTTGGTTTGTTTTTATCTGTATCCTTAAACCTTTTAGGACAGTCTCCTACATGGTCACAGTAACTTTGACAAAGCGATATCTGCGGGTATTCATCGTCTTCAATGATAATTATTGCCTTTTTTATGTATGCCACCTTTGAGTATTTGACAATCGTGCCAATAATGCATATCAAAGGACTGGCTTCTTGCCACTTGTCCCAGTTAGACAGTACTTATGAAAGATCATCTGAAAATGTCCAAGGATTGAATATCAACAAAATATCCTCTCCTACACGAAACACAGAAATCGCATTGTATAACTACAATCGACGTCACTTGTAAACACAATATTTCATGAATACGAATTTTCTTATTATTTTTTTTACTTTTACCTCAATATAAAAATATAAGAAGTAGGTATGTCGTTCATAACCATACCGTATCAATACTTGACACAACTCTAAAACTACATACGTTTTCATTCACCAAGTAGGGAAGTATTGAATTAAGTAAGATATTTACACTGAAATGTGTGAACCTGTTTGCATTTGATATGTCTAGGCTCGGCTACAATACGGCCAGGCTCGGCTACAATACGGCTAGGCTACAATACATTGAGAAGGACATGTCAACGTTAAGTTAACACCTTAAGCAGATTTAAATCAAAACATGAATTTAGTTACATAGGGATGGTGCTATTTCAAACCATTTTAATAAAAACGGATGTGTTCTGTGATATTTCTCCAAGATCATGTTCTTAAGAAATATATTTTCATATATAAATTGCTCGTTTCAATAATATAAAAGACAAATGAAATCATTTATATGTAGGACTGGTGCTATTTTCTTCTCAAAGCTATCGCATATGGATAATTATATACAGTTTCATTCATATATATTTTTTTTGTTTTAAACAAACTAATATAGTAATGCACTATTTTGCTACACCAAAATAGGAGACTGTTTTTTTATATAAGCGGCCGGTTTTGTTTATCCCGACGATTTCATTATAAATTTCTCTATATATTTAAAAAAAAGGCAAGGAAATTTAACCATGGGAAACGGACCATTCATTATACCGAAAATAAAGTAACGAATGCCATGCTTTCAATATGTATAAAATGTATGAAACGTATAGTGACAAAGTCTGATGTGATTTTCTATCGACCTCCATTTCTGGAAAGCATAACAGAAGAAAAGTAGAAACAACATTCTTACACAAATATCCCTTGATATTAGTCTAGTAAACTTTCATTTCATTAAAATGGATTCTAATTGAATAAATTCAAAAAACTGTAATAAACATGCAATTTGGGTTTGGTAAGTATGATGTCCCTATGATCATTTATTCATTGTGATCGGCAAATCGATAGGCTTGAAGTAAATTTGTTCGGGTCCCGTTTCGAATCAGACAAAATGACAAGTCTAGAGACGTTAAGGACCGATTTTTGATTATATCTGGCATGTGAAAAAAAAGTCATTCTGATTTGTAATTGATATATAAAGGTATCGCAACTTTATTAAATTCAACAATTTCCGCCATATAGATAATCGACATAATTGTTGTAATGATATGCTCTGTTTGCAAATAAATATATATAAAAAGATTAATATTTTTTTTAATGACAACATCCATTCAACAGTACGCATTTAGTTGTCAGTAGTTGATACATGTACAACAGTTGCTTTATAACCATTAACCCTGTTTACGACGTATTAAATAGTCGTTTTGTAATAAATTTAAATTGAATTAAGGTAGTCATGTCATTTCATGTTAATTTAACTGCTTCAAAATTGTATTCATGATCATTATATAGTTTACAATAGTGTTTTAAAATATAAGTTTGTATAACCCTTGGCATCATATGCCAATATGTTTTGAAAGTGAATTTGAATTTGAAATAATGATATGAAAACGATCTGAATCGGTTCAACGATATAAATTAATCTAAATATCGTTTTTTTCATGGAGGTTAAGATACTGAATATCGGTTAAGAATTTAACTACTTCTTTTGATAAAAAAAACAAACTTTACATTAACATTAGCTGAAATGTACAGAGTATTTACGGTCAACCCTACTTCTGTATATTGAGCTGAAATGTACAGAGTATTTACTTCTGTAGTTTTAGGGCTTTTTTTACATGTAAAGAACTGCTTGATATTCTCTTCCTTCCGTCTCTCTCTCTCTCTCTGCATGTATGTTTCTTATTCCATGTATTCATTGACTTTGAAAATGTATATCTAAATAATAACATATGTTTTCTTATGGTGATAACTGAATTCTTCCCTTCTGCATAAAAAAACAGTATACACATTTAATCAAAATCACCAAATAAAGCTCATTTTACATACGTCGGTATTGTCTAATTATAAGAATTATTACTAAGTACGTATATTAAAATGCAGAATATGAATTAGTCACGGTCGATGAAGATATCATACTGAGAGCAAAACAGTCAGCAACAAATAACTTTGGAATACCGCTCCCGGGGCTGACATTATTTCAATTCGGCAACAACGGACTGTAAAAATTAATAGAAAATGTTTGCGTCTTTTCTTATAAAAACTTGATATTTTTGTATATGATATTAAGCAAAAAACGTATTATATAGTGTCATCAGAATTGGGTTAAAGTAAATGGTTGTTGACAATATTAGTTTTGAACATCTGAAATTATGATAAGGAAAGTCATTCAGTCACGTTATGTATCGTAATGATATTAACATTTTCAAATGAATTAGAAAGTAAATTAAATATTTTATGCTATTCTCTTATGATGTTTTTGTATTTTGTGAGGGTGATATTGTTTTTCAATGATATTCTAAAATGAAATAAAGGGATATTTACATGAACCTTTGCACAAGATAGCAACATAAGTAAAATAATTAATTGCTATATACTATGCGTCTTAAAACACTATGCATTTTCATGAATTTCCTAGAATGTTTATAAAACTATACCATGTTTTTGGTGAGAAGAATGATTTGCTTTAAGTCTAGCTGACAAATATCAAAGGTATGTTTACACTGCGACGGTAACCAGTGACGTTCTCATAATACTGGAGTAATGTTGCTACATCGCAACGAGGGGTTCTAGTTACGGTATGTACAACTTTGTTTGGAACTTGCTTTATTTATAAAGGTTGGATCTTTGGTATTACAGAGCATTAAATATCCCAGTAGAAAGAGTTTATTTCACAGCAATTATAAAAGGACCTATTCAGTTTAAGTTTCATGTAACAAGACCTGAGGACAGAGATCACGTGTTTTTCCGTGATCATTTTGAAAACAAGAAGCGGCCATAGATTTTGAACACAATTTGATATTTAAAAAAAAAATCCTATGTTGACAGAGATAGGCCGGCGTTTCCTTCTCTTTGTTTTTTTTTAATATAAACAAGATGATGTGACTAAGTTGATTGAAACCAATCAGCTCTTCTCAACCGTAATCATTCTGCTGAATTACCAACTGGAAACTACGAAAGTTTTTTTATTTTATTTTTTCAATTTTTGCTTTAATTAGACTCTTATTTTTTCACGAAAGACCAAAGTGATATATCTGTAAACTGTATCATAAAAAACTTACATTATGTTAAACAATGAATTGCATATATTACAGCCTTATCAAACGTTAATCGTGATTATTTGATGAAACGCCTATTTCTATACATAATATTCAATGGCGTTGTACAATATACATACATATATTCTTACCAAAAAGTGTAAACAAATACATATAAAATATAGCGAAAAGCATAAAAGCATGAAATTAAAATACAGATTTAAGATGGACATCAAGGTACTTTACTTGTTTATGTTTAAAAAAAAGAAAATAAGCTAATAAAAGAGATGACAAAACTATAAAAGCTCCGGACAATGTTATGTAAAATATCAGATAATTCAAATCAATATCAGTTTTAAAACAAATCGTAAAACTGTGTGAAATAATGCGTGTTTAGTTTTTTCTTAAACTCGTCTATTGACTCGGTTTGCTTAATATACGGAGGAAGATTGTTCCATAATTTCGGCCCTATAGTGCAGAAACTTCTATCATTAAACCTAGTTTTCCTGTTAAACGGCACATCATATGTAATGCTGGAATCACTAGCTGATCTTAATCCTGGTAAATATCATCATTATCATTAATATTATCATCATTATTATTAACAATTTATACGTATATTTCATTTCATTGATACTATTTGAGACAGTCGTAACTTCTCCGCATTTATCACAAGTGGCTTTTGTTTTTAGCTCACCAGAGCACAACGTGCTCAAGGGGAGCTATTAAGATCACCCTGTATCCGTCCGCCGTCGTCATGTGTCGTCCGTCGTCAACAATTCGCTTTAAACAACATCTCCCCTAGGAAAATTATCTTTCTATGAGGCTTATTGTCAAAATTCAATTCCCTTTGGCAAAAATGGTCACATTATAAATGTTTACCATTATTCCTAAAATAATGTGGATCCTTTGAAAAATGAGACCACTGGCGGTCGCCTAGTTTCCATATAACACTCTTTATAGAACATTTCAAAAATCTTTTGTGAAACCAATGGTCAGAATTTGATTAAATTTGGCACAAAGTTGATCCCTTGGCAAATGAGGCCCTAAGGGGTCGTGCAGTTTCCTTATAGAAACGACTTGAATTATTTTAAATAAGGTGATGTACTCTGGTGAGCGATCTAGAGCCATATGGCCCTCTTGTTTGTAATTGAGTGTTTTTCTTTTAATGGAATACAAGTATTGGTAAGTGTCATCTTAGTCAGGCTGTAACAGGTATTTGAAAAGCAAAACCATTCGTTTCACTGTTATCCTTAAGTCCTCTGTGAAAACAACATGGATTGAATTAAAGGTACATGTCATAATTGAGTAGGAAAGCGATTGAATACATGAATTATATTTTGATTGATAATACATAATGCTGAATGTGCTAAATCCCACTTATTTTACTCAATCATATAATGATTACAATAAATTTTAGATGTACATATCAAAGGGACAGGTCCTTAAACTGAATCACTCGCCAGCAACAAAACATATCGCATACATCATTGGTAATATCATCAAATACAAATACAAATCTGTAAGAAAATACATAAGATATTTCCAAAAGATCTCATTCCAATGCATAAAAAATGTGAATTTCAAATTCAAAAATGCAAACAAATGCATAAAGTTTTATAAATGATTAACTATCATCCTCCGACACGGTATCCTACAAGAATCATACTTTTCATAAATAGTTCACCTGAAAAATGCAATTCGGAGACTAGAACAAAAGGCTAAAATAAAATAAAAAAAAATAAAATACCAACAAATGGGAGCCAAGTTTAAATGTAAAGTTGGTCATAACTATCTTACAAGTTCTCATGGAAAACACTCATACCACAAACTCGTTCAAGAGGACACACTTTTGAACTTATAAGACTTTAATAAACTATGTATTGGAGATTCGTTGTCTAACAATTTTACTATTCTTCCGTATTCGCTTAAAAAGAAGAGCAACTTAGTTAACGAGTTTGTTAATGCAGTTTTAACCAAGTATTTTTATGGGTAAATAAATAAGAAACCAATTTATAAACTTAATCATAGAAAAAGAAACCGATGCAAGAGACAACACAAATGAATTGGTTGGACTGTAATAAAGTGAAGCATATTTTAGTCAAGATTTTGCTTAAACTAAATAAAGGCAATTTCTTTGTATTACATAAGTATGGAAACAAGTAAACATATCTTTAACGGAAAATGTGATTCAGGACAATCTATATATGTGCCTATTTGTATACATTTATACATGATTTACATTCTTGAGCAACGTTTCTGAGGATACTAACGCTATTTGTTACTTGATAATTAAGAACAGTGCAGTCACCTGTTGGTATCAAACCTTTTTGTGGATCAGTTAATCACGTATCTGATTGATGATGTTTCAATGATGTATTTTTTTTCGCTGAACTACATTAATTTTCCATTACCTGTATATACCATTTTTATGTTTTTTCCTCTGAACTATATTAATTATTATATACCTAGATCATGAATTTACCAGGTCTGTAATTGTTAAATTAATTGGCTGTAATACACTCTATATGTGGTATCATCTTCTTAATGATATTTATATAAAAATGCCTTATCCTTGCATAACCCAAAACACATGTTAAGTAGAACAAAATTAAGAAGCAGGGATGGGTTCAACAAAAAAGCAACTTGATTATAAATTAAGGTGTTTACCGAATTTTTTTTCGAAGAAAAATAAGTCCAAAAATATCTAAAAACTAAAATCAAGGGAAGCAAAATTAAATTAAGACCCATTTCTCGTGTCAACACAGACACTCTTATAAAAAATATTGGACAATACGAACTAAACATGAATAATTAGAAGCAAATCTGGCAGAAGTTTTCTGATGCACGTTCAATGTTCCTTCTGAAGTGTGCAGTAATAACAAATGCGTGATTTTCTGTACATAAATTGAATCTATTTTAAACTAATAACCGTTCTCCTTATCTCCCTGATTCTTTTTTCTTGTTTAATCATCAGTGATTACATCCCGCCTGAAACCGTCGACATAGACCATAGCCGAGGAAATAAGTTCATTTTTTTTTAGCGATATATACAGTGTTTCTCAACAAAAAGTTATATTATAGAATATTAGTATGAACGTATATGTAAAAGGAAATCAAGTTGCTTTCAAAATTGTTAAGACGGTAATTTTAATTACGGAATTTCGTTCAAACCACAACAAAATAATAACCATTATAACCTCATTGAATATAACTAAAGAATTAAGGCAATATCGACAGCAACAATTAACACGATCGTGTGAATGCAGTTCGTGTATTTTATGGACACATAAAAACGTTGCTTGGACTGAATTAAATTGTAAGAAGCTATTTAATTATTGTATTTATTGACAATATTGTGTTTCTGAATGCTGCTCCTATTATTTACCACGTGGCATTTCTTACGATTATCATTTATTAGTGCATTTTACGTAATATAAGTTTAATTTGATTTCAAGTTTGGGATTTGGAATGCAGAACATAGGAGATACATCAAATCTTTATGTTTTAAGTTTTATGATACAGTAATTTATTTTTTCTCATTTAGGCTAACTTAATTTTTCTTTCTTTTTATTTCAGGATGGAGTAAATATAGTTTATATATTTCTTGTTTGGAATTTTTCACACCACACAACGATAGTCATCATATTTACGGCTTAAAAAATTAGTGATTTAACGGTATCTGGTCTGACAAAATTGACACCATGTATGTTTTCTTTTATTCTATTCCATTTCACTCATTCGGGCACATATTGAAGTATAATTTGACCCCAGCTTTGTAAAATATTTAAGATATTTGAATATGAGAATAGTAATGATATAGTCAATAGTTCAATTTAGCATTAAAGTTTCAACTGCACGACTTGAATTAATGATTGATATGTATGGAGAACGAGACGAAGCGGTGTGTTTTTTAATGCTTATAAAATAATGACTGTATTTATAAAAGATGAAAATAATGACACATTTTATGTTCATTTTAATTGGTGTGCCTTAGGCATGTTGTTCAATGATAATGCAGCCTAGAGCAAGATATAATACCAAAATCGTTCCCCAGAAATGTAAATTTGTTAAACTGTGACCTTTATGTTTTTGACAAACAACATGTTTACCAATAATATATATAAATATATCAAATTGGAAGTCAAATTGGAAGTCAATCGACTGGCGTCTTGCCATGTATTGATATTGTATGTGTATCTTGCTATCGTTGTGGCAATCACTTTCTACATTTTTAAAAAGCAAATATTACGAAAAAATAGTACCAATGTTAGAATTCCCCGATATACATCTGATTTTTTTTTTAAATTTTGTGAGTAAGTAAAGTATGTGGCCTCAAAAATGTAAAAACATGGCGACAATATACCTTCGTTAAAACCATAAATAAGCATACTATTTCATGAGTAAATTATATAACTTATAAAAAACAAATACCGCATTACTAAAAAGGGCTGTAAAAATCATCTCTAATTTCAAATCGTATAAAATTAATTGTTGTATATATGTCATTATAATAATAATACAATAACCATTAACGTAAATGATTTCATTATGATGTAGGATTAAGTTGATTTTAACATAACCTTACCAATTTACCTTTGATAAAGCCCGTGTCTTGTAACCTAGAGGTCACATGTTTTCTAGACTTATTATATTGTTTCTAAATCTCTTATCATTTTGTTGTATGTTTTTGAAAAGATAATAACAAACTAATAAAATAAGAACAGAAGCTATGCTTAGAATCTATATGAAATTTGGAATATATTGACAATACAAAACGTATTAAATAGATAGATTTATCTAGGTTTGAACATTGTTTCAATCTATTTTCAATCGGTACAGATTAATTCCCGGTATGCCGGTAGTTAGTTAATTAAATATGTAGGATATGATATCTTGCAAAATCATTTCAGAGTTTAATCTCTATGATTAATTATATTAAGTCAAGTTAAATAATTAAAGTACAATCACATATCACAATCAATATTTCATTTTAATGCGTTTGAAGTTATTTCTCTGCATGATAATCAAAATGTGCTGTTCTCAAATTTGTCTGTGTTTTCTATCAAAATAATTAGTAATGTTTATTTTATTCTTGGGCATTAGTAATATATATATATAGTACACATGTTAGCCTATTGCGTGGCTACTTACAACGTTTCCAATCTAAATGTTATAGATGCTGAAACATCTGATTAAGTCTATTGTACAAACAAGAAATAGAAAACACAATTTAACCCTAGGAAACACCCCATTCATTATACCGAAAATAAGGTAACCGATGCCATAATTTCGACATGTATAAACTTCTTGATATGTATATATTCAAATTCCGATGTATAAGATATGTTGACATAGTAGGTCAAGATCCAAAGAAAACCATATAATTTTCTCTCGACTTCCATTTCTCGAAAAATAACAGAGAAGAAAAGTAGATACAGCACTCCTACACAAATCTCCGTTGATATTAGTCTATTAAACTTTCATCTAATCCTAATGGATTGTCATTAAATAGATTTAAATTGAATTTAAAGAATCATGCAATTTGGCTGGTGTGAGTATGATGTCCCTTTGATCATTCCTACCTTGTGATCGGCGAAGCGATATTCTTGAAGTAAATTATTTCGGGTCTCGTTTCGATTCAGACATGACATTGATTATACTTGACATGCAAAGAAAAGCATTCTGAATTGTAATTGTAATAAAAGGTAATGAATAAATAAAATTATCATTCAACAATATCCGGCATATGGATATTAATCGACATTATTGTTATAATGACCTATGAAAAAATATTTACTTGACATTGTAGGTAGAGTAGAATCTAAGCAATAACAATCTTTGCATAAACACACAAAATATAATGTTAATCCTTGTCGGAAATGTGGATCTCCACTGTTGCTTTATAACCGTTACGCCAATTTAGGACATATTAAACGGTCCTTTTTAAGATATTAAATTTAATTTAAGGTTTTGCATGTCAGTGCATTCTGATTAATTTAACTGTTTCAAATTTTTGTTCATCTTCATTATATATTTTATAATATCGTTTTAAGATATAAGTTTTTAATATCCCTTGGCAACATTTGCCGATATGCTATTAAGTTTTAAAATTGAAATTGACTTGGGAATCTGAAGATATTGGATATTTGTGTTACATTAATATACAACTGAAAGGTACAGAATATTTATGGGCATACCTACTTATGTGATTCTGGTTCTGTATATACATTCACAGAGCAACCTGATAATATTTTGGACAACGTTGCTAAAATTATTTTTAACCCATTTGCAATGAAAACAAATGGTAACGATGCAAATAGTGCCTTACAAATGACGAATTTTGTTGTTCTTATTTGTGTATATGTTATCAAGTCTGCAAGTTATTCTCAGTCACGTCTTCAGACTAGATTAGAATTTCCATTTAAATTAAGATACTTCTTTTCCTAATGTCTCTCTCTCTCTCAGATATATGTAAATAGGTTTCTTATTCAAAATGTAAATATGATTTTCATACATGTTTTCTTTTGGTGATTATTGAAATATCCCCATTTTCTATAACTTGAACGAATACAAGTTGTTACAATATCACCAAATAATCTTATTTTAAATAGGTCAGTGTGTTTAATTATTTGAAATATTACCTAGTGCATATATTAAAATCAGGATGTGAATTATCTAGCAAAGGTACTTTTATCTAAAGTCATTACAAAAATATTTAAGGGATAAGAAAGCAGTAGTTGATATGTTCATAACATGTTTTTTCCGCATTCTAGTAATTAAATTCAAGTTGCATTACCATAATATGGATTTTAGCATCTGGGATTATGGTGTCTATATGGCAAACCGGACTTAAATTTAAATGTTTGAATCAAAATCGTTGTAAATTAATGTTTATGAAATGGTCATTATCATTAAAATAGTATATCATCTGAAACAATGTAAACAACGCTGAATGCCTTACCGTTATAAATCTTTCCATTACAGTTATGGGACCTGGAGTTATTTCCACTAATGTATTAAACACGATAGTATTGATTCGCAGTCATATTCAAATACGTACATATGATTAATGTTAAGGTTGAGACATAGTTATTCAATACTCTGATGGATATATAGACTTTTAATTAGAGGGATTATTACTTTATTGACCTCTATACTTTTGACGGTATATTTTGTATATGAGACCGCTTAAAATGCATTCAAATATAGATTCAGAAGTGGTTGCAGAATCCCCTATATAGTATAATGTTGATATAATTGCGGTTAACTGAAGGTACAAACGAGCGAATAGTTTGTTTCTGTTTAACGTACGCTATAAAACAACAGTCAGTGATTTTCAAACGTGTTTTCATAAAAAAAAACACTGTGTAAAGACGTTTTTAAATAATTTATGTTTGTTTAACGAATTTTATATTAATTCATTACATCGAATAAAAATCTAAAACTTAGATGTCTATTAATTTCATAATATTACAGCATAAGTCGCCCTTTCTCTTTATTTAGATATATAGTGGAACAGATATAAAAATGGAAGTATCAGACATCATACCAGAAACCTTACTTTACTTTTGTCGTTGATATTTTGAAAGTGTCTTTATTGTTATAGGTTGAGTAATGGAATAATCGTATATATTTAAGATATGCGCATACAATATTTTATATGTAGAACTCATATGTAAAATCAATTCGCATTATTTAAAACACATAGACAGTCCTTAATGTGATTCATTTTAACATGTCAGAATGTTTCCGATATGATATATCGTGAAATATTTAATAATCAAGCACGACTCGCATCTTTGTCTCTGTACTCTATTCAGAAACGAAGGGAGAAAGTCTGTACATTCGCAACGAAGCACAGGTCGCAACACGCGTTCATGTGAATTGCCATTAAATTTTACTCCCTCGTAACAATTTATCAATGAAAGTAAACTTCATGGAAAGTGATGGATTTCACATGTATACAGTTTCATTTACTTTTAGATTACATTGTTTCAAATAATAGTATTAAATCAAATAATATTATAGCCTCATTTTATCTAAAATCTCAAATCAATTCTGGATATATTGCTGAGCAGCATGTTTAAGTTTCAATGTAATTCAAAATATGCCAGTAAAATAAAGCTGAATTGGAATATCGGGAACAACGTTAAGCTATATACAGATCCTGATGTGTGTGTGTGTTGATATAAATTCAATATACATGTAGTTAGGTTGATAATATATAGTAATTGAAGTTAAAAACGGACAGTTTACGTCTTACATACATACGGATCAAGTGGATGCCCCAATACATGTCAATCAACCAAAGAAATATTCATGTCAGCACACAGAAGTATAAGGGGATGGTATGATTTCTGCAAAATTTAGCCGATGCTATGTCACGGGGTACTTGTGATATTGTATTTCTAATGCATTTGCGTTTTGAGCTTGAGCAACCATTATTTTTAACATATATTCGTATGAACCTTGACTTATTTGTACTTGAGTTTAGAAACAAAAATCTTGTTTGTATAATTGATATATTGATAACCTTGTACTTCTCAGTTCAATTTTTATAAATAACAACGTGGCATTCCATACCATCAACTCTTGTTAATGAAATATATATGAAATATAAGTTTATTGTAATGAATTAAAGATTCTGGCTTGAGAGAATATTGTCAATCATATATTTAGATTTTAATTAGTTTTAAATGATCAACCGCACGATTAGTGATAAGTGAAACAACATATTTAAAACAGATGTGTGTGTAGAATTAGACAAAACGATTTTGCACTTTCTAAATTGCAATTCAAAGTAAAAAATGTATTTGGAAAATGATCAACTAATGATTTTTGGGTGTTCTATATACGAATTGTTTCTTTAGCGTGTTGGTCCATGATTAGGCAATATTAATAATATTAAACAAGACATATTTTAACTGAAAACGTATGCCAGGAATGTAAATGAATATAACTGTGATCTTTATTTTGAGCACAAAACATGTAAGCCAATATTTTTTTCATGCATTTATCTCGAAATTAAAATTAATCGACTTTTTATATTCATCCTAAAGTTATATGTGAATTGTTACTCCAGAAACGTGCTTATTATTTGCATTTTATGACATGTTGGTCTATTTGCAGCACAAAATACACATATTAATGATATAACATTATACAATATTTTTGTTAATCGGCTTAGGTATTTGAACATCAAAATAATCTGAAACATTCCTGTATCATATCACGATTTGTGTTCTTATATATCCGCATGTTTTCAACTGTATGATTTAAACCAGGAT
Source organism: Solen grandis (assembly GCA_021229015.1). Taxonomy (NCBI): domain Eukaryota; kingdom Metazoa; phylum Mollusca; class Bivalvia; order Adapedonta; family Solenidae; genus Solen; species Solen grandis. Next base: position 25,758,691 of record CM037791.1, on the reverse strand, counting down.
ACAAAGATAAACCTTGTACAAATAATGAAAAATTGAACAAGGTTGAGAGTTAATGGAAATAAGCCTAGTTTTGCAAATGTCAGACGGTGGAGAGTATGCTGTTCTTTGGTGAGGCTTATGCATTATATCTGATTAAATATATTATGTGCATCTTTGTATCTTTTTCGCAACTCATGTCTAGAAATTTAAACGGATTGATCAGTATAAAAGATAATATCCTCAATATACATATGTTTTTTTTAATGTTAACCATTGATATATCTGTTTTACCTTCAGGAATAAACACATACGCAACTATCGAACTTAGGAAAAATAAAACACATGCTACATTGCAAACTTGTTCTGATATATAATCAGTTATTGTATAGTTTTCAGTTTGTTAATAATGAAATAAAGATTAAAGTGTATGTTTTACTGTAAAGGTAAACATAAAAAGATATTGGAATAACTTTACATATTTGTTTTAATTATTGTCATAATTTAATGTGACCTTAATAATTATGTCAATACTGTTATTTTGACAGGCTCTTTGATAATTATGTGAGCTGGCAAGAATATATCTGATTATATTCACCCAACATATAGAAGTAGGAATTAGGAATTGAACAATAATGCCTATAAAATTCGTATCTTTGTTTATATCATGATTTGTGTTGTCTATACCACCCCTTAGCTATATATTGAGGTACTTTCCCTACATCTATAAAATTTTGGAAATTAATGAACAAGCTTCTTCGTTTAGGGCTAATGCTTTGAAACTATGTGGATTTCAATAAATCGTGATTATGTATTGTTATAAAATATTACTTTAAGCTATGCTCACGTTCATATACCAACAACACTATAATCAAAAGGTAATTCTCCACCAGATTGGTGTGTGCATGATTCTACCCATTTAACACTACAAGGCTAGCTATAACTTAAATTATCATAAATATATATAAACTATGAAAACGAAATTGTTTCTTAAAATGTAAAGAAAAAAAGTAGAATATTGGAAATTTCCTCAGCATCTAATCATTAAAAGAAGTTATCGTCCTGCTCGATACCTCGATGTATTGCTCAAAACGTCAAATCTGTGCCGGCCTCCGTAACGCCACTGGTAAAGCGCATGTTTGGTAACCTAGACGTCCAGAGTTCTACATCTGTCTAGACCTTTTCGATTGTTTTTAACCCTCTTATTCATCAGTGGTTTACTTGTGAGGGGATGATAAATTATGATAACGTTTGAAATCTACTCAGGATAATATGAATGTTATTGAAAGGAAATAATATAATAAAACCTCAAATGTATAACATTTCTTCTTCCATGTTATAACCAACTCATCTCCGCGAACATCAGGTTCGTAAACAACTCAAATACTAAACCTCACCAGATACGCAATGCATTCAACGTAAGAACGTTAGATGTTGGATGCGCTTGGATGCGACTTGTACCAGTGGAGAAATAACAAAAGGACACCAGTTTAGTTATGGTCATGATAAGAAAGCTCCTTAAATACCTCCGTGTTACCCAGCAATTAAACATAGGACAAGCTTACTGCCAGAAAGACTGATTATTCCCTCCTTTTTTCTAAATCTGAGGTTTACAGAAATATTTATACAATGTACGTAAGAGTTGTATTTTCCCACTGGGTTTGAAATAAATTAAAGGCAATTCAACTAGCATTGATATCAAATAACCCCATCAAGTACAATTAACAAACTTTGAAATAAAAAAAAATATATATCTTATTTAAAAGGAAACTCAGAGCATGATGAAAATCTAAATTCCCTTAAATAGACAAATTAAGTTATTATCAAATCATCTGCCTTGTAAGATCTCGTGTATATCTAATTCATTGAATTGCTTTATTTACCCGGATACTCATTTTTAAACCTGCTTGGTCAATTGAAATTCTTGTTATATTTTCATGAAGTAAAACAGATGAATGTCCGATAATAATTTGTTCGTAATATACATTTATTTATAAGCGGATTTCGACAAGCATTGTTTATTTCTGCCATGGCCTGCAAAATGTAATTGGTTCTACCCGGGTGCCGATGTGTACTCAGGTGATTAATCCATCTGTATTAAACTGTACTTAGATGTTGACTGAAATAGTGAAGAAGTCAATAACAATGTTTTTCAAAATGCATTACAGGAAAAAATTGAACCATTTTCCTAGATATAAAGGGAAACATGACTAAAGGTTTGATCAGTATTGCACACTATTATGCCTGCAATATAATATTTTAGATTTCAAATTGCTTTTATCTAAATGTATGAAATTGAATGCAACAGATTTATCTAGGTTTGATTTTTTTTCCATTAGTCATTCTAATGTCAATCGGTACGCATTACTTCCTGATATTCCGGTAGTTAGTTAATTATATGTATAAGTTATGATCTCATGCAAAATCACTTCAGAGTTTAATCTTTGATTAGCCAAATAAAGATGAAGCCAGATGAAGCGAAGTTTAAAAACTAAAATTCAACCGCATACATATGTTTCTTTATAATGCATTTAATATATCATTCAATATGTCACTTAATTAGTAGAATTATGTTATATCAGTAATAAATTTAATTGTGTATGCTCAATTTGGGCATAAAATGATATACATTAATCTAAAATATCGGAGCACTAGCTACTGGCAACGCGTCCCATTTTAATGATACAAATTCCGATAATCCGATGTAGTCTATTATACACCTTCTTAAGAAATTTATATTTATGGGGTAGAGAGAGCGTTTTTGAACTCGTCGATATTTTGAATCAACATTCATGATTATTGCTTGATATTTGTTAATCAAGTAAGTGTAACCAACCCACTTGCTTTTTGAAACATTTTTATATGAAAACATTTTCAATTTTCAACAGTGTATAGGAAAGTTCTAACTTTCAGCCTTGTAGCAGTACCATTCGAACGAAAGTATGATTATGATTATTATCATTGATACTGGTTTTTACCAATAATAAAGATATCGATGTTTTGGAAGGATAAAATACTTTATCTAGTTTTGCGATCATTGTTATTATACTTCCTCATATTATATTACGCATAGCACCATCATATCCCAATTCACCTATCAGATATTAAAGAGACTTATGTACCCATTTTTAGAATAAAAATTGATAAGAAATGTACTATTTTACAAAAATCAAATTAATGTTATCATCAGAGAACGGTGTACGTATACAACAATATTCATCACCGTCAAATAACATTATAAATGCATGTCTGTTGATTCACATCTATATCTAAATTTGTATGAAAGATAAGTTAATATCTCTTGTTAATATCCCATATTCATTTATATTTTAGGTGGAGCATGTAAGTATATGTTTAGTTCCTGTATTTCATGTCAGTTTTTGTTTAATAACTTTTTTATTCCTAGAAATCTATAAAAATGTGCATGAATGGTGATGTAGTATTTATGTAAGAAAGATTGACATGTGCCTGTAGCAATGAAATATACCGTATGCATTTAAACTTTTATGCATATCTGTAACTTATAACAATGCTCTCCTACACTACTTAAAAAAAAAAAAAATAACCAGTAATAAAAGGAGAATCGCTTCAAATTGAAAGAGACATTTTCCTGAAAGAAACAAATAACCACCAATATCTCGACTATACATCGTGTCATCCTAAGAAGTGTAAAGACGGAATTCCGTATAGCCAAGCAAAGCGATACAGGAGGACAATTTCTGGCGATTCAAAATTCAATGCTTCTCTCCAGCAACTACGGAATTTTTTCCATGACAGATACTATCCAAAGTCAGTGATAGACAAAGCTTTTAGTAATGTGTCTCGCATGTCTCAAGTGGATGCATTAGCCTCTGCGACTGGTGAAAAGAAAAGTGTTATTCCATTCATAGCTATGTATAATACAACCTTACCAAATATAGGTGGTATTCCACATAAATACTGGAATCTTCTGAAGTTATCGAAAAGGGAAAATCTGAAATTTGTTAACAACCATTTTAAACCTATTGTTGCGTACCAGCGTCCCAAAAATTTACGTGACTATTTAGTGAATTCAAACTTTACGCATAATGAATCTAAAACTTTTCTCTCTAAAAGTTGTAACAGACCTAAGTGTTCTCACTGTTCCAGTAAAAATACTGGCTCGTTTTTTTTTAGCCATGTTACAGGAGAAAAGTTTGATTTGCGTTGTAATACAGACTGTCAAACTAAGACTGTCATTTATCTTATAACATGTTCAAAATGCAACATGCAATATGTTGGTCAGACCAAGCAAAATGTCTCAAAACGTATGAACAGTCATGTTTGATATTCGTAATTTTATGGACCCTGCATTTTCCTTTACCGTTGCTTTACATTTTAATTTAGAAAATCATAATTTAAATGATTTCTCATTTATGCCTATTGATATTATCAATAGCAACATTGATCACCTGTGCAAAGAAACCTTTTGGATACATAAACTTAGAACTCATGTTCCTGAAGGTTTAAGTTCTAAACTTCTCTATACAGTAGATTAATATGTGTCACCTATGTCTACTTGTATGGTAGGTACTGTTTTTCGTTTTTTCCTATTCATGTTTTTTTTTTTTATAATAAGCAATAGGAAATGTTTGTATTTTATATCCGAAACAGTACCTATCTCATTTTGACGTTATAAATAGTACGCATAACGTCTGCACTTTCCCGCTTTTTTGACGTTACGTTATTCATGTTGACGTCGTTTCCGTTGTTTATGTTTGAAAGTTATTGTTATCCTGATGAAGGCGTTAGCCGAAACGTTGTAATAACAATAATAATTTTTCCTACGTGTTGTCGTTGATTTTTTCCACACTACACTACTTAAAAAAAATGTGTATGTTTTATCATATGGTGAAACTATATTCTTAAAAATGCAGTTTACATATTCATATACATTCAAAGCAGATTTTATTTTGCATGATCAAGTGACTGCACAATTATATACCAAAACAATCTTCAACCTGCATAGCCATTTTTTTATGATAAGTTATTTTGGAAAAAAAAATATAAATATTCTGTAATTGTTTTAACGAATAAGCATATTTACATATGGAATAATAAAAGCTGAAGTCTATTTCTATGTATTCTCTGTCACTTTGATTTTCTTATTGTCATTATCTTTAAAATATAGTTTATGTATGTAGGCTCTACCAGCAGTGGATTCCTAGGATCACCAAACGTCTGGCGGACCTTGGAATTCATGCATGAAGGCAACATATTAAGCAAAGGTATATAGTTCTAACGTTGTTAGTTTGTTGTCTTTGCAATTGATTTTGTAATTACTGTATAGATAATTGGAATGAACAAATAGTCTTTACATTGCTAGAAACAATGACTTTATATCATTTATTGCTCGCGCGTACACAGTATTGTCCCTTGCTAAATGCATATTAATCAACATGGAATGTCTAACTCCACTTAATTATATATTAATCAAATATGTTTCAAATGATTCATATTAAGTAGTCAGAAAACAGATCGGTGTTAAACGGGAATATATTTTTACACAGGCTATTTCTTACAATGATGATCAATTTGTGCTTTTGTACATATTCAGTAAAGGCATTATATTGTTAAAATCACTTATGTCATGATGTTAACTCATTCTTGCCAGAATGTTTATGTTTATCATTTCTTTTAAAACTATGACTATTTTTAACCATTTTGTTATTGAAACATTCTGCAATGCTTCTGTTTTATTCTTTTTCAGAACATGAGATAAGTAAATCAAAGAAAGTGCCTTCATATGATCTTGTTATAGAGGAGATGAAGAACAATTATGTTTTTTAGACAAGGCAGTAATAATGAAGTAATCTAATTTAATAAGAAAGGAATATGGATATTTTAGAAGACTATATTTATAAAAATAAGACAGTGCGCAAATGAATAAGAGAAGTTTACAGTTTCTGATCTCCTACAAAAATCAATAACATGAATGCCTATAATAATCTTAAATGATGCCGCTGTTCAAACATTTCGATGTTATTTGTTTTCAAACTGTTTTAGAGTTGATGAATTATCTGCAAATGATGAAGATAGAAAAAATGGGTAATGAGTTAAGTTGTGGTATCGATTTGGACTTATCCATATCCACGGGATAAGGCTCTTAACGAGTGACATGCAATTCATTCTGTCCTGTTTTGAATAAATTTGTATAATACCGCCTAACGTAAACAATGCAAACAACTGCACGCGGATACTATCATTGTGTGATTAGCTATAACATTTGTGTGTAATTTTTGTTGTGATTTGTATATTATAGAAGCGTACTAGATAAATTATATAATCAAATGCAATAACTTATAAGTATTCAACTATAAAATAGCATCCATGTTGTCAAAACAACACTTACGTTGATTGTTATATCTTATCCACGCTTGTATTTCATACACACTATGTAGATGAAACATTGAGGTTATCAGCATCATAAGCACAGACATAGGACATTATGACACACTCCAAGAATTCCTAATTTATCATTTCCTACACTTTCAATATATGATTTATCATATAAAAATGTCATATGGAAAGGTTAATAAATTCATATTATATTATACCATGTACTTCGACTATGTGCGAAAACAGTGTTTATCAGATCCTTAAACTGTGTCATATAAAACAACAACTTAAAACCATATTTCAATACCGTAAAATTGACAGCGCAAATGATACATATTTTTATCACATTTCTGTATCAGCTTTTATAAAAATCGATGATAATACAAATCCCTGAGCGTATATACTATCGTCATCATAGTAAGTAAATGTATACCATTTACATATAAGTGTTTCACTAAAAATCACGGCGTATAGTCTAACACAAGTTTGATGACAATTTTTTACCATTAATGCTGTAAGTTTTTTCACACTACTAAAACAAAGGAGAGTGAGAACAATTGATGACCTTAATATTTCATTACCATATGTTTTGAAATATTTGTATATATAGCGTTCAAGAAAATCAGACCCACAACAAAATCAATTAACACTTCATTTATCATGAAGATTTATTGCTAACAATATTAAGACCATTTACATTCAAATAAAACATATCCAGTTACTATTGTTAGTACATGTAGGAATGCTTACTGAATAATATAAGATGTTTCAACATTCTTCAAATAATAATAAGTCATAAATAAGTTATAAATATATCCTTTATACAGGTTCAGAAATATCTTTATCTCCCTGAATGGTATAAAATTAATACGTTCTGGGGAAGATTTACAAACATTGAACTTTAGTCCAAAAACTTCAAATCTAGAATCATGTACGCTACAACCAATCAGTCCATCAGTCAAATATATTTATATTTAAATTTATTGTAGAAACTGTTATACAGGTAAAGATTTCATCAGAATATCTCTCATTGCTAGGTATGGGTAAACAGTGCCGCGGATCTAAAAGCAATTCCCTCTCTCTGTTAGGGTGGTATAGTTTCTTGTCACTTATCATGAAGAATAGAAATTAACCTTCACTTGAATAAAAAAAAAAAAAAAAAAAAAAAAAAAGATCAGATCTTTAAATCAAAAGTCAGTCTTTGCTACATTCTACTTGATAGAATAATAATGTTGTAAACAAAAGCACAGACCCTTGAATTTTTATATACAACTGCTGTATGGTACTCAACTTTTCTATTACCACACAATTATAAGACAATGTTTTAATTTACTGGATTCAAACGTATCACAGATTAGGCTTTAACAGTTAGTGAGTTAAAACAAGGGTCTACACTGATACGTTTTATGACGTTGAAGCCCCATCAGGTATTCTTCTTTGAAAAGGCGTTAAATCTTGGCCGCTTCTTAAGTTCATCTTCTTTATTCAAGACAAACTTTTTGGACAGCCCTGGGCTCCTGTAACACAACGCGTAATTATGAGGATTTATCTCACAGAATAAAACTTGTTAACTTAGGTATCTTCACATAGGATTAAGTGTTTCAAATAAATTTGATAAGGTGCTAATCTACATAAGCAGCAGCATAAATATTTAGTCATAAATAATATATACACAATATAAATATATATATAAACAATCCTCGTGAAGTCCAGTAATAGGGTCTATTATCATCAGCATAAAGTATTGATTTTGATACATTATTAACTGTAGAATAATAATTATCATACTATAAGTAATTTTTATTCAATATAAACTATATAACAGTCATCATCATATATTAATAGATTCTTGATTCATAATTATTAGTATAATCATCACCATTTTCATACTGTTTTGACTCTTACATAACTTTAACCTTAAAAATACACGCACAAAAAAAAAGAAAAAAAAGAAAAAGAAAAAAGAATAAAAAGCATCCACATAAAGATAAATAATATAGCTCCAACAGTAACTGATTCTTAATTCATCATGATTTCACAAATAACTTTATAACCATCATCATCATCATCATCTTAATTCATAATCAAATCCATAATTAATTGTATAACCACCATCATACAGTAATTGTTTTTTAATTATAATCAAACAATAATCAATAATCATTGTAATCCTTTGTATAATCATCATCATCATCATCATCAGAATCTTAATTTAAAATGTATCCACGTCAACATTCTAAAGATGTTTACACTAAGTTTACTTACGCCAGCAGTATATCAATTGTCCTCTCTGTGTCTTTACATTTTCGGTGGTTCTTTCCCAATACCAGTACCTCTATATTTTGACACTGGAATACAACAACATTGTATTGATTAACACATTCGCTGGAGAAACATAATGGAAGTTGATTTACTTTTCACATATATTGATCGTTTAACATCTTGTGGTATTACAAATTCAAAACTTTATTTCCAAGCTTTACATAGCAAATAACATTGGACAAATAACATATTAAAAAATAATTAGACGTGATAAAAACAAATTGTATCATACATCATAAATAAAGCATTTCCATTTATTCTGCCTTTTTGTTGGGTTTAATTCCCAAACCAATACCTTTGGACCAGGGACTATGTGTTTTGGTAAATATCTGGTATAATGGTGCTAATATTAAGTCAGACTAACGCTGATGGTAATTAATAACTATGTAATACCTGTATTAGTTTTCACTACCATACACTCCCATATACTTGATCATTCCAGTATTTTTACCAAGTAATACAAATCTTTATAAGCATGCGTTAAAAATTTCTGCATAATTTCCCATGTTTCAAAGGAATATCATAAGTTATGTATAGAATGAAATTGCCATGTGTAAATTTGACAGATATGCTTTCCCTTTATTCCAAGCATTGTTAAAATACTAGAACAATGCATGAATGATAAAACATAACACATAATAAAACATAGAGGCAATCATTTTTGAAACAATATAGGAGTTTACTTTTTTATTTTCAGTAAACATACATTGGCTGGTTTGAGTTTCAAATTATAATGTTATGCAAAATACATTGACAATGGTGTGACCTCATATAATTGACTCCATGCATTATATCTGGGATTTCAGGCAAATTAAGCCATGAACTAAGTACTATTTTTATACTTTATTCCAAAATTGTATTTGGATTACCTTTGAATCTAAACAAATATCCTGTATAACAAAGAAATCCTATAACAGGTAGAGGTACATTTTGCGACACAAACGCAAATTCTATATAGAAATAAGGAAAAGTCAGACAATATGTGTTATACAGGGAAAGTGAGAACCGATATAATTGCCATACTGCTTTGTTTAAAGACAAAAACAATAATTACCTTCGTTTCCAACTATCATCTCTTCCTAAATACTTTAAATGATGAAATTAAAATGAATAAAACAGAGAGATGGTCAAACCCTTTTGTATGCTCTTAGGGCCTTCTCAATGTGTCCCTGAGCCAGATGAATGGATGCGATCAACTTGTAAGTGTCAGATACGCTCTCGGAGTAATTCTCGTACACTTCACACTTCATAGGTAGACTGGATCTCAAGTTGTCAAGAGCTTCCTGAAGACAGAATTATACATACGTTTTATTTGTATTTATATCCGAATGATTGCTCAAAAAGCTTTACTGCTTCAGAAAATCTTGTCACTGATGCTGACATTTACATGCTCATGATATGGGTGGAAATAATAGTATTCATGTTCGAAGGGGCCACCAAATGCCTTTTCAAATATAACATCACACCCACCTAAGATTGGGCCCAGAATATAATTGATGTACTGTCAGTGCATTGACCACTACGCTAACCCAAAACCCTAAATACGTATAAATGTGATATAAATTTTAGTTGGTCTCCCACAAACCTCAAGGGATGTAGAATAACTTCCCATTACTTCGGTTTAAATATGACTATCAAAAATCTTGAGTATCATTAAGTACACCATCTCTAATAAAATGAATTATTCAAGCCTCTCCTAGGTCAATCGATACTTTTCTGAAATTACTTTCAATCAATTTAAAACTTACTGTTTCCCTCTTGGTTTGGATATATAGTCTAGCATGTACATCCTGTACTTCCAAGGTTGTGCGATGATTAGGACCATACACCACTGTGCATGAGGACAGGCAGTCATTCAAGTATCGCTCTGCAGAACCTGGCATACAATTGAAGAAACAACAAGTATGCATTGATCAGCAGAACCGAAGATGAACATGAAAGACAATATTATTAAAGAGGTTAAACTATAGAACAGGCAATCATTCAATGATCACTCCACCCAGCCCGAGCTAAAATTACTGGATATTTGTTCAAAAATCAAAACATTGGACAAGTAGTCATTTAAAACCTCCTGGAAAATATTGGACAATGACATAAATAGCATATACTGCAAAGTATCGAAGTCATCAGCTGGGCACCATCCAGAAGGGTTTCAATCAATTAAGCCCAGAACCCTTCTCCTCTTCTTGGATAGCGGATCAACAGTGTTCATGACTCACTGTCTCTCGATACTTGGCTTCCAGCTCTGTTGCTCGCGCTTGCTCCAGAGCCAGCTTGATGCTCTTTCTGCAGATTTTCCAATTGCCTGTACCGCAATCTTTCCCTCTCTGCCAACCATTCCTAGAGAACCTAATGTCCTCCAAACTGACTGTGCGGGGAACCCTCTACAGCCGACTTCAACTGGGAATAGCCGTATGCTCCAACCTTACATGTATCCTGTAAGTCTGTATACTTGAGTCGTTTGGTCTCGTTAGCCATCTGGCAGCGCTCTTCCCATGGGACTGTCAACTCGACCATTATCAACTTTTTCTCCTTGGTTGACCACAAGACAATATCTGGGCGAAGGGTGATCTGGACAACCGGTGGGAAGACTAACTTCTTGTCCAGGTCTGCTTTCATCTCCCAGTCATTGGCCTGAGCCAACATTCCTTGGTGGGTAATCTTTGCTGATTGTGCTGACTCTCCCTCGCGAACAAACGCTATGTTGTTTGGCTTGTTTTGGATCTTGGTTTTTTTTCTTCCGTTCTTTTTCTAGGCAATCTGCCAAACATCTTAGCACACAGTCGTGTCTCCATCTGAAGCGTCCTTGGGTAAGTGCCACTCTACATGTCGATAGTACATGTTCGAGTGTCACTCTTTTCTTGCAGAGAGGGCACTCAGGTTCGTTCACCAGGCCCCATGTGTAGAGATTTGCTGGAGACGGGAGCAGATCATAAACTGACCGGAGAAGGAATGCTAGTCGAATGGGTTCATACCTCCAGATGTCATTCCAGGTAAGGTGTCTGTCTGGTACGGTCCATCTGGTCCATGTCCCTTGTTGACCCAGTTGAACAGCATTGGCCTTCCTGTGTTCTTCTTCTGTCTCTCTTACCTCCATCTGCCAATAACGGAAGTGAACACTGAACTAGAATGCTCACCAGAGCACCATCACTTCATCACTTCATCAGACAATTCATTTTAGCCTTGATTACAAATCCGGATAAAAATACAACTTCTCAATTTCTATAACAACAAGATAAGTACTACTAGCCAACCAACAGCAGGGCATATTTCTTAGAGAAATGACAGTAGAAGGCCATGAGCAACTTAGTCAATTATTGCACAAATTACTTCAAAATATAATTAAAACGCTTCCAACACTAAACAGAGAAACCCCAAGATGGAGAAGTCCATTATATACCCCATATGGTTGTTTGTATCTTTTGACCTGGAATAAAGTTAATAAAATCTAAAGCAACACTGCTGTTTTCACTAATTTTTACAATATATTCAGAGAATTTTAAACCATATATTGATTTAATCAGACTCTTTGAAACAACTCACATAAGATATCTATGACAACAATACAAAACATGAAAATAAGGGGATTTAATTGATATTCTGCAGTTATAAGTTCCAATACAAAATATGGATTATCTCCCTTACAAATCGAAAAAGCAATGGTTTGGCAATGTTTGGGGCCTAATTTTTAAGGGATCAACTTTTACCAAATCTTGTAGAGAAAAATTAGGTGACCATATGAAATTAAATTCTGACCAATGGTTTCAGAGAAGATGACATTTTAAATTTTCTATATAAGTATATATAGCTACATATGGAAATTTGCAAATCCTGTGGGGGCCTCATTTTTCAAGGAATCAACTTTATTTTAGCCAATATGGAAGAAAAATATATATATAGAATATATAAGGAAATTTGCCAACACTGAAAAGGCCTCATTTCGTAAGGGATTTACTTCATTTTAGCAATTATGGTACATGAAATTAAATTCTGACCACTGGTTTCAGAGAAGATGATTTTTTTAATAAAATAGTGTTACCTTGGCATCCAGAGTTCTGCATGGTTCAAGTTTATTTTAGCAATTTTTGTGGAGGTTCACCCAAGGGTCATTCATGCCAAGTTTCATCAATTTCTACCCAGCGGTTTCAGAGGAGATGTCTTTTAAAGGAACTTGTTGACGATGGACAACGGGCGACGGCGAACGACGGCGGGCGATGCACTGAGGGTGATCCCAATAGCTCACATTGAGTACGTTGTGCTCTGGTGAGCTAAAAATCAAAAGACAGTTTTAAATTTATTGCATCTCAGTTTCACCACAATGTGAGGTAAAGATTAATGACACTAACATAAAATAAGATGAAAGAGAACACATACTTTCCGCCTCCACCCTGCTAGTGATGGCATTTGCTTGAGCCAGAGCCAGAGCAGGCTCTACAATCTCCTCGTGAGCGTGTCCTTTGTAACTATAACAACAAGAACATCACATTTTATTTACTTGGCTTTACATTTAATCAAAAATGCTTAAGATTTGTCTGGCTTACACTGGTCCGTTAAACAGAGATGCGTGGAGAGTGGGTGAGAGACACGTTGTCTACATTGGACAGGTATATATCTTCCTTATTGTGTTTTTTTATTACTAAACAGTATATAAATGAACTTTTTTGTAAAATGGAACGTGAAAATTCTGATATATCCTCCATATTAACATGTGAAGCAAACTTTAAATTACATTGCGCTTTTCTGCTGCTTTTCTACACTGAATATTTTGAACGGAGGTTAACTTCAACTCTACCTACTTTGCTCCCGCAACACTCTGAGCCTGTAGAAATATGTCAATTGCCTTGTCATGGTTGGTATGGCGACCTTAAGACTGCTCCAGCTTGAACTAAGTTAAGGTCATTTGTTAGAAAGTGTATCATATTCTATAACCATTTACCACAGGTCCCTTGGATATTTTCATATTTGCACCAGTCTACGGGTTCATTAATGAACAATGGCAGAAGATGGCGCAACTGATTATGTAAGACTTGTGATAACACAGTGAGTTCGGGACATTATTTGAAACTTTCGTACTCTCATACATCTCATGTCTGGCACATTCCTATAGGTCTGACAAAGTAATGTTAACGAATAGCCCATCCCTTTTGACACATATTTGTCTAGGACTGAGCTAACTATGTCTTCATGTTACCCATGTGTGTCAAGTTTAGGTATGATAAATCGTCGTTTGTGTTGATCCTTTATTTTGTTGTTGTTGTTGTTGTATTGGGGTTTACCGTCGCTGCGATAGTATTTCAATCATATATCGACGTCCAGCTAATTACAGGTGGAGGAAGACCCCGAGTACATAGAGGTACCCGGGTAGAACCACCGATCTACCGCAAGCCAGCTTGAAGGCTTCCTCACATGAAAAATCCGAAGTCCCTACCGGGATTCGAACCCACAGCGGTGAGGGCCTGAGAGATTTATAGTCCAAATCAACCAACTATAATATTTGTCCAAACATATTTACACTTTAATGACTTACCCATGTCTTCGTCTGACCTATTTGCAATTGAAATTAGCAAACTAATATATCCATGTCTTTGTCTGATACATTTGTGAAACAGAATAACCCAAATGTATGTTTCACTGACCAACCAGTGTCCAAAAGGACCCTCTTTTATCAAAGATTAATACCCTACCAGATTCCTGATATAGAGAAATTAATGCTAGCGCATCTTCACAAAAGTGCCGACGTGTCAGGTCAATCAACTTGTCTTACTGGTTACCAGCGACAACATACTTGTTCTGTCTCCGTGACAACCTGTCGACATTCAAGAATCAAAGTGCTATTGTTCAAGATTGTGTAAAAAAATCAATACCATCAAATATTAAAATCTGATTTTCCTGTATATTTATTAAATTAAATGTATGTTGTTGATTTTTTTTTTCAACCTGCAGCAGCAGCAAAATGTATTGTGACTTAACTTAAACTATCAACGCATATTCTGTCATTTTGCTGGACAGGTAATGAAGCTGTTTCTTTTCATTTTTATCACTTTGTTATTCAAGTATGTCATTTGGGAAACACGTTTTTACTAATACTTATCCCTTTCGTCGGTTCCTGGATAAGCCAGTAAAGATGTAATGAAACAAATACCAAAAGAGGGTCTAATTACATATCCATGGCATTCTCATGAAATCCCTCGCATATAATGAACCCCATTATTTTTTTTATGAAAAATGACTTACAGCTGGTCATAATCTGTCAATGTTAACAAAAGTCACGCATATAAAAGAAAATATTATCATTATTCAGTTATTTGTGTATAACAAGTTCCCTGATAATTATGGTGACATTTCAATGTTTTGTACTTGATTTGATAGTTAGCTTTGGTACGTAAGTATGATGCCCTGCTAATTACAAGGGGCTCCTTCACATGGGATGAGAAAGGCGTAAATGACCTACAAACACTAAGAACTAAAATTGCTATACTATTGTATCTACATGTACGTCTATTATTTATTTATTTGGGTTCAACTGATTTGATTTTATGTTATTTGGACAACAAGTTATAACAGCATATTCCTTAGTTGTAATTTGAAAAAAGCCAAGCTTATACTCTAACCCAAATGGGATTTGATTATAACACAACAACAATTAAACCCTTAGTCATGTACACCATCACTTGGCTAAGTAGCATTCAAATGCTGCTTTGTGTATGCGTGTGTCTTACGTTACCGCAGCTTTCCGCCACAATCTTAACTCACAATCAAGCAATCAATCAATCAACCAATCAATCAATTAATCAATCAAAGGAAACTGTGTTTTTTTGTTGTTGGCATTTTGTTTTATTCATTTCTTTTGGGGGCGGTTGGGAGTATTTCAGCCATTTGAATACCATGTCGGACGTTACTGTTATTGATTTTATTATTAACTCTACTAACGGCCAGAAAGGTACTGATTTTCGAAATATAAGCAAATTAAATCGTTTCCGGTATTACCCAGTAAGAGAACTTCCCTTTTATAAATAAAACTTGGATTTGGTCATACGGGCACTTCACCTAGATCACGTGATCGAAAATATTATGTAAACAAAATTTCGGAGTAGTAAGTAGTTATACTATTTCATCGTTGTATTACTGTAACAGGTGATGAACATATTCATGGCACGACCGGGACTCAAACCCAGGGCCTAAGGAATACCGTTCCTGCATTCTGCCAACTGAGCTACCAAGCCACACGTCTTCTTGTCTATTGATTTTTCACCAAATACCTTTACCCGGCTACAATACTATGGCTTTCAATCATAGAAACATCAATACTGATCAAAATCTACATAAAGGTTAAACCTCTTATCTGCCATCAAGTCGTTACAAAGTATTAAGCTTCTATCGTCAGATATTTATAAGCGCATGTGCAAACGTGCATTTGCGATGTCACACGATTTTATCAGATAAACGATGATAAATACTCTAAGCGTTTTATTTTTCAGTGACATTTGTTTTCTGGTATAGTTGTGCAAACATATCTCAATAAGATAACCTATATACACACAAACACAGGTATCGATTAAATATTCAAACTTCCGTTTTAAAACCTCGTTTTGATATATGATAAGCTATCTCCAGATGAACATGACGGGAAGACATATTGTTTAAGATTAAGGTAACTTTTAAATGCATTTCAGTGAGTTTGTCAATCATAATCGTGGAAACAATTCATCAAAATTATCGATGAGTAAAAACGTGCTGCTAGTTATGATATTTAAATATCATATATTTCATAACTTTTAATTTATCTTCAGTTCCACTTTCGTTTTCTCTTGTTATGAATTCAAATTATTTTAATCATCTTATTAGATAAGTTTTCAAACCGAGCATCAACATATATTCTTGATTTGTCATACACATGGACGATGTAGGTTTAATTTTGATCGATCTAAATTAATATATATGTGATGTTGACATATATCAGTTCGTTTAATTAATTATTTATAGGTGGTGTTGATAAAAAGATAGTCAGAATTATATTATTTTCAGTTAAGGTTATGGTGTGTGTTGGTTTGAATTTTGTCAGAGAGAAAGAGATAACTACTTAAATATTAGGTTAAAACAAGTACATGTTTTACGCAGGGAATATAGAAACAAAATGTATATCGATTCTTTTTAAACCAACGTCTTTTCTAATAGATCTTTTTCATTCTAATATCCAAAAGTATTTCACAGTTTGTGTTGCTTTATTTTTAATCTACATTACAATGTCACGCAATAGTTAATTGATACATTAAATGTATATAAGTCACCCATTTTCGTAAACAGACTTTCGACAAGTTCCCCGTGTAAGGATACAAGACACTATCAAGTACAATTACCCGTTTCATTTTCCATATTTAGTGTTTATAATAAGACTATTGTTTCGTTTAAGCCCTTTTAGATATACATCGAAATAAATACTAAAACGGTTTATTGAACAAATCTTAAGTTAGACAATACAAGTACTAATACTGTCTATAGTACGTTTTTAAGGGCGCTTATCGTTTAATTGAATTAAAAGAAGTTAATGTCAGTGGAAGGACAGATATCGTGATAAATATTTTCAGACATAAATAGTAGTTTTTTTTATTAACCCACGTATTTTGTTATTGTATTAAAAAAGATACATGAGCATTATGCAATAATAATTGTATTCCAATTTGACGGGTGTTTAGAGTTAACATCTCCTCGTAAATGTATGTAATGAAATAATGATGATGGCATACTTTCCATTTATTGTACAAATAAAAATCAAAGGTTTATTACTTGGCGGCAAGCCATCGGGATAACCAGTAGATGTTTAGATACATATGGATACTTTCTCTTAGCGTGCTTAGCCGATTTGAGTCCGCCCCGTGACCGCAATCTATCTATCTATCTATCTATCTATCTATCTATCTATCTATCTATCTATCTATCTATCTATCTATCTATCTATCTATCTGTCTGTCTGTCTGTCTGTCTGTCTGTCTGTCTGTCTGTCTGTCTGTCTGTCTGTCTGTCTGTCTGTCTGTCTGTCTGTCTGTCTGTCTGTCTGTCTGTCTATCTATCTATCTATCTATCTATCTATCTATCTATCTATCTATCTATCTATCTATCTATCTATCTATCTATATATCTATCTATCTATCTATCTATCTATCTATCTATCTATCTATCTATCTATCTATCTATCTATCCGTCCATCCGTCCATCCATCCATCCATCCGTCCGTCCGTGCGCTTGTCTGTCTGTCTGTCTGTCTAGTTGATATTGACTGGTGTTTCAAATAATGATAATAATTGATTTATCCCATGGTTATATATAATCGTTCCCACATTATAATTTATTGAAGATAATTCTTCATTTCAGTCTCAAATGTACATTTCCACTGACAATACGTTACTCTTATCATAATTAGTTTATAAGTTATGTATCCCTGTTTTACTTAATTGTCGTTTATTGTACATTATTTATATATCTCATTGTTGTGATTAATACACATTTCATCTACACGATAAGTACATACAAAGATTAATGGTAGAGCTTAGTTATGACACACGCACATGACTCACGATAGACTCAGGGATTAAAACAGTCTGAAGGATTGTTGAGACAAACGATGAATATCTATACTCTTTTATCTGCCAGTGCTATTTAATATCCATCCGTAACGCATTGATGTTTTCTGATTGTCTTGCCCAATCATTCCTTCCAACTATTTGAAGGATGTTTACTATATTGTCGCCAACTCTATATCTCACAGTGCCTGCATAGCGTAGTTGTAACGCACTTCGCTTCTCAGCAATGCGTACCGGGTTCGATTCATGTTCATGAGAGGGTATAGTGGTCGCCCATTCAGACACCTGTAACCCCGGGTATCGATTAAATGATTTAAACTTCCGTGTATATAGCCACCAGTACCTACGTAAGACCGTGTACACTTCCTTATCCTTATTTGTTGTGTATGTGGCAATGTCGGGCAACCATCTTGATTACGTTTGAGGTTACTTTTATAAATATTTATTGCAATCACAAGTTTGCATTCAATTTAGAATACAGAACGACAAGTTACCGATGTTACTGTTACGAGTGTTTTTTTATCTTACATGCCACTTTCAATATCGATTGGTCTGAATTCAAAATAGTCTTTTTATTAAACGAGCCTTTAAAACAAATTTCAATTTATATTGCGCGATGTGTCTAATTTAGGCCACTAGGATTGGAAATCTGGAATATTTTTCATATATCAATTTATACATTTGTCCTCACGTGGTTCAGATTGATGAACATATTTACAAACACAAACAAAAAAAACTTCTCACTAATATAGCTCAATTTTATACGGTTGTTTATAATAATGTTGGATCATTGGGTACCATGCTATTGGTGGTGTTTATATTATTATTTCCGTATATGCAACTATTCAACAATTGAGGAGCGCTTAGACTCCAAGAACAGGGAGTTCGTGCCTTTATTTACTGGTTGAAAAGCTTTATTTGTATTTAAAAAAAAGATGTAACTGAATTAACTATCGATTCTATTCAACTATAGTATAAGCGGAAATGTAACGACAGCTGCACGTAACTCATACAAATAACTAGAGCGTCAAACATCTCTTACAATTGTTACAATCATAAATTAAATAGACGAAGGTTTAGGTGTGCATAACTTAAATACACACACGGATATCGATTAAAACATTTTAACTTCCTTGTAAGAGCCTCGATTTGATATGACTAGCTATCTCCAGGTGTCCATGGCGGGGAGACATATTGTTACAGTTTGAGGTAACTTTTAAATGCATTTGAAATAATTTGTCAATCGTAATCTTGGAATCATTTGTCAAATAGTAAGTTGGAAATATGAGTATATAATACAGGTTATGCTTAAGATATTAATGGCGTTCCATTTTAAGAGCGTTTATCGTAATAACTGAATTGCTAGAGGCAGAGGACAATTCGTGATAAACTTTTTCAATTATGGATACTCATTTATCCCCGCCACGTATTTTGTTACTAAATAAAAATGCATGTGCATTATGCAATTAAAATTATCTTCTACATAAGATATACAGAGGTTATTTAATTTGCCGTGTGTTGACTGTTTACATCTCGCAAATGTATGTAAGGAAATAAATATGAGGATATAAATTTCATATATTGTACAAAAACCCAAAGGATAATCACTTGGCAGTAAGCCATCGGACTAACAAATAGATGTTTAGATATAAATACTTTATCTTGGCAACCGATTATCGTTCGCCCCGCCACCTCGATTTCTCTTGCCTTCATTTACTTGTGGAAATTACACTGGTGATTTACACAATAAAAAAAACATTAGTTTACCGTCAGCTATATATAACCGTGCCCAATTTATTGAAACAAGCTACATTTCAATATCCCCGGTATATTTCCACTGACGACGCATAACTTCTTGCTATCATTATTATTTGATAGGTACACATCCATGATTTACTTTAGTGTCACCCACTCTATATCTTACTATTGTGATTAATATACATGTGATCTATACGTTAAATACATATATAGGCTTGTGGTACATCTTAGTTATGACACATACACGTGACTCACGACAATTTCAAGGTATAAATAGGCCATAAAGACTGGTGAGACAAACGATTAATAGCTATACTCTCTTATCATTCGTGCTATATATCATTCTTCCGTAACACTTTGCCGTTTTCTGAATGTTTTTTTTTTCGTCAAACTATTTAAAGGATGTTTTATTTATTGTCACCCACTCTATATCCCACGGTGCCTGTAGATGTAACGTGTTTCTTTTCTCACCAAAGCGTAGCGTGTTCGATTCCTGGTCTCGTTTATGAGAATTCAAAGTTGTCGCCCGCCCACACACGTGTATCCCCCCAGCCCCTGTTTCTCCGATTTCCTCCCACAATAATGAACTGATCGTCACCATGGAAAGCCATCGAGAGTGATTTATATAGTTGTGATACATTTGTTCGTAATCAATGTATAATAATCAAGTTTAAACTTACTCTATTTAAATGGTTTATGTCATAAACGAATACATTTGATCGGCATTTAAGTATTTAAACTTCCATGTATATAATACACGATACAACCCTGTACACTCTTTTCTCCTGATTTGTTTAGATTAAGTTTGAGGATATTTTTATATTTATCTCCCACATTTCTAATCATTCCTTTTGCATTTGAATTAGAAATTACCAATCAATTTTATTGATTATAATATTTTAACCTCAATTTGATTTGATAACTGTTTTAGTATCTTATGTGCCACTTTCGGTCTCGAATGCTTTGAATCAAAAAATAATATTTTCAGGAAACGAGCTTTTTTAAACAAACTTCACTTTATTATTCTTGATTTGTCCAATTTACACGAAGTTTTATACTAATCCTTATTTTTTTTTTTTTCAAATAGTGAGCAAATCCATTCTAATTTTAAGTTCTTTTATTCATGTAGGAGGGTAATTCACGTGAAAAAGTAAACACACTGCAACATAAAAGAATGGAATAATGATTATCATATGTCCACAACATCTTCACAACAACATATTTAAATTACTGAATTATATTCACTATATTTCAACGAATGTATTTATATTTTATCCTAATCATATGTACTTCTTAGTAAAACAAATCCGTCTAAAAGTTTCACCAAACACACATTTATTTTTCCTAATAAGACATGTAGCCTTTTTGCCTCTACATATAGACATTCAAATGTCATGAAACGATAGTCCAAGAAACACAGTTTTCGAATTTTTACTACAATTGAATCTATTAATAAATGCCAATCTCGAACCATCTTTCCATCTATGCTTTTCGAGTTGACTTCTCGCAAACTCCATCTCACAAAACGTGGATGGAGCGTCTAACATACATAGATCGATCGGTGTAATTTTGTAATTTTTATTTTACACGCATGTATTTTAAGTTACCACATTACCAAAACGACCTTATGGCCTACTAAGACACCGCTTACAGGACGATACGATAAATGATACAGAACGTTCAGGTAATCAGTATAATACGTTGTATCACAAGTAAAATAGACAGATAAATAAAGAAAGAAAGAAAGAAAGAAAGAAAGAAAGAAAGAAAGAAAGAAAGAACAGTTTGACAAAATCAAAATCAGATTGGTAAATGAATAACATACTTCGCTGCTATACTTCCAGAGCAATAACTTTCATCAGAATGTTTTTTCTTTGTCTATATACAAGATACAAGATCTGTTATTGTAAATAAAATTCATCGGCCCACAATAGCGCAATACATCATGTTACAATTGGAAATACAGAGTTACGATTTTCAAACCGTCTTGCATCGTCATAATGGCATATGTTTTTGTTTACGACTGGTACAGACTCAAGAAAAATATTAAAGTATATATACAGTATACTTTTTAAGTACTTAACTACAATCAACAATACGAAACTCATGCAGTTAAACTCCCATCTGTGTATTTATCTCATCTTTCTAATATAAATGTGATCATGAGATATTCTAATATAAAGGTCCTGATGTGATATAAGTCGGCAATTTCTTGATTGTAATAATAACAAATTTTGTAAAATAATAATTATTTTTTGCCACCATTAAACCAAAATAGATCTTGTCATCAAAACCAATGCATTAAAACACATTATATTAATTCATCCTCGACAATGGTATTGAGATTGGTCAAACAGAAGTTACATGTTCTGTATTCCCTAAAAATTTCAGCATGGCGTCTAATTTCAATATTAGATTTATAGCCTGAACATCTGAAACGTGCTAAACTTCATTTGAACTTGAAAGGAACGTTAATCAAAAGATACTTTTCAGGTTCTTATAAATGACTTTTGTAAAAATCACATTTAGTTTTCAAAATCGTTGTGCCATGCTTGCCCAATACAGTCCTCTTATCTTTGTCTGAATTGCAATATAATAAATTTACATCTCTAACCATTTGGGGATATCCAAACAAATCCAATATAAGTTAAAGTTATTTTACCCTCGTGGCTCAGTTTGTTTTGCCTAAATCATCATGCAATTTCAACATTTTATATATAAAAGTGTTGGATATCTAGTATCTAGTGTCGGGAATTCTTTAAAGATTACAGCAATATTTCATACGTTTAATAGCTGTCCAGCATTTACAATTTAGGAGTAAATAATAAACCCATATATTTATGGAAAGAGGTAACATTTATCACATTTTCATATAAAAATCCATAGTTCGTAGTGATGTAACGCCCCCCCCCCCCCCCCCCCCCCCCATTTCTGAACTTAGACAATAACAGATTTTAGAGATCACAGGACATTTGATCCTGTATTTTTACAAGATACACTGGAGCCTACAACTCCAAGTCAGTAGTGCATCAGTCCTTTTAATCATTTTGAGGACCATGATCATAATTAAATGAATGATAACTGGTTAAATAGTGGATAACCTTAAGATGTGATATGTTCATGCCCATCTTAATGTACAGTGTGGATATTATAATACACCAACTCGGAATCGTCATCTTTATCTTCAGAATCTAGAGTAAATTATAAAAGTCGAGACTGCTTTCTTATATTCATTCAGTAACTTCTAAATAAACGGGTGTTAACGAATATCATTAGTGCAATAATAATTATTGTCCATACAGTTATACAGGGGTAGTTTTAAATTATGCAGGTGTTTACACGACGTCGTAAATGTATTAAGTGCAATACAGTGTTTTAATATTGTTTGACAATATTAACCTGTGACATCCTGAAACTTGAAAAGAGTACACCATCATATATGATTCTTGCTGAACTAGGCAGATACCCACTACAAATTATAATAAAAGTAAGAATGATTGGATTTTGGGCCAGAATTATTACTGGAAACCATGATAAATTATCATACAAAATATATAAAATCATGCTAGAAATACACAACTTCCAATCAAAATGGAGAACACACATAAAAAACATATTTTTTGAAACAGGCAATACGAATACTTGGTATAATCCGGAATTATTAACACACATGTCACCAGTAAAACAATTTATTAGACAGACTCTAAATGACTAGTTTAATCAGCAATGGAATAGTTTTTTACAAAATTCCTCCAAAGGTATTAATTATTCATTAACCAAAAAAATCAATCAATTTTGCACAGTACTTGTTAAAATTAAGAAAACCAAATTATTTAAAATTTGTTAAATTTAGACCATGCAACCGTTTTTTACCAGTAGAAGTTGGAAGATGGAGTAACACAGATTTGTCCGATCGAAAATGCATACTCTGCTCGAAAAATGACATTGGTGATGAAATGCACTATTTACTCATCTGTCCTTTTTTAGTAACTTAAGAAAACTTTATATAAACAAATATTACTACATGCATCAACATATCCTGAAATATAAACAGCTTATGAATGAATCATCACTGTCCACACTTACCAAAATTTGTATGTTTATAAAAATAATCATGGAGGCATTCAAGAGCAGCTCCAGTTAATAACAGTGCAGTGCTTGTTAATCTCATGTACACGTTTCGTGTAAACCGCATGCACTGATAAAATAAAGACTGCCTATCAACATAATTTTGTTTTTAAATAATTAAATACAGTCCAGTACCGTTAACTCGCTCTTTGATAAGTCGATTTCTATGCATACCTCGATCAGGAGTGACGGTCCCAACTTTACTGCCTATATATCCCATATTAAAATATTTTTATAACTCGATATCGTACTAAATGATGTTAAATCATACCTCGATTTAATTTACCGGTCCCGACATTGATAAATCAGACATAATTACCCTTTGTAAGTCGATTAGGTTGATTGGCTTCTACCGCCGAAGTGTGAAAGCCAATTACCAAGCTGAGACTTCACACCGTTAGAAAAACACCTCGTGAAAACAAACTGATGACAGACGGTAACAAGCGGTCCGCATTAATTGCTGACATGAGTGATTATTGTCTGGTGTCAAATATGTTTATATACAGTGGACATCAGTAATTTCTCCACTTTTCAACGATGTCTACCAACGATACACTACTACCAGCTGAACAATCCAGTGAAGGGCCCGGTACTCAACCCGGGAGGATAACTGGATCGGTTGAATGTAGAGGTGTAAAACGAAAGCTTGAAGCTAAGTCGTATGAGCAGAAATACACAATTTTGACTATAATAGCAAAAGAAAATATGTCTATCAAGGAAGCCATCGCTCGATTCAACATCGCACAATCGACAGAAGTCAATTAAGGACTTTTTTGTAAAGTTTACAAGCCGCTAAGGGTAAACGTCATGGTTGTGTTTATCTAACGATCACCTGTACGGCGTCCACCATTTGTAGTATGTACGTACATTTATATACAATGTAAATGTTGCCCATTAAATGTGTTTTATAAAGATGTGCTTTTTAAACATTATCTAATGCATTTTCGTTTGTGCTTTGATATTTTTTCTCTTTTACAATGTGTTTTCTAGTTGATTAATATGATTAAAATACATGTAAGAAATAAATATCGAGTTAATGTTTTTCTCCGATACCCTAAGTAATTAACTATAGAATAAATCCCAAATATATAAAAACATCGTATAGCTCGTTCTATGTCATACCTCGATCAAAAAGTAAAGTCCCCTCAATATCGAGGTAACGGGACTGGACTGTAGCTTACTTCAGATTTCCAGAGTAAATTAAGAAAGTCGAGACTGCTTTCTTATTTTCATTCCGTAACTTCTAAATAAACGGTTGTTAACGAATATCATTAGTGCAGTAATAATCATTATCCATACAGTTATACAGGGGATATGCAGGTGTTTACATGACGTTGTAAATGTATGAAGTGCAATACAGTGTAATACTATTGTTTAAAAATATAAACCTGAGACATCTTAATGTTCAGTGACCTTTCTTCGGCAGTTGTCAGTTTCCATATTCAACCATATGGACATTTAAGTATGGTATATCGTGTATGTCTGTTACTCATTTGTGTATCATACGCTCTGCTAGTCTCAGTGATAATGAGCTAGTGTTTGAAGCAGAATGTTGTGGGTTCGAATCTGGCTCAGACCATACAGGTTTTTCATACTGTTTTATTTATTTTGATCATTATGTTTAATAGATGTTCTTCATGCGCATGTAATCACACAATCATGACACGATTTTATCGAAATAATTAAACAAAATTATACTTTAGAAGGTTTTCTCAATGCTTGACTGCATATAGTATTAAAAGGACATAGATAAAAAAAACAACACCGGAAACATATTATTCACCCGTCCAGGACCGGATCCAGGAATTTTCCGATGTGTGTGTATGTGGGGGGGGGGGCAAAATCCAAATGCGATATGAGTGTTTGAGTGATTATTCTCGTAGATTAGAGGATGTATCGTTGAGTACTTGCGAACAATCCAAGGTGCCTCGGGGAAGTTTATGGAGATTTTGAAAATTTGATGGAATTAAGATACAAAATCAAGGGAATACTTTTGGGTGTTTATGAGGATGCTCCGAACAATGTTCACTCGTGTTTGGGCTATGGTACAATGGCCTTGTATTCGGGGATGTCTCCCGATGTGCGGGAAAGTTCCGGCGGACCCCCTCCGATGATTGGCGACATGAGGTTCCCCGGAGATTCACCGAATTTGAAACATCATCGAGTGAATATCCTCTTAGAATAGTGGATGCATCGTTGTGTACTTGCAAACCATCCAAGCTGCCCCGGCGAAGATTATGGAGATTTTGAGAATTTGATGGTAGAATTAAGAGAACAAATCAAGGGAATATTTGGGGGGTTCATGAGGATGCTCCCAGCAATGTCCCATTGCCTTTTGATCGTCGCAATCTAAAATCTAGATAGCAACACATTTCAGCGTGTATTTGCCGAAATGTTCGCGATTATTCTGAGATTCAAATCAACTACAAGATCTGGAATGAGTCACAGAAAGGTCGCCGAACATTCGAATATCCATGAATGCTCCCCCACCACCACCCCCTGATATTTCGGCGAGACATCATCGAAGCCTAGGGTATTCCTCCGGAGGTAGAAATATTTCGCGGAAGTTCCGTGAATGCTTCCCCGGCTTGTTGTCCCCTATGACTCTTCATGGCTCGCGACGCTCTCGAAGCTTACCGGGGACACCGAAGAACCTGTTCCCGACGCCTCCCTTAGCTCATTAGTTTCCATCGGGAATACATCCTCGAGGCGAAAAATGCCAAGCGGGGTCGAACCTTAAAGTAAGCATTGAGCGATATTATTCTATTTTTTTACCTGCGCAAATCCATGTTATTGAAAAATTGCTGTGCAAACGTGTTTGACTACAATTGTATTAACAAAGGGGTGGGGGGTGGACTGGGATATTGACTTTACTGAAAGGGCATTACTTTTTTCGGTAATGGGGTATAGTGTTAGAAATATGGGTTTATCGTCCAGTTTCAATCACAAACTGGCATAAAATGTTTAATAAGTGTTTTCTGGACCCCAACCTCCACCCCCATAAAAAAATAAATAAAATAAATAATAAAAAAGTAAATAAATAAATAAATAAAAAAGTGACACTTTAGTGAACACTATCAATTAGCGAATGCTTTGAATAATCATCAGTTTTGACTCAACAGTTGAAATTACAGTTTTGTTTTAGACTGAGAAAAAAAAATCACTTAAACCATTTTTTTTTGTCGAAAACTTCGAAGAAAATAAATGTCGGTATTAGGTTCGAACTTGTTAATCTTGACTGTCTTATTGTCTTCCTGGCGATCTTAAAGCAGTCTTTACACAGAGATTCCAAGAAAATTCAGGCGTACGTTATAGGGTCGGACGGATGCTAAAGGTGTGGTCCCCTCCCGTGTGTCGATAGTTTGTACATTTTTAATTTTAATTGGCACATACTGGGGAAAAGTGCCCCCTCCCCCCTATGAAATTTTCTTGAATTGGGTTATTTTGTGTTCTGTTGTGGAAATCCCCATTGTGTGCCCATTATTCTTCACCCAACCAGTCACCAGGCGCCGCCTGTTTCTGAGACCCCCTACTGATAGAGCATCCCCTGTTACACGGCAACATCACATAGTGACCGTGACTGCTTTAAACTGAATCAGTCAGACGCTTTCACTGTATACTGTGTTTTTAACAATTAAGCGCCTGAATGTCACAGATGTAGGCAAAAGGCCGATAGGTTGTTTTTAAATAATATACTATCTAACTTTAAGGGAGTCACACCCGAATGGTCACTATGAAGAATTGATGAAATAAACAATAGTGGTGTATTTTATGCTATACGTACACCTCTATGCAAAATCTAAACAAAATTCACCATCCCGTTTCATTGTTTTTATATAAATGTATCATTTTTAGAAATAAATAATCAACAACAAATAAATATTATGTCCTCTACTATCCGCGATTAGGATCTGACAACATCGCATTAGGGGTCACGTCAGATCGACCTTTTCAGTAATTTATATGCATTAACAAGTGCTCAATTTTAATCCAATTAAATAGCGCAATTCTAACTGATTTCGGTAAAACATTTGTCACAGGGTGAGAAAAATGTGCAGCTTGACCGGGACTCGAACCCGGGGCCTCATTCTTACAGGGCGAATGCTCTACCGCTCTAAGCTACCCGGCCGCTCAGGCATCTTTCTATCCTATTGTGAGATTGATGCGGTTACATCCCCCTGATATGACTTAAACGATTCTGTAGCCGCCAATTTGATTGGCTTATGCAAAGGTCATCTGAGACGACCCTATGTATGATGTGGTCAGATCCAGTTAGCATACTGAATTTGATTTTAATGAGATTGCTTCTTATTCCAATTATAACTAACAAGTAGCTGTTGTTGCACGCAACACACGGATCCCCCATACCGGTGAGGTACATATTTTTTCCGTTGCCATAGCAACCAGAATTTTGGTCCGAGGAAAAAAACAACAAAAAAAAACCAACAAAAAACAAAGTGGCGTGCAGAATCTTCATACTGCCATCTATTCACATACCAAATTTTATAATATTATCTTAAAACAGCTTTTAAGTTATCGCGGGATCCAGATTTCCGGACGGACAGACATACAAAGGGCAAACCTATAGTCCCCATCCGGTGTAAACACCGGTAGGAAACTAATAAACTGTAAAATATTGCTACAATCAGGATTTTCTCTTTTTTTTTTCAACTTCCAACTTTTACCAATGCAGATAATGACCAATATGTAGAAAAGAAAAGAAAAGAAAACGTTTGACAACTACTGGGATTCGAATCCACAACTGCCAGTTTCAAGGCATTTGATAGTATTTTTCGCCTATCTATCGATATGTGTGACTAACTTTAAAAAAAAATCAAATTTCCTCCCAAGATACCCTTCAGAAATCTCCCAAACCCCAACCCACCCCCCAGTTGAACAATTCTGGATCCAGCCGTTCTAGTTACCAGTGTTGCCGGAAAACGTGTCCTATGGCTTCACACAACCTTTGCCCCTATCAAGATCGCAAGATCGACCCTGCTTAAACGCTGAAGTTTTATTACATATGTGTATCTAGTTCAGCATATAAATCCTGTCGACAATATTTATTTAGCTTTATGCGCTTTGATTAGGTGGATTAATATACATTTGATCTATACATTAGACGCATAAAAAGGTTATTGGTAGGGCTTTATTATGAAACATGCACGTGACTCACAATAGACCTAGGGCACAAAACAGTTAAAAGATTGTTGAGAAAAAGAATGAAAATCTATATTTATTCGGTTTTAACTTTCAGTGTTATTTCTATTTTTTTCCCGTTAGATTTGCAGTATACAAACAATCTATTCAACATTATAAATTCAATAAACGTATAGCTTTAGTAAATATATTTCACTTGACTGAATATACACACACCGAGATATCAGTTTAAGCATTTAATCTTCCGTGTACATAGCACACAAAACGACCGTGTACTTGTCTAGTCTGGTTCCCGACTTTCAGTAATAAGGGGAAGGTACTCCAGACTAACTCTTGTCAAGCTGTATATGTGGCCATGTCGGGCAGACATCTTGATTAAGTCTGAGGTAATTTTATATGTTTTTCAAAGACGTTTTCACCCACTATATTGCATTTAAGAAAGGATTTTTTTTTATAAGTAACCGATTTAATTGCTATTTTTACTCTAATTTAACAACTTGTGTTTTATCATGTTATATATGCCACTTTCGGTTTCGAATAGTTTTAATACAAATTGATATTTTCATGAAACGAGGCATTTAAAACAAACTTGAGTTTAGTAACCTCGATATGTCCAATATTGTATCTGGAAAAAGATATATGACAATATTTCAGAGAAGTTTCATCATAGCTAAGTGGATAAGTGGCTGGCAGAAATATGCCACCATAATACGGCAAGTAGAACACTTCCGTGTTATCCGCTTAGGTGTCGTAACATAAAAACAACAACTGCCTTTTAGTGCCCACTACTGTACGTTCACTTAAGTAACTGGATTTGTGCTTCTTTCAATTTAGTCGGTTAAATTATGTGCATATATTTCACATAAGTATTTGGAAAAAGGCATGCTATCCATTAATATGG